>OY725186.1:3020000-3534267 GCA_963241965.1 Tortrix viridana
GTACCCTGTTTAAAGATTTCACGAAGCAACCCTGTTCTTCAGCTAAATAAAATAGTATATATAAAAAAGTTAAATGCTTAGTTCCTAGGTCTTTGAGCTTGATAAATTGTTTGTCACTAGCTTTTGTTGCCGACTGTACTGTAAGTAACTAACAAACAATTTCAAATTTAAACTCGTTCCATTAACGGGAACTGGTTTATTGACTTGCACGATTTGACCCACACAAACTGCCAAACATGCGAGTTAGCCAGAACCTTGTAAAAATACACACTGATTTTGTGACACTTTTGGAATAAAGTACTAGGTATTTAAAGTCATCCAGTACAAGTTCAGAACCCGCTAAGCCGTTCAGTCTAGGTGTACCCTCATCGAACGGCATAGATAAAATTAGTACAATGGCGATAAGTGCACTTACCAAACCATTCTGGTGTAGGTTCCCGAGGGTATATAGCTGCGGCTGCGAACACATAAGCTGCAGTGCACGAAAAAATAATGCCAATTCCTACAGCATGCATTTTACATTACTATTTGAATAAAGTAAAATAAAACATATTGAAAACAACACCCATACTAACCCCATATGCGATTAAAATGAAGTTTTGTACTTTGCGCATTATCAATTTAATGTATCTACACGAATTATAAAAAAATAATATTTTAATGCAATTCTAAGAACAAAGTGAAAATAATTAAGCGTGACTGTGTCTAAATAGTCAAGAAATGAACGTGAACACGGTTGTTTAAAATAACTTTATTGTATTTCTTGGTTCCTGGTAATTGTAATAATTCAGAACTCATTCTCGTTATTAAAAATACAATTAGAGGTACCGATGAGGTTCCGGACGGACTAGTTACCTTTTTGTTGAAAAAGCATTTTAGCTGGATGATGGAGCTTGGTGACCTCGTAATCACTTAAATACCTAATAATTATATGAGATTTCTGTGCAAAAACAACAAAAATACAAAAGATGTACCCAAAAGAGAACAAAAAGAAATAAAATAAAAACATGTCAATAGCAGCTGGGGTATGTATGTGACTGAAAATCGGATGTTCCGCTCTAGCTTCAAAACATTTGGACCAATTTTAATAAATGGGGTGTCATATGGGGTGTCATATATTATTTATTATTTTTTATACTTGACTTTGTGAATTCATTGTTATTATGCGACATAGAATAATGTAATTTTCAATATGAAATAAATGCCTACCTACCTATCTACGATTCGCCAAAACTGTGCGAGTGTCATAAGCTATATAAAAATTATAAGGGTGCGTCATACTTGTCACCAGTTGGGTTTTAGTTTTTGAGGTTACTAACCTTTTTATTTTTATTAATTTTTACATTATTTTTTCGTATTTAGTGTACAGTTACACAATTAGTGTTAAAATTAAATACGAGCAACTAACGATAAAAGATCTAATTTATTTTTTGTAATTTTTCCTTTTACCGATGTACCAATTAGCTAAAAAAAATAAACAGTGCAGTGTGAGCGGAGAAGTAACTAATCGAACATTTCTTGATATTTTCTATTTCTTGATATATTGTCATCTAGAGAGACGTAGGTACTCGTATCAAATGTGTATTTTTTTACAATCAATCTTTGAATGTTTTCATCTTAGATTTTCGTCCAGAATTATATAATATGATGTAGAGAAAGTCTCCGCAGTGTCCTGTTCCTTCGTAACAGTGATGATTGTTTGTTGGATCTTCAGTGGTGGTTTTTAGTTCTTCAGTGATGATTGCTGGTACTAAAGTAGTAATTGTTGATTCGGCAGTGGTGTTTGTTGTTCTACAGTTGTGATTGCTGGTTCTTCAGTAGTGGTTGTTGATTCTACAGTAGTAATTGTTGGTTCTTCAGTGGTGATTGTTGGTTATTCAGTGGTTGGTTCACATACGACATCACCGCAGCATTTGGGGTAGTTTAACGTGAAATCTTTAACTAACCGACAATTTGGTGGAAACCCTACCACACCGCATCTGTTGAAAGTAAAAAACTTGTGTTTAGATATTTATTTGTTTATTTTATTAAACTTCATACAGCAGAAAAGCATTGGTATAATCATTCGTACTATTCAAAAGACGTCCACTGATGGGCCTTCTCCAAGGATCCTTACCAGATCGTCGGTCCTCCTTATGTGGCCTACCAACACTTCGCTTTCCGATACGCGGTATAAAATTATACGTATTAAGTGTCCAACTTGACTTCTGGGCGACTTTCTCATTTCACCGCTTATCTTATGAATAAGCCAATACTTACCAGCCTAGATTGTATGGGTCTAAATAGTCTTTGGTCTGCGTCTACTCCCGCTGCCATATTACTTGGGATCCAATTTGTTCTTTTTATCCAACTTCAAAAAAAGGAGGAGGTTCTTTCTTCATCGGGATCTTTTAAGGGTTCCGTAGCCAAAATGGCAAAAACGGAATCCTTATAATTTCGTCATGTCTGTCCGTCCGCCTGTCCTACCGTGTGTCACGGGCATTTTGCTCAAAAACTACAAAATGTATATTGATTAAATTTAAAATATAGGTGTCTCGTTTAGGCCGCTACTTATTTTGGTAAATTAACAAAAAAAATATTTCTAGGGGGGCACTCCATACATGTAACAGAAGAAGATTTTTTTTTTATAGCAAACTTGAACGTCCACACATCGGGATCTCAACTGTTCTTTTAAAAACACTTTAAGGTTTCTCAGCAATATTTTTGATTAAGTGAATATTTTCGGAAATAATCGCTCCGAAAATAGCATAAATTGTGTCTTTTATCTTTACATTTGTATGTCCAGAAAATATGAAAAAATTACAAAGGTAACGCTTAATAAATACTTTCAAAATTATTTTCAACATGATCGGATATACCGTTTTTGAGTTATTGCCGAAAAACTGCGTTTCTCAACAAAAGGATGTATAAGCCAACGTACGTAAAAATAAGTTGCTGTTGCTGCATTCGCTGCGCAGTAGCAAAATATCGGTAGGTGCTTTGCAGCCAACTTCAGGAAGTTCTTTTTACGTGCGTTGACTTGTAAGTGTCATGACGATGCGCTCCTTTGCTGGTGAACTTTTTTGTATTTATAGTACGTAAAATGGCGACGGAACCCTATACTAATTATGTTTTTTGTGTATGTTATCTTACTTTGGCATCGGTATAAGATACTTATCTTAAACCTAAAATAAGTTCACGCGTTGTTTATAAACAAGTGGTTTAGTGTGGATACTCGTACTTACGAAAATAATTGCGTTTCATTGTTACTTTTATGGCAAGTGTATTGTAAACATGACTTATTGTCCCTCGGATAATATGGTTCGTCATAGGGTAATACTCTATTTAGTGACGACAAATAACACCCCTCTTCGTTAGCTGAAAACCAATAAATTAATATGTAAATAGTTAAAATTATATTTGGTATTAACTGAATAGGCGTATTACTATGTTGGACTTATAAGTTAAGAAGAAAAGGGAAAGAGACTGATTTAAATAATTATTATTGAAAAACATACAAGCTACAGCATTAACAGGTATCTATCTATTTCATCTATGTCAATGGGTAACAATGCTGAGAAAATAAATAAGTACGATAAGGAAATAAAAATGTTTCCAAATAAAATATGTGTATACCAAATATTCACTACTTGTGCACCAACGAAAAATATAGACTTATTTAAATAATTAATGTAAAAGCAAATAAACAATGCATCATATTTTTTTCTCAAAAAAAAGGTTAAAACGTAAAGAAATAACGTACCAAACTCTACTGGTTTTGGTTCATATGGATATATTCCTACGGCTAAGCTACGAGTATAAACGTATCCTGCCATGCACGCGAAGATAATAATATTCGACAATTTATGCATATTTTATATGACTGAGGTAAATTAAGTATCAACGACTACACTAACAATAAAAATAACTCTACGAGTAGGTATGCTACTTTATATATACATATGCCGACATTGAAAACCTTATACAAGATGGTATTTAAAGCACAAAGTCATCACGATCATTCTTACGTGTAATTTTGGTAATTTTGTAATGGACGTAAGTTTCGCTAAATATTTATATTTTACGAGAAAAACAATTACTATTTATTTACTTTTTAGAGTTTTATTTTTAAATTAATTTTTACAAGTATTGTTTTATTTACTTAGCGGTCCCCCGACGTGCCGACGCTTAAACGACATTAAGTTTTAAATATTATTTATTTACTTTTTAAATTTTTATTTTTGAGCCGAAAGTATTTAAAATTTCAATTAAATTTTTTAATTACTGCCACGCGTAACACGCCGATCACGAAAGCCACTCGTGACACTTTTTTTTAGAGACGCGGATGACGAGTAGTAATCGTGATCAGATTTCAATAACGAGCACAGTTCGTGATCCGCTTGATAGCAACGTGTAGAAGAACGTTTAAGCTACTCGCACACATGCAATTCATAAAGAGGATTGTGAGGTGACGGCTTTCCATACAAACGGCGATAACGTTTTCCACCCCCTAAATGTTAACCGATTTCGACCAATTTTTGATACGGTGTCAGTCAAAATAAAAACTATGTCCGTACGTTTCGTTTTTTTTTCAATATTATTAAAAAAAAATGATTTATTCCCGTTTTATTGTTTTCATACAAAAGTAATTTCGTCCATAATCTCTTTATAAGTAATCTATATTTTAAAAAAATAGAACCGTCTTCAAAAAAAAACCACTAAACAAGACTAAATAATGACCGGCTTCCTAGGAATTGCCTATTTGATGGGTGCCTAATAGGTACATGGAATATATCTAAGCCGGTGTCAAGTAGGTTTACACAATAGCAATGTCACATGATTCTTGCCACCGACTTCGATATATTCCATGTACCTATTAGGCACCCATCAAATAGGCAATTCCTAGGAAGCCGGTCATTATTTAGTCTTGTTTAGTGGGTTTTTTTTGAAGACGATTCTATTTTTTATTAAAAATTTTTTTGCGTCTTTTTTTATTACATTTTTTTTTCGCTTTTTAGTGATACGAGTATAACTATCACTAAAAAAATCGCGTCAACACAAAATCGGTCGAGTTGAACTAATATATCGCTTAATAACGGATCCATGCGGATGACGTCACGTGGTATCCATTATTCTTGTATACCAAAACCTTCTCCAGAATGTAACAAATACTTTGCTGAAAACCGCATCTAAATCGGTTTAGCCAAACGCGAGATAATCGTGGACAAACATACATACATACATACATACAAACATACAGGTCAAACTGAGAACCTCCTTTTTTTTTGAAGTCGGTTAAAAAACGAAACGTACGGACATAGTTTTTGTTCCGACTGACACCGTATCAAAAATTGGTCGAATTCGGTTAACGTTTAGGGGGTGGATCTGAGACATGGTCGCTTACAATGGGCCTCATAAGAAGGCTCAAGGTCACTCAAAGGGCGATGGAAAGAGCTATGCTAGGTGTCTCCTTGCGAGATCGAATCAGGAATGAGGAGATCCGCAGGAGAACTAAAGTAACTGATATAGCTCACCGAATAGCAAACCTTAAGTGGCAGTGGGCGGGGCACATCGCTCGCAGAACCGATGGCCGTTGGAGCGGAAAGGTTCTAGAGTGGCGACCGCGAACCGGGAGACGGAGTGTCGGCAGGCCTTCCACAAGGTGGACCGATGATCTGATAAAGATCGCGGGAAACCGCTGGATGACAGCAGCAGAGGACCGATCGTTGTGGAAAACCTTGGGGAAGGCCTTTGTCCAGCAGTGGACGTCTTGCGGCTGTTGATGATGATGATGATGATGATTAGGGGGTGGAAAACGTTATCGCCGTTTGTATGAAAAGGCTAGATTTTGCAGTTGGTTCACAGTCCTCTTGACGAGAGATGCTGGGGGTGGCATGACTATGCGTCGCCCGCGCAGCGTCGCAAGTGCGCCGCGGGCTACGTACGTGGACGTTATTGTGTGTAGTTAAGTTTTGGCGCAAAATTTTTTTTTTTATTGTCCTAATTAATCAGTATCATGTCAATTACGCAAGTACCCTTGCTTCAAACAATATCACACCCAAAAAGATTATACTTAATCCTCCTGAGGCCCACCATACAATGAAATTTGCCAATGGAATATGAACATATTCTGAATAGAACAGTCTATTCTCTAATTTAATTATCAGTCATACAAACCAAAAAAAAAAAAAAAAAAATTAGTAAATTGGCCACATACGGGCTCTTTTACACGTCGGTAATATAGAGTGAATCTACCAGCGCTTCGGACAAGACCATCATTGCGGAGAAGAAGCGCCGCAAGAAACTCCAGCAGAAGGTCATTTTTTCAAATATAAAATACAATTATACTTAAAAGTAAGTTACATTACAAGGTAATAAATAAAGTAACAAATATTAATTATTAGAACTAGCACAAATAAAAACATTACAAATGTAAGGTCAAATACATACACAACAAAAACAAAAGAAATTCCACTGTTTCTCCTTCGCAATGGATCTTTATTCCAATGGCCGTATTATGTACATTCTGTTGTACAAGCGGCCTTAGGAGGCTATAAAGGTGTCAATAAAACCATGTTAGAGTTTTTTTCACAAAACGAGTCCTAAGCTGTTAAACGAAAGTTTTAATTTTTTTTTTTTTATAAAAATAAAATATTGTAAACACGTTTTATTTTTATCCTTAAAAAATACTTAAACACGTTCCAAATACAAATTATTCCTTTAATTATGTATGGTAATTATTTTTTCAAAAATCTTACAATATCAGCGAAAAATGCCGGCGAACCACAGGTGATGCTTTAAAAAGTGCGCGGCGTCCTTGGGCGGAAGAGCATCACCAGTGGAGCTGGAGATCGGCTGTGAGAGCGCGGCAGCGATTGTAGCATACGGCGTGCACAGTGTTAACTATCACTTCATACTAATCCTACTTATATTATAAATGCGAAAACACGAATAAACAGCGGAACGGATTTAAATGAAATTTAGCGGACAATATAGTCCATATCCTGGATACTTTTTGTTCCGGAAAAATTTACAGTTGCCGAGGGAAAAACGATAAACAACTTCAAAACAACGAAAAAGCAACTTTAACGCAGTTCGAGGTGTAGAAGAAAATTGCTGATAAAACAGTTGTTTTTGTTACATAGTAATCGATGGCAATTACATTTGCATCGGTGGTACATAAAATAAACATGATTTTTATAAACTTTTTATTTTAATTTAGGTTTAATTTTAAACCGAAATTATTGTCACCCTACGCCTGGTTAATCTAAGAGGTGAGTTTAGCAATAAGACCTCTTTAAAACAACGGTTTCATAAAATAAACATTCACAACTCTATTAAAATTTCTTACTCCATGCCAACTTGTCAAATGTAATTGACGTATGCACCTCAAGTGTAGGGTGACCATGAGGTTAGTTAATATTATTTATTAACTTTTTATTAATTAAATAATACAGACACGTTTTCAGACTTTTAAAGCTAAGGCGACACAGACTAACAGTCCGCCGTTAGTCCCAAGTCTGTCCGGTGGCCTGCCGGCCAAAATCTATAAAGAAAATGAATGCAATCGCACGAGAAACTGCCCCACTCCATCTGAACCCCTTACTACGTTCTGCCATAAATTACGTCCCGCTTTCGGGCGTATCCTCTCGGAATAGCTTAGGCGTCCCCGACATTGTACTGACCGACACCAATGACTCTATCACGGCTGCCCTCGCAGCCAAAAAGAACTTCAAAGCCCACCTGTCTCACAGAACAACACTAGCTTCGCTCCTTACACTCCACAGAGTCTCCCCCGGAGGAGGCGTCGGCATCCCCCCACTCGCGCTACACGTGGGCGACTCCACATTGCTCCAGTACCGGTACAAAACCGACATACGGACTGAGTTTCTTGCGACGCTTCTTCTCAGTCTGGCCTAATGTAAATTTCCGAAGCGTTGGTAGCACAAATCGATTTGTTTTGAAATTCTCCCCTAGCATCCTAAGTCCGAGGTCGGCTTAATAGGAGCGCCCTTAGGCATGTTAGTGAAAACCCTACTTTTTCCCTCCCTCCGGTAAAGTAGTCAACGTCGTCACGAGCTAACTATAATGAAGGCCCCGTCAAAAAAAAATAAGCACAAGAAACTGATAGTCTCTGTCTCAAAAAGATGAACTGATGGCCAAGATCGGCCGGAGGACTGTAAGTCCGTGTTGCTTTTGACAGTTTAAATGTTTTTTTTTAAGAAATATAACGTTTTTAAATTATTGTATTACTTACCATATTCAGTTGGTTTCGGTTCATAAGAGTCTACACATCTACGGGCAGCGTAGGAAATAGCTACCGTACTCGTGAGAAAAAGAATAATGACACTTCTGCCAATACCAACAAAGAATCCCACCGTACCTTATATACGCTCACGGATATTGACAATGTTATACAGGGAGTTCCTACAAGGTTTAACGTCAGCGGGTCAATTTTTGAGAAATCGAACGCACGAAACGACAGGCGAGCGGTAGAAAAATTCGCATGCGAAAATATTTCACTTATACTTTCTATCGCATCTTAAAAATTACGATTTGTCGTTTTTCTTTCATTTTGGAAAGAAATTTTCGATTTCCTAGCACCTGTCAAATTTTATTTTATGTTATTTTTTTGCATGCATTTTAAGCCCGCTGCACTGAATGTAACCAAGCAACACGACTGTATAAATCTCACGTTTTTGTTTATCAACTATTTACATACATTAATAAATACAGACACGTCATTTAGTAGCAGCTGTAAAAATACATTTAAAATAATATTTGCCCGTGTCAAGTACTATGAAATATAATATGTATTATAACCTTGACTCGCAACTAAAGTTACAATATTTTATGCTACAGTTTAGTGGCCCCAAATTTTTCCTTACAAGATCATTTATATAATAGCACACAATACAAAGGTTTGTCATATAGTTTAAAAATTAACTACTAAGTTGAGCTAGTTATAATACATTTTCGATTTTGGGGAAATGCTTCAGCTTATTAGAGAACTCGAAAATTGTAATGAGGGCGCCACTGGATTACTTGGATGGATACTTTATGTAATAACAAAATGTGTTTTAATTATATTTATTATTATTAAACGTTTGACGACATTTGACAGCGCCATCTATGAGCATCCCAAACATACATATACAAACCTAGTGATGTTAGTTTTTAACAAAAATAACTTAACCCATGCTTACAATCAAAACCTAGTGATTCGTATTTGGGGCACAATGCAGCGCAGCGCTGGTCTGAGTGAGTACAGTTCTTATATTAAACCTGTGGGGTTGTTGTAACAATTGAAAAAAAAAACAGTTTACAAACATAAATGGTTCTTATGATTTTTTCGAATTTAGTGTACAGTTACACAATAAGTGTTAAAATAAAATAACTAACGATAAACGATCTAATTTATTTCCAAGTTACTAATTTTTGCTTTTACCGACGTACCAATTAGCTAAAAAAAAATAAACAGTGCAGTTTGAGCGGAGAAGTAACTAATCGAAAATTAATCGATTATTTCAAAAATATCTTCCATAGTATGTAAAGTTAAATTATAATATTGTTATCTAGAGAGACGTACTCATATCGAATGTGAAATTTTTGACAATCAAGCTTTGAATTTTTTCATCTTAGATTTTAATTCCATGATCGTTCAGAATGATATATTATGTTATGATGTAGAGAAAGTCTCCGCAGTGTCCTCTTCCTTGGTAACAGTGGTGATTGTTGGTTTTCCACACGATATTGTTGGATCTTCAGTGTTGGGTATTGGGTTTTCAGAGGTGATTATTGGATCTTCAATTATGTTTGTTGGTTCTTCAGTGGTGATTGCGGGTTCTAAAGAAGTGATTGTTGGTTCGGCAGTGGTGTTTGCTGGTTCTACAGTCGTGATTGCTGGTTATTCAGTAGTGGTTGTTGATTCTACAGTAGTGATTGTTGGTTCTTCAGCGGTGATTGCTGGTTCTTCAGTGGTTGGTGCTACAGTAGTACATACGACATCACCGCAACATTTGGGGTAGTTTAAAGTAAAATCTTTAACTAACCGACAATTTGGTGGAAACCCTACCACACCGCACCTGTTGAAAATAAAAACTTGTGTTTAGATATTTATTTGTTTATTCTATTAAACTTCATGCAGCAGAGAAGCATTGGTATAATCATTTTTGCTATCATCATCATCATCATTTTCATCAGATAGACGTCCACTGCTGGACAAAGACCTTCTCCAAGGATCTCAACGACGGACAGTTTTGTGCTACTCGCATCCATCGGCTTCCCGTGATCCTTACCAAATCGTCGGTCCTCCTTGTGAAAGGCCAACCAACACCTTGCTTTCCGATACTTCCAACAGTAAGTGTCGAACTTGACTTCTGGGCAACTTTCTCATTTCTCCGCTTATCTACCTATAGATTAAGCCAATACTTACCAGCCTAGATTGAATGGGTCTAAAACTTATTTATGGTATGCTTATTTACCGGCTGCTATATTATTATACTTGGAACCCAATTTGTTCTTTTCTTACCTTGGTATCGGTAAAAGATAATTATCTTAAACCTAGAATAAGTTCACGCGTTGTTTATAAACAGGTGGTTTAGTGTGGATACTCGTACTTACGAAAATACTTGCGTTTCATTGTTACTTTTATGGCAAGTGTATTGTAAACATGACTTATTGTCCCTCGGATAATATGGTTCGTCATAGGGTAATACTGTTTTAAGTGACGACAAATAACACCCCTCTTCGTTAGCTGAAAAAAATCAATAAATGAATATGTATAATTGTAAAAATTTCATTTTGTACTTACTGAATAGGCATATTACTATGTTGGACTTATAAGTGAAGAAAAAAAGAGAGAACCTGATTTAAATAATTAATATTGTAAAACATACAAGCTTGCTTTTACAGGTATCTATCTCACCAAAGTATTCAATGTAATGGGTAACAAAGCTGAGAAAATAATTAAGTACGTTAAGGAAATAAAAATGTTTCCAAAAAAATATGTGTACATAATATTCACTACTTGTTCAGTAACAAAAAATTTAGCACCTACTCATTTAAATAATTAATGTAAAAGCAAACAAATAACGAATACTTATTAATAAAAAAAGATTAATACTCTAGGAAAACAAATAACTTACCAAACTCTGCTGGTTTTGGTTCGTATGGAAATATTCCTACAGCTGCATATACGTATGCTGCCATGCACGCGAAAATAATTATATACAACAATTTATACATATTTTATATGACTGAGGTAAAGTAAGTATCAACGACTACACTACCAATAAAAAATAACTCTAAGTGTAGGTATGCTACTTTATATATACAGATGCCGACATCGAAAACCTTATACAGGATGGTATTCAGAACACAACGTCATATTACGAACATTTTTACGTGTAATTTTGGTGATTTTGTAATGGAAGAGGTAAAAAAAATATCAATGGCAAAAGACCCATTACCCATTGGCCCATTTCGTCCTATCCTACGATAAGAACCACAATTGCAAAATGCTTACTTGTCAGGAGAAGCATTTTTGTGTTTGTTTTAAAAGAAAACTAAAAAATATATGATTTTGCAATTAGATTTTGTGGAATTGTGTTCTAGGCTCCTACCGAAATTTGATTTATGTTCGTAATAGTATTTTACAATTATATTTTGTCCCTTAAATCCTTATTCGTCGGATTTTGAAAATTTTGAAAATTTTGAAAAGACAATCTGTGTTTAAGGCACGTTTTAGGGCTCTGTACCAAAATGGTAAAAAAGGAACCCTTACTGTGAGACTTCGTTATCGTCCGTCTGTATGTCACAACAGTTTTTCTCAGCAACTACAGATGCTATCAACTTGAAATTTTGGCATAGTTGTGTAACTTGCTTGCCCGCATCTGTTTTTAGTAAAAAGATTAATTTTATAAATAATTGAAAATGGGTCTAGAATGGGGGTTGAAAAATGAAAGTAGTTCGATTACAGTAAATTGGATGTCTCATGAAAGAGTTTATTCTGCACATTTCAAACAATTTTTTTCATAATATTCCATGACGTATTTTTTGATTACTAGCCAAAAATTTACAAAAAATTACATTAAAAAAAATTTTTTTTTTTTTGAAATACGGAACCCTCGGTGTGCGACTCCGTCTAGCACTTGACCGGTTATTCTCAATACTTGTAGCTATACTTACCATACCTCATCACGAACATAAAATAATATAATGTTACGCAAAAGTTTTTTCCTAAAGGTTATTCTTAAAATTAACTTCATTTGATATCATTGACGTCGGTCAAAGAATATATCTTTCGACATACAAATAGACTCGATGCTAAAACATCGTCATTTCCTCATCACTGTTAAATGATGAGAAACCAGCAAATTAACATTTAATCTTTCAAAATGGTTCGTGTAATTATGGATCATATTATAATTTTAGGGTCAGAGTGGAAAAAAAAAACAATCGATCTTAATCTAGAACTTTAATCACGGATTTAAACAAAAAGAAATTCACCAAAATTTACACAAAAATCAAAAGAGCACTTGAATAACCGATTTAAATGAAAAACACTCAAAAATAAGGAAAAATAAGATGGCTCACGCAATACTCCTGGAGTCGACCGAAACTGATATCCTCACGACCGTCCGTCCCGAGCGCCACGAGCAAAATGTGGTCTACAGCGCACTGCAGCGCTTTTTATAAACTGACCCGTGTGCGAGGGAGATAGTATGAGGGCATCAGCTTATACGGCCTCTCCTGACGTCAGGTCGTCCTCGACCTAAGCCTAACTAACTATCCGAGTCTTCATCCAGAAGGGGAATTGAGAGACCAGTTTCGGGGATCTCTTCAATTTGCTCAGATGCTCTGCTAGGACCGGGTGTTGGCTCCTCCTCATGATCCAGGGGCGGCATCACAGGGTCGGGTTCAGGAGCCTGTCTAGCAAGATCAACCTCGGTGTCATCATGATCCTCACCTGAAAGCAACAGAGTATAAGAAACTGTCGTCCAATTTCCATCATTCCACACGTCAAACATACTCTTTCAAATCCCTTTCATTTAATTCATTCATCTCCAGTTATTTACTGCAATCAAATTCCTTTTATACAACTTCCTTGTATACAGCCCTACAGAGACGTCTCTAAACCAGACTGATCATTTCCCAAGTCTTCTCTCCATGACTGCAGCAGCAGACTCCCGCTGTAGTCAGCTCGCTGCAAGGCAGGAACACCGAACCTGTAACAACTGACGACTTGACGCAAGTGCGCCAACGCCAGTACAGAGCGACTTGGCAACGAATACCAACGCTAGTGCGACTTGGTAACAAATACCAACGCTAGTGCGACTTGGCAACGAATGCCAACGCTAGTGCGACTTGGTAACAAATACCAACGCTAGTGCGACTTGGCAACGAATGCCAACGCTAGTGCGACTTGGCAACGAATACCAACGCTAGTGCGACTTGGCAACGAATGCCAACGCTAGTGCGACTTGGTAACAAATACCAACGCTAGTGCGACTTGGCAACGAATGCCAACGCTAGTGCGACTTGGCAACGAATACCAACGCTAGTGCGACTTGGCAACGAATGCCAACGCTAGTGCGACTTGGTAACAAATACCAACGCTAGTGCGACTTGGCAACGAATGCCAACGCTAGTGCGACTTGGCAACGAATGCCAACGCTAGTGCGACTTGGCAACGAATGCCAACGCTAGTGCGACTTGGTAACAAATACCAACGCTAGTGCGACTTGGCAACGAATGCCAACGCTAGTGCGACTTGGTAACAAATACCAACGCTAGTGCGACTTGGCAACGAATGCCAACGCTAGTGCGACTTGGCAACGAATACCAACGCTAGTGCGACTTGGCAACGAATGCCAACGCTAGTGCGACTTGGTAACAAATACCAACGCTAGTGCGACTTGGCAACGAATGCCAACGCTAGTGCGACTTGGTAACAAATACCAACGCTAGTGCGACTTGGCAACGAATGCCAACGCTAGTGCGACTTGGTAACAAATACCAACGCTAGTGCGACTTGGTAACAAATACCAACGCTAGTGCGACTTGGCAATTTAATGCCAACGCTAAATGTGACTTGACTCTCAATGCCAACACATAGTGCGACTTGACAAATATATGCCAACGCCAAATGCGACATGACAATCTAATGTATGCGCAAGTGTGACTTGACAAATATATGCCAACGCTAGATGCGACTTGACAAGTAAATGCCAACGCATCTTCCAAACATACCACGACGCCTTGACTTGCAGCCAACGTCTACATACATTACATTAGTAACCACACATTCACAGTTTTACTTTCATAGTCGACACCCGTATACATCCCTGTTCGCTGCAATCATATAAATATAAGTCTACATGTGTGTGATTGTGTATGTGTAAAAGTGACCCCGAATTTATATGTGTGTGGTGAATTTAAAGTTATAAAAATGTGTACCTATGGATTGCAACGAACAAACATGCAACGTTATCGAAACCAATTTTCGATGCTTACTTGCAAAGAAAGCAGCGCATGACTCCGGACACCATTCGCCACGCCACAACACCATATGCTGAGCTGCAGCCTGAGTCGTCTGGCCGTAGCTTCCAGCCAAAAGTTTCAGACCATAACGTCCGCTGGCCAAGATGTCCACCACCTTGTACGGGCCTCTCATACCCGGGTCAAGTTTTCCCGTAGCCTGTGAAAACTTTATCACAAAGACAAGATCATTTAAATTAAACTCGCGTGGTGGCCTTCTGTTCCGGTTCACACGTTCATCTTGGTGAACCTGATTATCTCTCAGCATCTGGCGAACTCTTCCTCGAGACATTTCACGCAATGCCTCTCGGTTGGGTGCGGAAGTTTCATGAGCCAAGTCACGCACCAGTGCCTGAATGACAGGAGTACTTACTTCTGTCCCAATAAGAACGTGTAACGGTGAAGCTTGGATTGTCTTCTGCTTAGTTATATTTAACACCAACTGGAGTCTCCACAGGGTTTCCGACCACACTGCATTTTTGTGGTTAACCTCGATACGCATCATGTTAAGGACCGTTCGAACGTACCTCTCTACTTGGCCATTTGCATGATGCATCTCCGGCGTTATGTGATGCAGTGCACAACCCAGGTCGTTGATCCATGTCACAAACTCGTTCGACTCGAACATCCTTCCTTTATCGGTGACCATGAGTTTGGGAACACCAAACAGAGAAATTGCCTGCGAGACAACTCGCTTCAACTCACCCACATCTTGTCGCACTATAGGGTAGAGCAGGACAAACTTCGAAAATGCGTCGACAATAATAAGAACGAACTTGTAACCCTCTGATATCGGTAGTGGTCCTAGGGCGTCGACGTGCACCGTGTGGAACGGTACATCAGGCTTCTCCCATGACGTGATGTTCTGCAGTGGGGCTCGAGGAACACGTTTCTTGGATACACATACCAAACAGTGGGCAATGTACTTTTTTACAAATTGGCTGAGACCAGGAAACCAAAAGTGGCGAAGAATTAGGTCAAGAGTCTTCTCCGGGCCAATGTGCTCATGCTCATCATGGAACACACGAAGCAGACTGAGGCGGTGTCCCTTGGGTATGTAGCAGGAGCTGCGGTATTGATGAGCGCTTCCACCTTCCGTGGACTCGGCCTTACCTGACCCTGGCTGATTACCCTTCCCAAATATTCAATTTCCGTGGAAAGAAAAGTGCACTTTTTTAGGTTAATTGAAAAACCAGCCTCTGTCAGCGTCAACAACACTCTTCGCAGTAAACTAATACCCTCCGATACCGTATTACTCAAAAGGAGTACATCATCAACGTACACCAAAACTTTCCCCTCATCAATCAGGTCGCGCAACGTGTCATTGATAATCCGTTGATAAACTATCGGCGAATTAGCCAATCCAAATGGCATTTTAACGTACTCAAAATGATCTTCGGTTGTAACAAATCCCGTTAAATTAATGCACTCTTCTTTGATAGGGATTTGGTGAAAACCCGTTGCCATGTCAAGGCTCGAAAAGAACTTATAGCTACCTAACCTATCGATGTGATCATCGATCAGGGGCATTGGGTACCGATCCTTGACGGTAATACGGTTGAGAGCGCGGAAATCGACACAAAGCCTATCAGATCCGTCACGTTTCTTAACTAAAATGATAGGACTTGCGTATTCGGACTTAGATCGCCTAATCACGCCTTTTTCAAGTAGGTCTTTAGTAATTTCACGCACCTTAATCTTTTCTTGGTAGGAAAGCTTGTAGGGTCTATAAACCACTGGCGTATTACTTGTAAGTTTTATTTCCATCTCCCCTGTTTTGACAGTTGTAGCTGCCGTACCAGTTATCAGAAAAACCGAGAACTCATTTATAACTGACAGCAAATCGTCGCGCTCTTTGCCTTGAAGTTGTGTATTAATTTCGTGACCGTCAACCTGAACCACGTTGGGACAATGCATTGACATAACTGAACGCGTTGGTACAAGAAACTGTGTGTCTTTAGTCCTGATAAACACTATCCCATCGCGGTTGAGAATGTCAGTACCGATGATAACTGGGGCATTCATATACACGGCTGGTACGACAACTAAATCCGCCTCGATGGATAACTCGCTAAACACAATTGTTACCGTAACGTAGGTAGAAGCGATAATCTCTTTATCACTTAAACCTTTTAAGGCGCAAACCCTATGTTTTGGTTGGCAAGATAGGTATTTAAGAACGTCTGATGAAACCAGGGACACACCGATAGCACCGCTGTCTATAAGAACATCTACCGGAACTCCATTTACTACAGCCGTAGTAATGTCATTATTTTTCATAAACTCGGGCGAGTACTCTGAGCAAAAGTTAACTTTCGATTGTTGAGAATGAGTTACTGAACGCGCTTTTAAGAAGCACGTGCTATCATCGTGCCCGGGTTTCTTACAAAATGAACACGCATTATTTGTTTTTGTAGTAGTCGTGCGAGGGAATGGAACCGACTTCGGTGGAATATTAGATTTTCGAGCTTTAGGACAAGCACGCCGTGTATGACCCCGTTGATCACACAAGAAACATTTAATATCTGTATTAGGGTTACGTTTTTGGAAATGAGATCTTTTCTCTGTTGTCGAAGGACGATTGTCGTGTTTCGTGCGATTAGGTTTGACATATATCGACAGGAACGATACTAGATTGTCTACGGACAAATTTGCATTGGAAGCCGCCGCACGAATCTGCGGGCTATCAATTCCACGAATCACGATGAGCGTCCTTAATTCGTCACTAAGTCCCTGAATCATTTTCAAACGTAAAAGAGTACGGCGGGCATACTCAGCATAAGTGGTGAATTTATCAGAAGTAGTATTCATGGTATCCAGCAAAATATTGGCATAATCCAATTTAGAGGGACAAAGTGATTTAAATTCACGTTTAAAGTTTGACCAACTACGATCGTTCGTAACCCATTCGTTCAGCCATACTTTCGCGTCACCTTTTAAGCATGACCCCACACGTGATAAACATTCCTGATCACTCCACCCGTTGGAGTCTCTGGCGCGGTCCACTTCTGCACACCATACCTCTATATTGTGTATAGTGGGATCAAAATTCGAGATAAAGTAATTTTGAGACTTCATAGGCTGAGCTGATTTAATTGCTTCCATCAAAGCGTGTGCAAGAGTAGACGCCTCAGAATTTTGACCCGTGTCATTTCTACGAGTATGATTGTTGCACGGGGGCAAGGGACTCGGAGTCCTAGGCGTAAGTGACCGACGGTGACGTGTACGACCGCTTGATCGTCTCGTGGCGCTACGTGAACGTCGCGGAGATACCTTGTTTTTATCTTTATTTGTCGTTTTCTTACGATCATGAATACTGCGTGACCGTCGTCGTAACGGGGAACGTGAACGTCGGCGATATTCCCTACGCGTATACCTACGGATGCGTGAACGAGAACGTTCAGTACCAGACATGCTACGATGACGCACACGAGAATATTCACGCACCGACCTGTCATCTACCGACCTTTTCGAACGTGAACGTGATCTGTCACGAGATCTAACACGAGAACGCCTGCGGCCACGTTCGTCACGCACTGCACTACGTAAACGTGAACGCGAGCGAATTCGGGAATGAGATTTGCGTCTCCGATTACGCGAGCCATCCCGCGAACGAGTTCGAGTTCTACCACGCAATTTACTTCGCGCCATTTCAAACGTAAACGGCAACCGTTAAAATTTAACACTTCGTAAACAAAGAAAATATTCAAAAATGGCGGTTGATTTTAAACAAATATAAGTGCTGTTTGGTTTTCGGTAATTGTGGGCCGCGTTTCTTTATCCCACTTCTGATTTTAGGGTCAGAGTGGAAAAAAAAAACAATCGATCTTAATCTAGAACTTTAATCACGGATTTAAACAAAAAGAAATTCACCAAAATTTACACAAAAATCAAAAGAGCACTTGAATAACCGATTTAAATGAAAAACACTCAAAAATAAGGAAAAATAAGATGGCTCACGCAATACTCCTGGAGTCGACCGAAACTGATATCCTCACGACCGTCCGTCCCGAGCGCCACGAGCAAAATGTGGTCTACAGCGCACTGCAGCGCTTTTTATAAACTGACCCGTGTGCGAGGGAGATAGTATGAGGGCATCAGCTTATAATAATATAATGATAGGTTAGGTAGGTGAATTTTCGGTTTGCCCAAAAGTCAACTGGTCTACCTTTTGTTCTCAAATTTGTATTTTTGTGCAATAAAGATTAGATTATTAGATTTGCACTACAACCAGTGTCAATGCGATTACCAATTCAAAATTAAAACAACAATATGCAACTTAAACAGAATATTTTATTCAATTTCACTTTTCTGGTAATTATGAGGCTGATGCTGCAGCAGAGGCTCCAGGGGTAGCGGATGCTTGGACGACCGGTGGTTGTCCAGACTGAGAGCTGGCGTGGGCAGAAGCGGAAGATATTTGGGGTGTTGGTGGCACAGAGGTCGTGGTTGGGGCTACAGTGGTTGCGGCTTCGGTTGAGGTTGTCGTTGGTGCTGCAGTAGCCGAACACACTATTCCTGTTACATCGCAGCAGTCGGGGTAGTTCAACTTAGTGTTTGTAACTGCAGTGCAATTTTCTGGTACATCAGTTACACCACAACTGTAAACAATATTTCATTAGATTTTTTATAAATTTTCCTGATATTATGAGTAGCGTCGATAATAGACGATTGGTGTTGTATTTTTTGGATCATTTTGGCAAATTCCTACCTTGAAAGAATGGGTCATTTTCAGGGTTCCGCACCCTATTACTAAGCCTACTCTGTTCGTCCGTCCGTGCTAACTTTAAAGAGCTGTTTCTTTTGAACCGTAAAATAGCTGGTTGATTTTTTTGCAAAATATGTGATATAACGGTGGATTTCCTAACAAATAATAAAAAAAGTCAAAAAGTGAAATAATAAGGGGAGTACCCATACAAAAAACGTTTTTTTTTTCAACGTTTTGTATTTGGTCTATCGGAAAAACGGTAACACATACAAGCGTCAAATTTGATATAACTACAGAACAAACCCTATAGAAAGATAACAAAGACTAAAAACCGGCCACATGTGTACGGAACCCTTAGTCCGCGAGTCCGACCCGCACGTGACCGGTTTTTATTACGCTTAAAACCGGGGTTAAAATTAAAATTGCATTTATAATTAAATATGCCATACTCTGCCCTACTCACTTGAAAGTAAAGGCTACAATATGATTACGATATCGAAGCAAGATGGGCTAAAACTGCGTGGAATAGAGGCCTTGGCAAAACATTTTTGCTTTTGAAATGCGACAGTTTCCAAGGACGCCATTTCGAATTCTACGTAGACAGACACAGGCAAAATAAAAATTAAATTTCAAGTAAAACTACATACGATGCCTTAACTATCATTTCATACTAACTAAAATTTGTATGGATGTTTGTATTTTAATCATGAATAAACAGCGGAACGGATTTGGATGAAATTTGGCGGACATATAGTCCATATCCTGGATTGACACAGGATACTTTTCATCCTGGAGAATTGACAGAATTCAATTGGAGAATTGAAAAGCGCGGACAGTTACGGGCAAAGGCAAGTTTTGTATAAACAAGGGTATACTTACGTCTCAGCTATCGTTTCGTTATTTTTTTGGCAAATGTATTGTATACATTCTCCGTTTCCTGGGTGATATTGTGTATCATATGGCAATACTCTTTCTAATTTTGATATGTAGCATCCCTCTTGATTGGCTGAAAATCAATAAGTCAATAAAGGGTAATTTTTTGAACATTTTTGGTTATAAATCAAAAAGTGCGTCACGGAAAATTATAAAAAAAAAAAGTTTTGAAATGTGCAATTGAGCCCTTTTATATGGCACTCCACTAGCTATAATCAAATCACTTGAATTTTTCAACCTCCCATTCATTTTTTAAATAATTGAATCGATAGAATTTAATAGTTAATTCTATCGATTCAATTATTTAAAAAATGAATTTCAGCAGTGCCATGTTCGCTTATGGATCTTGTTGAGAGGAACGTCTGTGTCAGTGCGACGTCTCGAACGTTTGTTCGTAGTTTCTTTACTGCTTTGTGTTTCAATAAGATTAACTGACAGGCAGGATTAGTCCGTGTTGCCCTTGACAGTTTAAATGGTTTTTTTTTTAAGAAATATAACATTTTTAAACGATTTTATAACTTACCAAATTCAGCTGGTTTCTGTTCTTTAGGGTATATTTCTACGGCAGCGTAGGAAACAGCTACCGCACTTGCGAGGAAAAGAATAATGATCGGGGTGTTCATTTTTATGGAGCCGAGTTATATGTACTAACCAACTACACTGCCAATGCCAACGAAAAATCCCACCGTACCTTATATACGCTCGCGGATATTGACAATGTTATACAGGGAGTTCCTACAAGGTTTAACGTCAGCGGGTCGATTTTTGAGAAATCGAACGCACGAAACGACAGGCGAGCGGTAGAAACATATGCGAAGATATTTCATAAATGTTTTCTATCGCATCTTAAAAATAACGATTTGCCGTTTTACTTTTATTTGCGAATAAAATTTTCGTGCGCTCGATTATGAGATTATCGATTACCACCTTTATATTCCAAGTGTGATATAGAAAAGGGAAATTTGTCTCCTTTTGACCTGTAGTGATATTCAACTGCATTGTGGTATTTGTAGTGATATTCTTCTAAGAAACCTGCACATATGGATAACATGGCGGTTCGGGTCGCAACCTTTGTGAATGTGACACCAACCTGTGTCTATAATAGTGTACTCGTACCTACACAAAATCTTAAAATGAGAACGTGATTTTTAAGACACCCTGTAATCCCTATTATTATCTTAAATATTTAATTAATTTATATGCGCGAAGCTTTATAATCATGGTGCTGTAAAAAATACCTTATTTCCAATAAATACATCATATTTTTGTACATTTTTGTGCTGCCTATCCAACAACTGTATACATAGAATGTGGCATGTTTGTACTTTATGACGGTATCACTTACAGATGCAAAAACAGACCTATTGCTAATATTTCTTTTGTAAAAAAACATAAGACCGCAATTAATTCTGAAACTATACATTGTAGCGTGACGATTTTGTTGCCATGAGGTGTATCGACATTATAATAGCAGTATCTTACAGTGCAATAGCTTTTAAAACGTCGTTCGGGGTCGGGTTAAGTTGATTAGACCCTTAAGTTAGCATAAGGGCGCATGAGAGCGAGTGAAAAAAAAATACAAATCTGAAGGTCCTTCTAAGGGCTTACGCTAAAACACGCGCGGGTGGGCTGCACGGAGTGGGCGCCCGCTTCGGACGTTTTCATACATACAAAAATTCGTCGCACGTGCCAGAGTATAGGTACTATTCCTCCGCTCAATACTATTTTGCAATACAGACCCGCCAAGCGTGCGCCCGCGCGTGTTTTAGCGTACGCCCTAAGTCCCAGTTCTCTGACCCACCCGCGGCGTGTGACGGGCGATGGACGCGGGCGTATTGCAGTTACATTGGTCGTAATACCCGCATTCTCTGATAGGCCATTTCACAGAGCGAGCAATGTAACGGCAAAATAGCGTCAGAACCCCGGGCCTAAAATCTACACTGTACTTACTATCTGCATTTGCAAGTGTAGTGAGGTACCATTGTAACAGCTGATAGTTATACAGCTGATACTTATGAAACATATGTTGAATAGTGCTATATGCCTCGACATTAGAATAAATACCTATTAAGACTCATTATCCACTTATCTACAGGCCATTAATTTAACGATGCTATAAACTTAGATTTATGTTACGACTTCCTTAAATGGATCAAAACTCTAGTATATAAGCAGAAAATTTTTCTAATAAATATGAACAGTTTACTCTCGACTCTTGAGTTGTCATTTCAACGCAGCACCTTTACACTTCACAAGCATTTTAAATTCATTTTGAAAGTTATTCAAAACAAACGAAACCGTTCGAAACCATTTTAAACCGAAAACGCACTGAAAGCGCAGGCGGCATCGTTGCGATGACTTACCGTGCGCTCCCAAGTTCCCATATTACAAAGCGTTCCCAAGACGTGGCGGAGGCGTTTTTAGGACTCCGTACCCGAAGGGTGCCCAACGGGACCTTATTAATATGCCTACGCTGTCCTTCCGTCGGTCCATCTTGTCTGTCTGTCTGTCTGTCTATCCTAACTATAAAAAGCTGTATTTTTTGAACCGTAAGAGATAGCGGATTGTTTTTTTTTTCAAAATATGTGTTATTACGGTGGATTTACTAACAATTAAAAATATAATAATAAAGTGAAATAATAAAGGGGTTCCCAATACAGGACCGTTTTTTTACACAGTATTTTTATTTTTGTTGTATCGTAAAAACTGTAAAACATACAAACGTCAAATTTGGTAATATGATTATAGAACGAACCCTATAGAATAACAACAAAATACTAAAAACCAACCAAATGTGTACGGAACCCTCAGTGCGCGAGTCTGACTAGCACTTGTCAGGTTTTTTGTAAGGGAAGGCACCGCTTTCGCTCTTTTGTGCATTTGCGGCTTTAGGCCCGATCAATAAGTACAGTCGAAGTCATAAATATAATTACACTTTAGTACCTTGTCACTTTAATCGCTGTGACAATTTCATATGACAGTTTAAACACGACGTTGAATAGACAAGGTACTAAAGTGTAAACATATTTATGACTTCGACTGTACTTATAGTTTTATCCGGAAATAAGGTGCTTTTCCACCAGCGAGGAGAGGAGAGGAGTGGAATGGAGTAGTAAATGGAAATTTCAAAATTTGCAAAATTTAACTTCTCTTCTAACCCATCTCGATGGAAACGGTCTGGATGTGCGAGACGAGAATTAAAATTATTGGTTGCTATTTTATTGAACTACTTATGTTATTGAACCGTATTTACTGATACATAAGAGAGTTAACTCTACAACGGATACACAATTCTCGCAGAGCCAGCATGTCGTAGTTATTAATCGGTAGCTCGGCTCGCGATGGAAATTTTTGGTGAAAATACGCCGGCGAGATTTTAATTCTCATCTCGCCTCTTGTCTCGCCTCGCCGGTGGAAAAGCACCTTAACTTAGCTTTTGTTGGGGTTGGGAAGTTTATATACAAAGACGCAATGATTTATTTTTGTGATTTAATCAGATTTCAATTTAGGACAACAATCGGGATAGTTAAAAGTAAAGTCGCTAACTAAATGGCTTCCACGTGGTACGTCCATAGCGCCACAACTGAAATAAAATGGTGAAATATGTGAGTACAAACATAACTATAGGTACGTACTTTATATCATGGCTGTATATCAGTATTTATGAATGCATTTTTATTTTTATTTTATTTATTTTTTCTTTTTTTTGTCGCTAATATTATATAAGTGGTTTACACGTATATATTATGTTTGTACGGCGTTCCGTGAGTCACTGACGGTACTGGCTGAAAATTAGCGCTGTAGGTGTCTGACACCTCAGCATAATGCTGAGCCAGTGTCCGTTTCACTGCCGCGAGGACACACCGCGTTTTTTTTTCCTGTTTTGTTGCTGTACTTCGACAACTTTGTTCGTGACCATCCTCAGTGAGGGACGTCATTTTTTTCGTTAGTCGCTCAATGCGGCTCTTTCGTTACTGACTAGGTCTACCTAGTCAGTAACGAAAGAGCCGCAGAGGGATTACCGAGCGACAATCAAACTGCCCAGGGGCCGTAGACGCAACTATAGCTAATCGTTAGCTAACAGTTTTTGAAGAGCGCCTAACGTTAGCGTTATGTATTTTGACAGGCCGCCAGGACGGCTAGCTGTTATTAGCGGACTTTACACAGGCGTTCTATCGCGCGTTCTCAGGAGCGTACAGGATTTCGTGCCGGTAAGCCTGTTCGCACAATCGTGCGCGATTATGTTTTTGAACTTAAGAGGATTGTGAGGTGACGGCTTTCCATACAAACGGCGATAACGTTTTCCACCCCCTAAATGTTAACCGATTTCGACCAATATTTCATAAGGTGTCAGTCGGAACAAAAACTATGTCCATACGTTTCGTTTTTTTCAATATTATTAATACATTTCGATTTATTCCCGTTTTATTGTTTTCATACAAAATTAATTTCAGCCATAATCTCTTTATAACTAATCAATATTTTAAAAAACAATACGTACGGACATAGTTTTTGTTCTGACTGACCACATATCAAAAATTGGTCGAATTCGGTTAACGTTTAGGGCGTGGAAAACGTTATCGCCGTTTGTATGAAAATACTAGATTTTGCAGTTGGTTCACAGTCCTCTTAAAGGATCAGCTCTATAGTATACATAAAAAGCTTTAAGAACCATATTATTTTTTTACTTTTTAGAGTTTTATTTTTTGTCGGGGATTTTTAAAATGCTTATAAAATAAATACTTACGACAGCAATTGTATTTGATTTGTGGATTGGATACATTTGTATTCCACGCAATCGTCTTTTGGGTAATAGGACTCGTTGTAAGGCAATACTATTTTGAGGCTCGACGAGAAACAACCTTCGCGATCCGCTAAAAAAAAGATTTATGATAATAAGCATTTAGGAGTGTTAACACACTAACTGCCGCACTCAGAGACGTCAATTAATTTTTAAGTTTGATTAAAGTTGCTACGTCTTATTCTGTTGCTATAGCAAAGAAAGTGACAGCAGCAACTTTAATCAAACTTAAAAGTTAAATGACGTCTCTGAGTGCGGCCGTAAACAAATTTAGATAAGCATCGTAGTACGATATTACGTCACGTAGTGAACTTTTATAATGTACGTCGTTGATTTCTACGACGCGACGTTGTTTCGTGTAATCGTGCGTTGGCCCATAGGCGTCCGGCGCGACGACAGCATGGCCAGGGCTAGATTATCCATTAGGCAATGTAGGCAACTGCCTAGGGGCAATAGATTGGCTAAGGGCCCCGCGCCCCAAGAAGAAATATATTTTAGGAAGTTAGAAAAAGGCAAAGGGGCCCCGAGAATTACATGACTTAGGGGGCCCGGCATAGTTAATCCGGCGACAGCGGACGTGAATCCTGATCCATCAAAAGCAGTTCTGTAAAAGGGCCTTGGTCGAGTTAAGAACAAACGGCCGTTAAAAGGCTTGATATCTAATATGGTGTCACCAAATTTGAGATCAGTTTATATAATGAACAAGAATTGACTAAACCGCCCGTTTAAAAGTAAAACGCAATAACTTGAATTATCAGGCCATTCAACATTGAAACCTAAAGTAAAATGCATAGTCAAAGTTCGAAATAAATTTAACTTCAAATAACACTTGTTTCCTTTTTCTATTAAACATGCGACATGATAGGCTATTTGAGTTACATATTGAATTTATAAGCCCATAATTATACACACATTAACAATAGGTGAGTCACTCTAGCCTTTGAGTCAACATCAGGCGGAATTTGGAGGGTTGATTGGATTCTTATAAGACTCTTGGTCACATATAAATTACCCCCTTGCATAAATTACGCACAAAGGGGTTATGTACTTATGTACCCGAAATGTTTTCTGTAATGCTGGTTTCACACGGGGGCAGGGCAGTGAGGCAGGATATTTTATAGCGATTTTATCAAGATGGGACACTTATTTTAAACTTTAAACCTTTACTCTTACGTTAGAATATGGAATAGATGTATTCATTTCCCTATCACCTGTCAAATTTTATCTCGTGTATGCATGCTAAGCCCGCAAGTTTATACGGACGACATACAATCTTTAGCTACGTACTTTAACGTGACACAGAAACAATAAGTACACTTTAATGACAGCTAGAAAATAATACGGCTTCCGCAAATATGGCAAGGCAAATGAAAAGTTACGTAACTACGTTTTAACACTTTTAAAATTATGAGACATTAAATGCTTCCAAAAAACTATAACTCACCAAACTCTGCTGGTTTTGCTTCATATGGATATATTCCTACAGCTGCATATGCACATATAGCTGCAGATAAAAAAAGAACAATACTTAATTTAAACATATTTAACAGAATATTTTCCTCTCGACCACGAGTTAGGACAACGCTGCGTGAACTAACACGCAGTCAGGGTCACGGATCTTTATAAGGTTCACGTTGACTCAACTAAGTGTTACGTCATTTTCATCTTAAGCGAATCAGATGTTAAGAGGATTGTGAGGTGACGGCTTTCCATACAAACAGCGATAACGTTTTCCACCCCCTAAATGTTAACCGATTTCGACCAATTTTTGATACGGTGTCAGTCGGAACAAAAACTATGTCCGTACATTTCGTTTTTTTTTTCAATATGATTAATTCCCGTTTTATTGTTTTCATACAAAAGTAATTTCGGCCATTATCTAATCAGTATTTAAAAAAACGAAACGTTCGGACATAGTTTTTGTTCCAACTGACCACATATCAAAAATTGGTTGAATTCGGTTAACGTTTAGAGGGTGGTAAACGTTATCGCCGTTTGTATGAAAAGGCTAGATTTTGCAGTTGGTTCACAGTCCTCTTAAAACTTGTTTTGTCCATTCACAAACATCGACGGTCTTAGGTTTGTTTAAAAAATCGCTGGTAGCGACGCAGCCCGAGCCCGCCGCGTTCGGTGTACACACTGGTTTTTGATTAGTTATATACATATATCAGGACATAATGTTACACAAATTATTCTAGTTCTAACCTAACTATGTCCGCGTAGAAGTCTTTAACAGCTGCTCCCTTGGAAACTGTTCAATTTTCCGGGATAAAACATATCCCGTATCCTTCCCCGGGACTTAAACTATTTCCGTAGTAAATTTCATCAAAATCAGTTCAGCGGTTTAACCGTGAAAGCGTAACAAACGATCAAACAAATCAACAAACTCAATTTTGCATTTATAGTATTAGTAAGGATACTGACAATTATATATTCTTATAAATAAATAGGTATTCAAAATACATAGAAAAAACAACCAAGAAAGACTCCAGTGGGCTTAACATGCATGGACGAGATAAAATTTGATAGGTGCTAGGGAAACGAATACGTATACTCCATATTCTAACGTAAGACTTAACGCTTAAGGTTTAAAATAAAAGTGTCTAGTCCTGACTTTTATTACCTTTTATTACTAAGCGACTATACCAATTGTCACTTTTTTACAGCGATTACCACTTGATTATCACTTGATAACAAGACGGGACACTTTTATTTTAAACCTTAAGCGTTAAGTCTTACGTTAGAATATGGAGTAGATGTATTAATGTCCCTAGCACAGTAGCACCTGTAAAATTTCTGGGGTCCTAGTGAAAAAGGGTATAAGTCTCCTAAAATACATGTAAAAAAGTATAAGTCTAGCTGTCAATGGCACATCTGTCACTGTTTTTTTTAATTATGTGACGGACTAAAGTTATGTGCATCTTAATCCGTCCCAGATTTAATAAACTGTTTTTATTTTTTATAATTATATGACGCAACCAAAAAATCTGTTTTTTTTTATTTGCTTATAATAGTCTATTCTTTCGAATAAAACAATAAAAACAAGTAGTTTTTTTTTCGGTGATCCCCAATTATGCTCTTTTTTATTACGAGTTAAATCGACTTAGGTATACCCCTTTTCTCTAGAACCCCAGATTTTATCTCGTGCTTGCATATCAAGCCCGCTGACTGTTAGTCTGCGTTACCCTTAAAGGAAAAAAGTTAAAAAAAAAAAGATAAAAGATATTTATTCAGTAAGTAGGCCACACGGGCACTTTTACACGTCAAAATCTTAATAGAAAATAATAATTCACTTATGACAATGATACTACTTAATCTAGCATTATATAAAACTATAAAAATAATATAAAATATCTGCGTAGTTCTGCAGGAAATCATGTCAGTATAGTTATTGCACTATTTCTCACTTCGGCAATTTATCTCTGCAAAAAGTTACGTCAACCAGAGCCTTTATTCCGCTTTGGTTTAGCTCATCTTGCTCACAATCACACTGTTGTCGTTACAACAGTTCTTATGTAGAGTGAATAAGAGCTGTTATGATGTTAACAATCTGATTACGATATCGTAGCTAGCGTCTAATACAACGTGCACTAGATCTGGGATACACAGTCACAGAAACAAAAATTGTCTATCCTGTTCCAGAAAGTTAAGGACTATGAAACCACATTTTTCGTGTTAGGATATATCCGCGTAATGGGAGTCTGGTGTAGTTTTGGCCTGTATCGAAATTATATGAGTTAAAAACTCCCACGTCGTTAACTTTTGGGAACAGAAGGGACAATGTTGAACCTAAATCTGTGTATGAATCTTCTTGCTACGTTCTGATGAGAAAGGAAAATAAGTATGAATATGAATAAGGGCCAACAAAATTGTTTTTAATACTCGTAGCAATAAATACTCGTATTATACGTAATTAAGGAAAGGATGGTGCAAAAAATCTGTTGTCTCCGTCTCTCTATCTATCGACTGTCAGCACCAAAATATTTTATATTGTGATAAAACTCTCTTCGTCAATGTATGTAATTAACACTTACTCGTTTAATGTAAATTAACGTCAAACATAATTCAATGTAAACTATTTATTTAAAATTTCTATTTAAACAAATGTTATTTCAGCACGTCAATCCACCATCTGAGAAAACAAACGGAGAACAGATTCTACGTTAATACAGATTAAAACCAATTATTAAAACAAGGGTTTGCAATTTTTCAGTATTTTTTATTTATTATACAGTATACTACTACTATTACAATAATTAGTATTTAATATCTTTTACTCTATGTCCAGCAGTGGACTACTATAGGTGATGATGATGATGATATCTTTTACTTAAATTTTCAGTTAGTATCAAGGTACAAAATATGCTGTAGCTAAATGACGTTTTCCTCAAACCTTGCACAATAAATTCCCTAGAATATGCATGGATTTTTTTTTGCTTTATTAAAAAGTCATTCTTGAAACAAACAGTAGAGAAAAATATTTTTCGAATAACTATAAAAATAACCAAGATATAAGCCATTACAGATTTGTTTCTATCTCTTTCTAGCAAAATAGAATTTAATAAGGATTCATATGGTCGCAGTGCCCGCTGACATCACAGTACACGTCGGATCTCTCTGTCTAATTAGTTTTAAATTAAATTTTAATTTCACTTTTTGCCATCTGTTTTAGGTTATTTTCATATTTTGTTATGAAATGCGATAAAATTATTACATACACATTCCCAAATACTAGAATTTATCCTACTCCGTCGTATGGATATTTCAGGAGCCTAAAATTTTATGAACCTGTAAATGACAGTTTTCTATAACTTGACATTTACTTTGACGTTTCAAACGGGCATATCACTTAAAATTAGTTTATTAGGTAGTACGGTCCCGAAGACGCCTGCACGGGTAGCACGAGTTGTATTTTCTCGCTTGTCGCTCAGTGCGTCTCTTTCGTTACAAACTAGAGGGATTACCTTTTTGTGCTAGGTCTAATAATTAATATTTGTTACTTGATTACCTTGTAATGTAATTCTTAAGTATTATTGTATTTTATGATTGAAAAAATGACCTTCTTCTAGAGTTTCTTGCGGCGCTTCTTCTCCGCAATGATGGTCTTGTCCGAAGCGCTGGTAGATTCATTCTTTACCGACGAGAAAAAGAGCCCGTATGTGGCCAATTTACTGAATAAATATTTTGATTTGGATTTTGACCTAGCGACAAACGAGTCGCAGGCAACTTGTGCTTGCCGCACCGGGCCCTTAGCCAAGATGCATTCCGCTAACTAGCATTTCTATTCGTTTCGTTTTTAAACCAATCGCATCACTGGTAGATCACGTGACTCTGTATCACGTGATCTACCAGTGACGCGATTGGTTTAAAAATGAAACGAATAGAAACGCTAGTTAGCGTAATGCATCTTGGCTAAGGGCGCTGGTCAGAAAGTATAACCAGAGAGCAGATAGCTTCCTTGCTCAACGAATTAGCATTTGCTATTCAGCGAGGAAATATAGCCAGCGTGTTTAATGAAATATATAAGGGGACAATCTCACACGATCACCTAGTCCCAAATTGTGCTCTAGGCTTGTATTATGGGTACTAAGTACATAATTAAATACATAAAAAACATCCATGACTAAGGAACAAATAATCCATTCATCACACAAATACGCCTATACCGGAACTCGCACCTGGGACCGCTAGCCTGGTAGGCAGAGTCACCAACTATAGGTTCATGGTTATAAGTTATTTTTAAAGCCTGCCCACATGATAATCAGGAAACTCTGGCATATTCTAAGAAAATTCGGTTTAAGTAGGCATGATAATCAATATTTAAGGATAATGTTCTAGCAGGTTAAACCCAAGCGCATGTGCTCCCACGCATGTCATTAGTATTTCCAAATGCGCGCGCAATGATGTTATGATAAAAACATGCCCGTCATTTTGATGTTTCTTAGGAAATTATGATTCTTAAACATACAGTTAAAGGAACGATAAAAGGAAACTGGTTGGACGTTTGTTTGTAGCAGGTACTCTCGGAAATTAATGATCCGATTTCACCGACTGATGAACTTGAGATGCCTACATTAAACTAAGCTAAATTTTTAACTAAGGCCGTTTGTCCACCGCCGCCGGCATCACCGAGAACGATGACGGCGCCGATAGCGATGCATACATTTATAATACTATGGCCGCCCGTCCACTGCATGCCTGTCACTCTAAGGGCTACAACTTTGCGCGACCGGCTGAGTGGCTAGCGAATTTTCTAATACACTGCGTGTAACGTCAACTAACCGCTACGCGGTGAGCGTTTCAATCGAGCAATGAAGAGATAATTCGCTCGCCGCCGCCGCCGCCGCTGAAAGTCGTGGCCAGGCCGTGCGTGAGGGCTTGTTTACGGAGACGCGGCGGTGCGGCGGGGCGTTGTTGTTTGCGTGCCCGCTGGTCGCTGAGCTACTGGAAGTATAAAAGTATTTCATAGTCAGCGACCAGTGTGCACGCAAACAATAACGCGCCGCACGCCCCGCGTCTCCGTAAACAAGCCCTTAGTTTCGAGTAGTTCGGCGCAACCGCTACTCTGCCTGAGATTGTGACGGGCCGATGTGCCGGCAATATAAGACACGTTTAATAACCCGAAATAATTTCGTTCTCGGTGACGGCTCGATCACGGCGATGGTGGACAAACGGCCTTAGATAAAAGGAGGAGGTTCTCATTACAATGTGTTGTCATTGTTCGTTGAAAAACTATTTCGAGGAAAAAAAGCTTTGACCACTCATTCATACATTTTCGTAATTTCTACTAATTTTTGCTGTCAATATGTGTAGGTACACGATCGGCGATGGCGCCTACGGGTGCGTTCATAGCAATTAGCCACCGAAAGGTGATTGATGGGTACCGCCATTAGCTCGTGAAATAACTAATATCGATTGACATCCTAATAGGAATCTATTAGTAACAATATTGTCATTCAATATTAACTTCAACAACACAATTTTGCCATACAATACTTGTGTTTCCTATCCTATTTTGTCTCACACAGCTGTTATAATTTTATTTTTTTCATAATGCAATTATAATGTCTTTATTGTGATTATTATTGCTAATTATTTTTTTAATTTCACGGCGCCCGCGCATAAAGATAGGGTTCGTGAAAACAGTGCCGTGGCTCGCCACATCATTATGATTTATGATGCTTGGCGTGACACCCTGTTTGACACCTACGTTTTGGCATTTTTTATAGTTTTTCTGTGTTTGTTAGTTATATTGTCTTAATGTGTAATAATGTGTGTCAAATAAACTGTATTTCTTTCTTTATTTCCGGTATTTGAATTTTTGAATCTCGGATGTTTTCTATACCTACAACTCCTACAAGCCTAGAGCTTAGTTTGGGAGTTTTGAGACTACGTCAATGAGTGAGATTGTCCTCTAATATTTATCTATTAGGTACTATTTGTTACGCGGTGCGAGGTTTGTAACTTTGATCACAGGTTTTCTAGTCAACCTTGGTGAAACTACAAGCATGCTGGACAAACTAAAAGCGAGCCAGGTATTTGGGCGAAGAACACACGGAGCAGTGCGGAGCCGCCAACCGCGGCGGAGGGCGGTCGAGCGGATTGATAATGTGTATGACGATCTAGGTATTACCTGAATCTACTACGTAATCCGGAGCGTTCACATGGCACCGCGCCGCCGCTCCTCCACGCGGACACAGTATAAATATAGCTAAAACATTAAAGAAACTACGAACAAACGTTCGAAAAGTTGCACTCACAAAGACGCACGTCTCAACGAGACGTCTCGTTGACACGTGCGTCTGTGTGAGTGCGACGATTCGAACGTTAGGTCGTAATTTCTTTACTGCTTTAGCTAGATTTATTCTGTGTCAGGAGCCAGCGCTGGTCTTAAACTGGACCCAAAATAACTGCTTTTAATCAAAAGTATTGCGGGATTTGGCCATCAGGTAACTCGCCTGCTCCTTTTGCCTCCTTTTTTGCAAAAAAGAAACAACAGCGACGCAGTTGTTTATAATATTAGTTAAATTTGCCTTGTATACGTGTCTTTAATTGGCTAATGTTATCAAAAGTTGTTGTTATACACACAAATGGCTATTCTTATTTATTTATTTTGCTTTTAATTATGAAATAATTTACGTCCTCCTTCATGCGTGGCTTTTAAAGAGTATTCATTGAAAGGTAGTGAATTGGCTGCGCCCCTGGCATTGTTGGAGTCTATTGGTGATGACGCTGACCGGTTTCCGGCTGGTGACATCCGCTCGTTTGCCTTTTATGGCTATAAAAAAAATTGTTGTTGACCCCACTGGCGAGTTGATTTTGTAATATAATATACTATCAATCGAATCCCTGCTACTATCCAAATGTATAATGGCAAGCCCAAGAGAAGTTCCATAGGCTTGGCATATTTTCAACGAAATGCCTGTCACAAATACAAAACATTTGTTTAAAAGATTCCTAAAAACGTATTTACCAGATTCAATACAAAAAACTTGGCATTGCATTTATTGACAACGGAAAAAAGATTTTTTTATGAATATAATTCTCATTTCAAGCAAGTTGAAAAGCATTGCATTGTACTGAACTTTGTAAGTTCAGTACAATGCAATGCTCAATCTTTTTGTGTAATCAATAATAATAATTTCATAAAGCAATTCAAGAACTCGATTACTTTTCTATCAGCCCATACTCTTAAAAAAATTACACTCCTTTTTCGGGCAAATTTTGGAAAAATGAATTTCCATTATAAAATAATTCGAAATTATTAAAAGGTGACCTGTGAATAATAAAAATAATAAAATTAAAAGCACTATAAAAATATGTTTTATTAAATAATAATAAATTAACTAAACAATTTGGCGGCAAGATAGCGTCACGAGTTGGTTAGTACAACCGACTCACATTGAGGAACTTATTTGATTCCAATAAAAAGAGCACTCCAACTTTACTGGTAGCTACATTTGTATTTCAATTTACACTATTAATTTACACAACAAATTTGGATAAGGTTTTACAATTATTTATATTTTTTACTACCTGCGCTAGTTTGACAGCTGGTCGTCTGTGAAACCAGCGACTAAATGAATGTGCAGACAGTTGAATGTCATTTACCCACTTTGACGGACGATGTAAATTCGCCGGCTATTCATCGACTGAGTAGAACCTGTTGACGTTTGTGTTAACAGAATAACATAGCAGGATACAATATTGAGGTTGCTTTGAATGTTATAAGAAGAGTAAATCCTAACATCGAGACTTACAGAAAAATAGACATGAAAATTTTAGGTCGAGTTCAGAAAGTTGGACATAATTAACAAATAGTTAAGCGTAGTTAACAGAACAAACAACGAAAGTGTTAAACGACGTAAAGTATCCTTATATTTGTATGGATACTTTTTGTCGCACAACGGAAAGTTTCATAGAAATTTAATTGCGTGAGTTAGCATGCCCAACTTTTTGAACTTCACCCATTTATATCTGTGACAATCCAATTCCAAAATAATTAATACAATTATGTTTAATACTTCGAAACCAAAGTTATTAAATATGTTTGCAACAGTGTACGTTTGATAAGTGACGAACATTTTTATTCCGCGACGGTTGGAACCCTAACCCCATGAAACTGTGTCACAATGAAATTATAAAGAATTAGTTTGATACTTCTTACGATTTCATTTATAACGTCACTGTGACACGGTTCTATGATGTGTCCGGGTTTCATTTTGACGACAGTACATTGCATTGTAGGAAGCAAGGAAACCTATGAAACGATGTCAAGGCAAGCAAAACTACTCGAGTTTACACATGCAACAACGGAATACTGGCAATTGGAGTTTCAAATTTTGCTTTGACAAAGTTAGTTTTGCATTTGAAATGGATACCTTTGAATTAATTTAGTGAACGAAACTAGTTGGACAATGTATTATTTGCTGTGCAAGATAATTATAACAAGTATATTTTAAACAAACGAACACTGAAACGGTTTACTCGCATATCAGTCAGGTAACGGCCCGACATGTTTCAGTGAAAAGAAAAATGAAAATGAAAAAGTTTATTTCTATAAATATTTACAAAATCTAAGTTTCTGGCTGGGTCAGTGTTCATTTGTTTCAAATTACTTACACTAGTTTAAATTTTATAAGTATTTTATTTAAGTAATGTTCAGTTTCACCAAACATTTTCGGACTGACAAGTTTTAATGACTGTTTTATATTTAGGTATCAAGACTGTTATACTTTATATTGTCTGTTAAGTTATGGGTGAACTTTTAAAGATATTTAGAACCTAATAATACTAAGCTAATGACTGTTGGAATCTGTCAAAATGTAAAAAAATGACAGGTCTTTACATTTTCTTAGAATTCTGCAGTCGTTACCATTTACTTGGTCCGTTCTCATTAATAAATCCTTAGAATAGATTTGATCCTACTTTGGGTTAACATTTCACACATTATATTTACATATACGTAGTAATGTCAAATTTTAGTCCGAAGTAACCTTTTGTATCAGCAGTTTGTTTATTAGGGATGGACTAGGTCAGCGTGTCCCTTATTTTATTTTATTTGTAACGCATATCCTCTAATTATATTTATTACGTGTTTATATACTCCCAGTAACATTTTCAGCTCATTCTATGAACAGGACGACGCGGTTAGCCTAGTTGGTAGTGACCCTGCCTACGAAGCTAGCGGTCCCGGGTTTGAATCCCGGTATGGACAAATATTTGTGTGATGAGCGCGAGTATTTGTTTCTGAGTCATGGATGTTTTCTATGTATTTAAGTATGTATTTCTCTATATAAGTATGTTTATCGTTGTCTAGTACCCATAGTACAAGCCTAGAGCTTAGTTTGGGACTAGGTCAATTTGTGTGAGATTGTCCCCTGATATTTATTTATTTAGGAACCCGTGTCAACATGCATCGTAAACATGTTCAATGCATGTTGACAGGTTCATAAAAATAAGGGACCTAACATAGGCCCACTGATGCTGTTCTTATACTCCTTTCCATAGTCATTAATTTCACCACTTTTCAAAATACCCAGCCAGTTGGAAATGCTCTTTGTTATTTATAATATAAGTATTATATTCGGTTGTCACTGTCGCATTCGATTGTGGAGCAGCAGTCAGGGTAGGGTCTTGACAGATCTGTTTCAGTCTTGTGGCATTTCGGGTCTTCGGTTGAGACAAAACCGCATCTGAAATATTCAATTAACTTATGTCAAAGTATTACAGAAATTATCCCTATTTTGGAAACGTAAAACCTTATTAGAGTCTGTCCAGCGAGTGGTGCCACAGTAAAAAGGTGTGGCCAATCCAAAATAATTTTCAGCTGGTCACACAAAATATAGTGAGAAATAGAACAAAACAAATTCTGACGGCTTGTTGGGTATATAAAATTGATGCCATATGAAGAATAAAAAAAATTATTTGTGTCACAATTCGCTGGTCAGACTCTACCTATTTTAGTTAGACTTTACTTTGAGATGTTCTGGCAAACTCAAATGTCACATTGAAAGATTAAGACAAAGTATATTTAAGCATACTTTATGAGTCTGTAACAAGAGTATTGGTTGCTGCACGTGTCAATTGTTTTGTCGCGTTTTTAGGACCGTTTTTTTTTTAATGTGACTCTCCGTATGACGTGATCTACCAATGACGCGATTGGTTTAAAAACTAAACGAATAGAAACGCTAGTTAGCGATGGGCATCTTGGCTAAGGGCTCAGGACGGCTAGCACAAGTGGTCCGCGACTTGTTTCTCGCTTGGATCTCCCTTTCTAACTCGTCTGTTACGATAGAGACGTACCGAGCAACAAGCGAGAAAATACAAGATGTGCTAGCCGCTCTGAGCGGTGTTGAAGAGCGCGGTGGAGTGGTCGGCGCGTGTGGTGGCCGACTCTCTTGCCTCTGATCCCAGAGATTACTCCATTAAATGTTTGAACAACATTTTCAAGAACCGATCGCATGTAACCTCAAACTTTGATATTGGCACAATTGTCCTCATGGACAGAAGCCATTTTAAAAAAATATTGAAACTTGAGGCATACTTTATTTATTATTCGTTTATGAATAAGAGGGTTAAATACTTATAAAAAATATACTATGTCATTTAGTCTGATCATCAAAGAATAAGTATACTCCTACGCATTTTCATACAAATAGCAAACATACGCAAAGGCGCTTTAATAAAATAAATTTAGGTACGTGAAATAAAATCAGGATGGTTGAAAAAAGTATTACGACTCTTTTGAATTGCTCTACAAAGTGTAACAACAATCCCGTTCAAAAAATAAACCTAACTCATACAAAACTTATCGATGAGTTGAGCTGGTATGACGAAAGATGGTCATAGGAACTCCTCAATCGTTAAAAGTAGATCCGTCCAGTTTGGACTCGTTAGACTCGTCATTATTATTAAGTTTATTAAGTGCTAGAAGTACAGTCGGCAACAAAGTGTGTTAATTATTATTTGTAAATATTACTTACGATGCGTAATATATAATGCTTCCTTCACACTCTACTCTATAGCACTGTCCTCTGGGAGTGACCATGGCACCCGCGGGTATGACGTCATTTATCTCCTCCACGAAGCATCCCTCCTTATATGCTGGAAAGAGAAACACGTATACATAAGTAATTGTAATGAAATATTAATAATTAAAATCGGAAGACAATGTTACACAATGACCTAGTTCCCAAATTTACTCTAGACTTGTTCTACGAATACTAGATAACGCACAACATACTTATATTATAATTTTATTAGATATCCTTTAAGACATTCAGTACCGGCCTGACTAATTTCCTTAAAAGATGCACCCGATATCGAGTCTGTGGCATCAAATAAGTTAACTTTGCACGCTTGCATGCAGGCTGAATACACTGTGAACATTATTTTGTAATACCTTAATTACTGTGTGCTGGCAAATAAATTTATTTGATTGATTGATAAACTTTGAAACTTATGGATGGAACTTTCAATAAAACTGCTGTAATTTTGTTAATCGCATTGCTTTGGTAATTATGGTAATCCCAGACTATCAAGTGACTAATGAACATGTTTAACACTTTAGGGCCTTTAGACCTTCTGTACACGTACAGTGTGATCTTAAAAAGTCATTCGGGTTCGGGCAAAGTCGGCTAGACTCGCGTAGAGCGAGTGAGAGAGAAGTACCAACCCGAAGGTTGTTTTAAGAGCAATCGCAATGTAATGGCGATGATCAACTAAGTCATTTTATTTTTGTATTAATTCGTTAAAAATAATAAAAAATATATTAGATTTATATTACTAAAAATTGTGTTTATTCATATGTCAAACGTGGGTAGGGAGTTATTGATTAGGTAAAATCAAAATATATTGACCAACTAAATATTATAATTACTTAAAGACATCCATAAATAATGTTTAATCATTTAAGATTAATACTGATCAGAAATATACGTAAAAGGATTTCTATAATTATCATGTATTATTGAAGTAGTTTTATGTTAATACGATAATTAACCTATCACTTATATAGTCATAATCGAACGATCGTGTTTTGTTTTCTTAATTTTATTAACTCATTTGTTTTATATGTTATGTGTTCCCATTTATATTATGTCATTCATTGTTTTCGTGACTTAGTTGTTGAAATGATCTCATAACGTCGAAACGTCAGCAAAAAAAGAGTAAATACTTGAGTATTTGAAGAACAATAGGTTTGGCTATATCGGAATTAATATATGTTGAGATGATATCTATCAATGCGGCAATTATGTTTAAGAGTGTAATGGAACTGTTTCCTAAAAGCAATAGCACCTATTAGTGTTTGTTTGCCCGCGACACCGCCCGCGTAGTAGTCGTTTATCGCTGCTCCCTCGGGCACTGTCCATTTTTTCGGGATAAAAAGTAGCTATGTATCTCTGTGCCAAATTACATCCAGATCCGTTCATCCGTTCTGGCGTGATTGTGTAACAAACACCCATCCATCCAAACTTTCGCATTTATAATATTAGTAGGATTTAATACTAGCAACTCGGTTAACACATTCGTCGCCACCTAACCTCCAAATATATGTAATGTTGACACATCAAGAGTGTCACCGGCGTCAAATGTGTTAACGTTAATCTCACGGTTACTATTTTTTTTACCGGGGTAAAAAGTAACCTTTATGTTGTCGTTTTTATCAAAGGCATGTACAGTTAACGTCAAAAGTAGATACTCACTTTTGTACTTTATCGCATTATATTTGACAATCTAGTTTGACATTGCTAACGTGGCTGTATAGCGACAAGGTACAAAAGTGTGTATCTACTTTTGATCTTGACTGTACTTCGCGCGTGCTAAGTTTTATCCAAATCCATGGTATTTAATTATACCGTTAGTATCTTTTAAACTTTATAAAGTAACTATATTTTGCCCGCGACTTCGTCCGCGTAGAAGTCATTTTATCAGTATTCCCTCGGGAACTGTCCCATTTTTCGGGATAAAAGTATGTCCTTCACCGGGACTTATCTCCATACCAGATTTTATCTAAATCGGTTTAGCGGTTTAGCCGTGAAAAACAGTAACAAACAGACAAACAGACCGATTCACTTTCACATTTAAGTATAATATTAGTACCTAATATTATAGATGTAAAGTAATGAGTAGCTTTAGCACGTGACCTATACTTGCCCCAATATTTCAAAGTTACTTTAAGGTCAAAATTATAATGGTTTTATCACAACTTATACATTGACATACAATTGGGAACCATATTACTCATTAGTCATCACATTAAAGCTTATATAACACCGAGTAAACCTGTTCAGAAGTTTTTGAAGTTACTGGAATTCCATCCAAAAATAAAAATGCAAGATGCAATTTATTACAAAATTCATCACGTTGTTTACAAACGAGCAGATGACCTTGACCTTCAGGTTGTGACCTCATATAGAACCCTTTATAATCTATAAATTATTGCGATAATATTTTAGGGGTCAGTAATTCGGCGGAGTACACAGATCGTAAGCAGTAAGGTCGTGGTTAAGCGCCGATGTTTACCGAAGGTTAACGATGATAACCGATTGAAGATGCATTGCTTCGGAAGTTGTTAATCTCACACGCAAATAAATACAGTGAAACATATAGATACAGTGGGAAGCAACTACATAATAGGTACTTAAATGTAACTGCGAGTTGATTAAACAAAAAACTATATACTTATAAAAATATTATATATTGTATTGTTATTTTTAGAAATATCCTAAAGTTACTGTATCCTTGACTCAAATGAACTTTAATGCCCTAGTAGCACAAAAGTTGTATAAGAGCTTATACAGCCGTTATAACTCTAGTTTCAGCTTTTTAAGGGCTGTATAAGCTCTTATACAGCTTGTGTGCTACTTGGGTGTTCAGTCACGGAATGAAATGTACATAACGCGATTATTTATTCCTTTAAAATACAGCTACTAAAAATACAGGATGATAAAAGTGTCGTGTGGGTACATTACATTACTGTTTTATTGTTATACTGTGTCAGAGGTGACCGTGATCATCTGATTATTTTCGTACTGCGGCATTGAGTTTTTGATAACATTTTAATGAACGACCTTAGCAATATGCTTATTTGTAGCCAAAATAAAGCGGAAAGCTATTAGCGTGTAACGACAGTGATAAACTTGATTTTCGAATACTTAATGATTTTATTTGTCATATAAACCATTTTTTATCCACGGTTTTGTCTCCTAAGGTTTTGTTTATCATATAGCATGATCCAATATTCCAGGACAAATATAATCCTGTCAACCAACTCTGTTTAACAGGACAGTATTTTTTTATTTAGATAAGACACAGATTAACCTATGGTTGGATTAAACACGCGTGAAACTATTTACTCGGAAAAACGCACTTTTTCAGAAAACAGCCATAGAAATATACGCAAAAGTAGACGTAGGCAACGCTAGAATAGAAAATAAAGTTGTATCCATATTTGAAAATTTTTCGTTTAACAGATACTTCTATCAATAAATTTGATCTTATAACGCTTTTTTCATCGGATTCGAAACCAGACACCCTACTTAATGTCACTCGTACATGAGTTTTTAAAATCTTTAAATCTGGACCCTGACTTAGGTATTACTAAGATCGAGTTTGAATAATTTAAAAAAAATTTGCATTCACGTTTTGTGCTAATCGAGGTGATTAAAATAGTAAAAACCGGTCGAATTTACGTCACAACTTATAAGACACGTGAATAATGACTAGAAATTGTCTACTTAATGCAACTATTTAATAAAACGCCCAAAGAAAATATATTTTTTTAATAGAAGAGTTACATAGAGATTTTAGATGGTAACATTTTATAGAAGCGAACCACTTCTATTAAAAAAAACCCATGACGCACTTAGAGCGTGACCTAGTAGCGTTTACTCTTAAATTCGAAGCAAAGAAACTAACACACTTATGCATTTTTAACATAGTAGAGATTAGGATGTGACTTGTTACTGGTTTCATATTGGTCTATATTTATTTATAGCAACTTATATTATAATAAACACAGAACTTAAACCAAACATGCTAATTAAAATTATACAAATAGTAAAAGGAAAAACTTATTATTTATATTCTAAGAAATCAATAAAATAGGTGACCGATAAAGTTAGTAGGTTACACAAACAACTACGAGTATCATCTGACCTTGGTCCTCTTGTAACCAGAGATAAATGTACATAAACAAGGTTAAAATACTTGTTGCATTCTCATACGTCAACAGTTGAAAATGACACTATTCTTTTAAAAAAGGCGTCCTATATTTAAAGAAAATGTCTTTAAATAATCCAATACACGTCACGACGTTCTAAAATCTCTTTTTACGGTCAAAGCATCTAAAAACCCAATATTAAATTGGTGAAAACAAACATGTTTCTCTCACCCAATCAGCCGAGTGATTTCGGAAAACCCCGAAAGGCGTTCGACTTTGATATTGACATTAGTCATTATGACAGGTTAACAACCTGCAACCGAAATGTAACAATGACAAAGCATGATGTTGTATGGAGATTTGCAGAACAATTCAGGTCCTGTATTTGTACATGTTTTTAGCAGATAAGTATCTATCTGAACCTGATTCTGACTTACTGATGAACCAAAGCAATGCCCCTAAAGCGAAAGTAAATTATATATAAAATTAAAATTGGTAGGGTGTTTTAAATCCGTATAATATAAAGAAATATTCCCTTGAGTAAAATTTGCTATCGTCAATATTTGGGTCACCCTGTATCCCTTACAGCACAGAATGATACGATCGTGGGATATTTAAAAGTACAATTGAGAATGAACGTGAACGCGTCTTGAGTGTCTCAAAACCGTCAAAAAACCAAATAAACTTATACTTTAATACCATAAAAATAAGAGTCTTAATAATCAGATAATTAAAAAGATTCATTATCATTCTTCACTTGATACTAAGCTAGGTCTGAAAGGGGTACTTTCTACTGCGAGCAGCTCCGAATGAAAATCAATTAAAACAGACTAATATCGGGTTAAATCGTTAATCACGGCGTCTTATTATTACTGCATTAATAAAATTCTTCAAGTACACATATCACACATTAGTAAGTTACTAACAGTGTCAATTTTATTGAGTTCCGTATTTCTTGTGACGCGAGCGCTATCCACCGTAAGGTATTTGACGTATTGCGGTAATTAATTTAAGTTTCTTATCCGCGTAAAAAGAGGTTTATAATATGAACCCGGATGGTGACGTGATAAATAGTAGTGAATAATGTTATTAGTATTTTCTCTCCTCAATGACGATTTTGATGATTTCATGTCGAAGGTCGTGTTTACATCCTAGCTGTAATGTATTAATGATGATGATTAGGGCCAATATTACTTGTGTGTCATCCGCAACGGAAGTTATAATTAATAATTAATTAAATGCAAATGATCTAAGGTTAAGTGGTTAAATAAATTACAATTGAGTTTGATTTCTTTAGAAATAAGTAGTTATGGAGAAGCAGCGTGGTATTTTATACTTTTTGGTATTTTACACTAAACATTCCCCGCGACTTCGTCCGCATAGAACTCATTTACTGATAACCCCCGGGAGCTATCTAAATTTTCCGCGATAAAAACCGTCCTGTCCTGTTAATCCACTACATAGACTACATCCTCCTCACAAAATTTCACATAATATGATACTGTCATACTTTTTTTAAGCTCCAAAGCTTTTGTAATAAATCTGACAAAAAATAATCCGCCTTAATTGCGTTGTATTTCATTAATGATAACATTACACAGGCCAGTCATATAATATGAATAATGCTTAATAACCCTAATTACGGGGAGCTATTTCATTATTGGCACTTCACGAAACCAATTTATTAACGCACCTTTTTTACATTGCAATATAAGGAGCTTATTATTGAATACTTAGGATGTTATACAGTAGCATTCCCATGACATGTAGGTAGATGTTAGGACAACCGTCAAACTTATACTTATTACAAATTTTAAACTGTAGTCAAACTATTAATCGTTTTATAATTTTATATATTATTAATAGTTTTTAAGCGTCATATTATTAATATGGCTAGAAGTTCAAGGTAGCGATAGTGACTACAGATAAAAGTCGCAAAGGTTGTGAACTTGAACTTCTATCTAATTTCTAATAAATATGTTTATAATAAGGTTGCAATTAATTTAAAACAAGAGGTATGTATGGATAATTTATTATTATACTAAATAATTTATGATTATTGGCCAGGTTGTAAGTAAGGTATTTCCTGTTATTACAACTTTTTGAAAGGTTTATTTTGTTTCATTATTTGTATCTAAAAAAAAATCTCAAATTAGTCACCCTCCTCGCATAATAATATTATCTATCGAGCGACCCAAAATACACTTTCCTATTAACAAGTTCACTGCATGGTGCAGTGCGTCTAAGCTTATAATAGTTTCCGGCTGCCTATTACTCTACAGCTGTCTGCTGTCATGTTAGTTTCCAGAAATTACAATTATTTATTTATTTATTTATTAATAAAGAGACTTACTTCATTCGAAAACTATAGAAAATTTTGGGTCTCTGCAGTTTGGCCAAAATATGTCAGATGTATCATTTCGCAAATTTTCATTTGCCAAAAAGGTATTTCCCACCGCAAAAAATAGTATTTTATGGCGCTCATAACCTTAAACCTAACCGATCTAATTAGCATTTTTGGTATCCTGAAAATAAAACAAAAATAATACAAATAGCTTTTTGGGAAATGATACATTCTACCAAACATATTTTGGCGAAACAAGAGGCTCCCTAAAATTTTACAGTTGAAAATTCACTGCCTGTATGTAGGTAATTACTTTTCCCATAACTTCCTAACCACCTCTCTTTTGTTAGATTATGAGGTTACGTAGGAGGCTATGGCCTTAGAAGCCGGTAATCTTGAAAACATGTTGTTTGACCTCTCCTCATCAGCACGTTCATGAAACTTGACGTTTGTGTTACTCTTTTGTTTTCAATGCCGAAGGACAAAGAGGAAACTCTGTACTTACCTACCTAAAACCATAATTCAATATTTCTTTAGTGAGTTTATAGTACAGGAAAACTAGATGGAACACCCTATTTGAATTTTCGATATAATTTATCAACTTGATACAAAATAAAAATGTTAAGTTCCTTTGCTTGTTTGTGTTCTATGTAGGAAACTAACAATTGCGAGATAGTTCTTCCGCTATCAAAATCATGTTTAATTAATTAATAAAAATACCGGTCTTCACATGACAAGAATGTGTTTATCAGCTGTTTCCGTGTATGGAAATATAAATATTTGTATTATTATTATTATTTATTTGTATCATTTTGTTGCATCCCGTTTTTAGCTCTGTAAGAGCTGATTACTTAGAACGGCCTAACTGATTTTCATGAAATAGGAGGCACCCCGATTAAACAAGCTTTCAATAAACAAAACTGCATTGAATCGGTTCGTCCGAAGCTACCAACTGACACAATAGCCCAGGAAAGATACGATTTTTTTAAAAAAAAATTCAATATCAGGCTATTTTTTTTTACGGCCTTTAACTGTAATTTTAAGATACTATATCTTCGAATCCACTGAATTGGCGTACCAGAAGGTATACCAACTTACTTAAAAAAGGTTATATCAAAAAAATAATACATTTTTGCAGCAAATATGTTATGATTATTTTTCCGGTGAAAATGGTGTTGGTGTTATGCTATATTTGTGGTTAAAGAATCGCAACTAAAGTGAAAAAAAAATAACAGGAAATAAAAGCTTTTGAATCGAAATGGTTTTGGCACTGATTAGGTACGCCATCTTTATCAAATCGTTGAATATCACATGAGTTTCTTCTGGGATAATTGTGTTAAAAGAATAAAATTAGGAAGCTTCCATATATATACGAAATAAAACAAGTAAAGACAGCTGATTCAGCTGATTGATTGAAAGATATATTACTTCTACCATTTTCGCCCTTTTTACGGCATTTTAAAAGGTTTATTTAATATTTTTTTAACCATCACGGTCATTAATTTAGGTGGATTATTAAGACATATAATTATAAACTACCCAGACAAGTTTTGACGTAAAAATATAACTGTTATAGATTTATTGTTGTGTCTCCAAACAGCGAAATCGTATCGCTACTGGCTACACAGAGACATATAACAGATAGACAGACATAAATCTCAACTTATAACATCACACTTTTTGTGAGGGTGTAATAAAAGTTTTTCTACAGTAATTTTGTTTTAACTTTAATATAACCGAAAATACTCTTACTTCCTGAACTGCGATTAAGTTTCTTGGTAACTTAAATTTTAAGTGATTATTGTTGCTACCTATGGTATACTTATTTTATTTAATGGCATAAAACACAATAAAAGCATGCACAGTTGACGTTTACGACGAAACATCGGACATAAATAGTTCTCATGGAAAGTTCAAACAAAGTAAAAACCCATTTTCTTACCCAATTCCGCTGGTTTCTTAGGCGCCCACCCTTGATACGTCGCAGCACTCGCCACTCCAACCAACAGGCACAAGCAAGCGAACCTTAACACCATTGTTAAAAATAAAACTTAAGAACTTTCCAAGTCAAACGAACTTAATGTATTCGAACTGAATATAGCCGTGTCAAGGCAAAAGATGTCTCGACGCGCTACGCGAGCCAACTGACGATCGGCATATGGGAACACTGTTTTTATTTGCAATAGGATTATTACAAGCGGGCGATTAAGGCGTTTTTATTGTGATAAATGGTTTCGGATGATCATCCTGTATTTGGAAATTTTAGACGCGTCGTTTTAGCGGATATGGTGAGATTGTTTGTTCGTTTTACCCGACTGCGCGAAGGTAAAAAAGGGTAATGAGTTTAACAGTACTTGTAGTATGAATAGTATGTGATCAAAAATCGGATGATCCACTCTAGCTTCTGAATTATTGGACCGATTTAGATATATATGATTTGTCATTAGCAATATGTATACTTAAGAAATATAAAGCGGGTTGCTGACCAAAGGTTTAGCTTAGCTCGCATAGTTGAGTTTTTCATACTTACTGCCGCACTCAGGGACGTCAATTAAGTTTTAAGTTTCATTAAAGTTTCATTTGCTATAGCAGTAGAATAAGACGCAGCAACTTTAATGACACTTGAAACTTAATTGACGTCTCTGAGTGCGGCAGTTAATTTAGCTAATTCTTTTTTTGTTGTGTTTGTAATTGTAAGGACAAGGTTTGTATGACAAAAAAATCGGAAAATCCACCGGGAAAGTCAGAAATTTGCAGCGGGGGCGAAGCCACTGGCGGACCGCTAGTATTAATATAAAAATAGTATGTCATATAGTACAGTTTAGCTTACGTCAATCCTACACTCATTCTAAATATTTCTAATACTAAAGTCAAACGCAAAAAAAAATAACATGTTCGTGATAGTAAGTTTCAATATTTAACAAACTAATAAAATAAGTTTTTTTATTCAATCTTATTACTTTTTCTTATCACCGTAAAAGTGTTGGTATAACCAAAATGAAAGTGCCTTTTAATTTTAATCTTTATCATTTCACTGCCATTGTAAGTGACTGAAGGTCCAAACTTTGTTAAAAATATATGGTTTGCGTAGTTAGGATGTGACAATTTATGTGCTTTAATATTATTAAAACAAATGGTGTTTCTTTGTCATAACAAACACCATATATCGGTGTATCTGTGTTACTATCTGTCTGTGGCATCGTAGCTCCTAAACCGATGGACCGATTTTAATTTAGTTTTTTTGATAAGAAAGGTGACTTAATCGAGAGTGTTCTTAGCTTGGTTTGATGAAAATCCGTTGGGCCATTTAAGAGTTATGAGCTCTGAAAGTAGAGATCCCGATTTCGTCGGTTTTTTTTTATGTTAGGTTAGGTTAGGTTAACCTAATATTAAGCGAAGCGGAGTGAAGCGGAGCGAGGCGGGTCGCTAGTAAAAAACAAATTGCAAATGCCCAAAAGTAACTGAATCAAGAAATGCAGAAAACTTCTATGAATGTTGCTAGCCTCAGGAATTAGTAAAAAGAAACAAATATAATTCATGTTTTATTTACTTGCGAACCAAATACCATTCTGTAGCCGACCTACCAAGGGTCGCCGAGACGACTTCGAAATGTGTTCGTATCTGTGACTCAGCTGTTGTAAACAAACTACGATCATAATATCAAAAGCCAAATAAGTCGCACTTCAATTAGCTGCTACTAAACTTTGTTGACAAACACCAAGGTTCAATTTAGAATAGGTTTGAGTTGGTAGATATTTCTTTTTAGTTTTAAATGGTCGGTGAATTCTCAAATGGCGCTAGATCCGTGGGGAAACACGTCAAGAATATACACGCTTGTTTATGTTAATGTTTGAGTTAACCGAGAACTAACTGCCGCACTCAGAGACGTCAATTAATATTTAAGTTTCAATAAACGCCGACGACGACGCGGTTAGCCTAGTTGGTAGTGACCCTGCCTACGAAGCTAGCGGTCCCGGGTTCAAATCCCGGTATGGGCAAATATTTGTGTGATGAGCGCGAGTATTTGTTCCTGAGTCATGGATGTTTTCTATATATTTAAGTATGTAATTCTTTATATAAGTAAGTATATCGTTGCCTGGTACCCATAGTACAAGCCTAGAGCTTAGTTTGGGACTAGGTCAATTTGTGTGAGATTGTCCCTGATATTTATATTTATATTTTATTTTAAAGTTGCTGCGTCTTATTCTGTTGCTATAGCAAAGAAAGTGACAGCAGCAACTTTAATCAAACTTAAATGTTAATTAACGTCTCTGAGTGCGGCGGTAAGATAATTAATTAATGATGACTTGATGACGGTTGTCCAATATTTGCTCAATATTTATGTGCCAGATTATTTAATTACATCTTTAAATCAAATTAATATCATTGACGTAGTCGTTTTTTATAGTTGACGCACTCCTCTCTAATAATCGGAATTACTTATTAAAACGGCTTCGCTTATGAATACTCAAGAAATCCGTCTGTAAGATGAAATATCTTATTAACTCTAGAATGGATTCCTCTACGTTGCTCCGTTTTTTCTTGGGACTACTCACTCGCCTGCCCAGGGCCCTTAGCCAAGATGCATTACGCTAACTAGCGTTTCTATTAGTTTAGTTTTTAAACCAATCGCGTCACTGGTAGATCACGTGATACGAAGAATAACGTGATCTACCAGTTAGCGTAATGCATCTTGGCTAAGGGTCCTGAACCATTAGTAAAACACCGTCACTTTCTAATACAATAAGGTTTGGTTCAAATTGATAATGTTTTACTTTCCGTACCAACTTTAATTTAGCACTACCTAACATATATATTATAAATAAGGTTCGTAGTTTTCATAAAACGGTCAGACGAAAGCGAGCTATGGAGTCGACATTAACATAAAATTCGAATCCTACTCCTACTCATTCATTTGTTTAATTCTAAAATGGTTTTTAAATCATCCTTAGTAATGAAAGGTTAAAATTATAAATTATTATTAAAAATAGGTTAGGTTAGGTGTGACCAGCAAAAAATTATAACTTCTACGCGTGAAAATGCCTGTCGATGAAATTAATATTTGGCGAAGTAAAACATTCTATGAAATGAGTGTCGGTAATTCAAGGGTAACCCGTTACAAGCTTTTACAAGCTTTTATTTAACTTGCAATGTTTGTATGTTAGTCTGTTTAATTCAAATCTTGTAAGTTAGGTAAATTAGAACCACTTCCCGGTGTCCGATTGAGCTAAAATTTGGCTTAGTTGAAAATGGTTTATTTTATTTCATTACTAAGGAGCTTTAATCAGGATGATTATAAAATTATTTTATAATTAAATAAATGAATAAGTTGGAGTTGAATTTATGTCGACTCCATAGCTCGCTTTGGTCTTACCGTGCTATGAAAACTCCGAACACTAACTATAAACAATATAACAAACATACAAAAAAAAGCAACATACAGTCGAATTGAGAACCTCCTTTCCTCCTTTTTGAAGTCGGTTAAAAAGACAAAGCTATCAAAATTCAAAAATAGAAAAACAACATAAAGTAGATAAACAATAAATTACTTACATGTGCACGCTAGCGATTAAATTAATTGTTTTCTTCCTTCCTTTTTTACCCACAACGAAACAGAGACGGTAAGTTTATTTTTCATTTTATAATAATAATAGTTAATAGTTAATAATAGTTAATAAGAATAATAATAATAATAATGTATATCACTAACCCTATTACTAAGAATACTGTACTTACTAACCCTATGGATGTACGTAGTCCGAAATAAACGATTTGTATTTTGTATAATAAGCCCCAAGTGAAACAAACCCCGCATAAAGATAAAGCAGTTATATAATCCAAATAAATAATTCAACATTATAATTTAACGGCCTTTAATTATGTTGTAGGCGTTGATATAAATGTGATACGTCTGCTACGTAAATGTATAAAATATGTTGCTAGGCAATTAAAACAAAGCCAACCATCCTTCTTTATATTATCTCTCAAAATTTAATGATAGTTATAAATTGCTTACCATTGCGACATTTACGGCGCTTCTTCTCAACAATGGTCTCCTCTTGGGAAGCGCTGGTAGACTCCTTAAGATCCATTTCAATAAAATCAAATACCTAAATAGTTCTTTGTCTTATCGCCCTGTCCCTGTCCTGTACTTTTTGTGTAGCAACATCTTCCAACATTATGAAATTTCTTCTCAACAATCTTAGCTCATTTAACCGTGTACTCCATATTGTGTTATTTTGGCACTTATCGGGTCAAAGAGCTCATTGGAATTACCTTGAGAAAGACCAGCGGTGCGAAATTAACAATTCTTCCATTAAAATACTAATTATTTGCTGTGGTATTTCTCCACGGGGTTTTACAGATTATATCTTGGTCGGTGGGATTTCAAGAAGAATGTGTAATTATATATTTTAATCGTCAAACCGGCTAGATCGCAAAATGTATTTAAAATTGCAAAAACAAAGGTTAAACAGGAAATTCCATATTTGAATTTAAAGTAAGTAAATATTTTTTTATAATGCATTATATGAGGTGTATTTAACCGGATAAGTTTTAAATCTTATGTTTAAAAGGACTAGACAGGCCTACATAATGCAACCGGATACCAACCGAAATTCTATAACAATTAATTATACGCAGACATACATAATACATTAGGAAACTAGTAGAATTCGCTTCGGATAAACTTTGGTTGTCGTCTTGTTTTTTTGATATATACCTACGAAACTAAGGATACTGCTTCTATGGTTGTGTTTAATTATTGGTTGTAATAAAAGAAGTCGACAATACACAACAATATAACAATAGTTTACTTGAAAAAGTTTAAAAAAAAAAACAGGTGAAGCATTTGGTTCCTTTTAACATCTCAATGCTGCCAGAATATTCCCAAGTCCCTTGGGCGTTTTTGGTGGCTCTTAAGGAAAGAAAAAAAATTTGGAGGAGGAATTCCAAACTCCTAGTTACTTTAGTTACTTTACGCCAATATTTAGGATAGGTAGAGAATAACTTATTCGGTCAAGTTTTAAAGATTTTATTTCATTGCCGTTTGCATGAAAAGATTATACAATGAAGTGCTATTTAACTCAAAATATAAAGGGTTAGCCCAGAAATAGATCTGTAAGGTTATTATTCTCGGGAAAACTCTGTTTCAACCTAAGTACTTTAAAAACAAATATGTTAACTCGAATTATTCAAAAGGTGAACTGGTTTAACTCCGCCATTTTGATCATTAAATTTAATGTACAATTTCATTTTGTTTGATCATAAAACAAAATCTGGTTCTTTTTACGTCACGTAGAAAGCTCACGTCGATCGAGGACCGGTTGCTTTATTCGATTAAGAGCGTGACGTTACACCATTTTAAGGGATTTCATTTTAGTACAGTCGACTACGATTCCTAGACCATCATTGAATTGGTCAAAGTGACGTTCTGAATAAAAACGTACTTATTTCGTCACTTTGGTGAAGTTTCAAAGTGGTTTACAAATTAAATTTGTTTAAAATTAAAATTACTTTACAACCATTAGGGTAAGAACGCGGAGCGTTCAAACCGCCCCGCTTTTATGTCACGAAAAAATTATGTGTTATAATAAACGGCGTTTACTTTCAATTAAAATAGGTAGTCGTGCTTAGGTTATAACATTAATACCTTGAAAGTAAAAGCTGTTTGTAATGTTACACGTCATTTGCGGGGCGGTTCGAACGCTCCGCGGCCTTACCCATTAGGCATATTTCCATTGGTTGGTAAGGTTTGGCAACCTCAAAACTAAAACCCGACTGGCGACAGTATGACGCACCCTTATAATTTTTATATAGCCTATGATACTCGCATGTTTTTATATAGCCTATGATACTCGCATGTTTTTATATAGCCTATGATACTCGCATGTTTTTATATAGCCTATGATACTCGCATGTTTTTATATAGCCTATGATACTCGCATGTTTTTATATAGCCTATGATACTCGCATGTTTTTATATAGCCTATGATACTCGCATGTTTTTCACCAAACATATGACACTCCGTTTATTAAACTCGGTCTAATAGTTTCGGAGCTAGAGTGGAACATCCGATTTTTAGACTGTTAACCACATTACCTTTCTTTTTGCTTCGCGCAGTCGGGTAAAAACGTGCTAAATTCCAGTGAGTAATTAAATTAATAGAGCTTTGGGAGTCGTATTATTGCCAGATTTCACCAACCTCTTAACAGATGATTAGAGTGTTAACAGCTGCCAAAATGTATAAACTATCGACTGTTAAGTCGATTAACATTTAAGATAGTATGGTGAAATTGATACTAAATCTCTATCCCTAGAACTTGTCAGGTTTTAACAGCTCACAATGCAAACTTCTGTAAATTTTACTGTTGTCTGTATTTACGCCATTTGACCGTCCCCACAGATTTCTTCAAAGTGGTTTCCAAATAATATTCCGATTAAGCTAATCAGACATTCAGGCTCTAGATATTTAAATGTAGAATTTTAATTGGCAACATTGACGTCAGAAGAAAGAGCCTTTATCGATGGTAATGTCCAAAGGTCAAATAAATCGATGGACAAATTGATTTTACCTATTGTAGGTGATCGATTTATAGACCAAACCCACAAGTCGATGCTGGTATTGAGAATAAACCTGTTTTTAGAAGGATAAGATCTTATCGTATTCATAATTATGTATTTCTTTATCTAATAATGGCACTTTAAGAGCATTCGCATCACAATGCATTTATTTTTCCATATAGGTAAAATATAAAAAGAAAAAAGAAAACTACGCCAATAAAGTCAGTTTTTTGAAGTTGGTGCCTCGAATGCATTAAATTTTTTTAATTTTAATTTTAAAACTGGCATTTCCAGGTCTTCCAGGCCTGGTGGCCTAGCAAAGATGCATAACGCTAACTTTAACGCTTTTCAAAAATTGACAAAATGAGACTTACATGAGCTAACGATTAGTCGCATCAGTCGATTTTCGAAAATCGATAAGTAATCTTGGCTACTAAGTAGGTACTTTGCACGACGACGGTAGCGGTGGGGGCGAGCGGCAATAACAAATACATAAAGATGAATTAAGCATGCCACGAGACGCAGCCATAGCGATGCGAATTCTATATATTTGTTTCCGCCACCCGCCGCACTCACCGCCTCCGCTACCGCCGTCTTATTTATTCCAAACAAGCTTTGGCCGAAGACTTCGCGTGGAAGTCGTTTATCGCTAGCCCTCGGCAAGTGTCCAATTCCGAGATAAATAGTATCCTATGTCCTTTCCCAGGAAATAATCTATCTTCTACTCTTCTGTTGAGTCTGCTTGTAACCACGACGACAGTTGCAACACGGTCTACATGTAGTCCAGGATAACAGTACAGTCTATCTCCTTGTTACATTTCATAAAGATCAGTAAAGTTCAGCCGTTTGGTCGTGAAAAGGTAATAAACAAATAGAGATACTTACTACTCTGTCAAGAAAGTACCGGGAAAAGATCAATAATACACAAACTGTTTGTTAATCATCCAAATTTATTTTATCACCTTCAAAGTATGCTCCTTCAGAAACGATACACTTACGCCAACGAATAATCCAATCATCAAAACATTTTTTAAACGCTGTTTCCGGAATTGAATTCAGTTCTCGGCGCGAATTCTCCTTTATGTCTTCTACCGATTGAAAACGGGTGCCACGAAGTGGTAATTTGAGTTTAGGAAAAAGAAAGAAGTCGGCAGGAGCCATATCTGGTGAATATGGTGGTTGCTCGATGGTATTTGTTGAGTGTTTGGTCAAAAATTCTTTCACAATGATGGCCTTGTGCGAAGGCGCATTATCGTGGTGCAAAATCCAAGAAAGAATCCAAGCGAGGCAAATCTTCCATCACATCTCGACCGCTTTTGAACGCTTTGTACCACTCATAAACACGTGTTTTTGATAAAGTCGAATCACCGTAAGCCTTCTGTAACATTTTCAGTGACTCCGAACACGAAATTCCATTGGCGATGCAAAATTTAAGACAAACTCTTTGTTCAATGTTTTTGTCCATTATGAAATTCGCAATACACACTAGATATGATATAACTAAAAACAGCACTGTATTTAATATAAATAACAGATGCGACTCAAACTCCGCGCCAAAATAGAAAACAGTTGTGCCAATCTAACAACAACAAAAAAAACAAAAATTTGAATTTGGAACCATAAACAAATCATCCATTCCCGATACTTTGTTGACTGAAGGTATATTATTATGGATTTCAAATGGATTGCAATTTTGGGCATTTAAATCTTGTTATTTAAAGCATTCATCTATTATAATCTTTGTTATGGCTATTAAAACATGAATTTTCAAACATCCCCAATTATTCTCGAGATAAATTAAGTAAAGGTTACCTGAGAGTCCACGTCATAATAACCGGACTTAGTGAGATCAACGACCAGTGACTTTCATTTAATCTTGTTGACATGCCACATTTCAACATTTCTGATAGACAACTATGAGATACATACAGGGCCTTTATTCTACTTTGTGTTTCTCTGCTACCTTTACTGACAAGTTAATAATGATAACTATCAAAATGTGGACAAAACTATAGCAAGAGGGGATAATAATGACATCGTGGACTAAAGGGCATAATTATTGTGAAAAAAGAACAAACCGTTATCTAAATCTGGTTGCAGCACTAAAAAGTAATAAGCCAGCTTAATCTGTGATGTCCATACACCTCTTCATACAAATATTCAGAGAAGGTCAGTGTGAAACTGTTGCAGTACTAATTTTTAAAGACCGTCACCGCGAGTGCAATAACTCTATTCAGGTGCTCCCTCACCGGGAGCATTCGCTTGCAATGTAACAATTCAGATTCAAGCATTTCTTCAGTGAGTACGGAGAACCGAGTCATTAAAGTCAGGGAGGCAGCATCGTAACGTAATTCTCAAAATTGAGTCTTGGATTATTACATTACAGACAAATGCTCCACAGATATTTAAAATACCATATTTTAACATACAGGTCAAAACCATTACCATCCTTCTTGAGCAATTGGGAAAAAATGACAAAGTTTGACTATTTCAGAACATGACAACATGTTATTCCCTTTCAAACCACATTCGATAAACCGCTTTATCTTAACGTCAGCCCAGGTGACACAATCGTGAGTATTGACTTTGAATCTAGTGCGCAGAATAAAACATGAGGGATACAGATCCTGATATATTTTAAGAGCAACGTCGTGTCAGTCTGCTTTTTGTGGTGTTTCTCTCAATATTTTATGTGTGCGGAGTTACGTAGAATTATTAGAACTATTATCGTATACTATCGTATCGTATCGTATTACTTAGTTGTAAAATACAAATATTTTTTTATTAATGACTGACCAGCGATTGACCTCGATCTCACTTGATTGTAAGTGATGAGGTCTAGGATGGAGCTCGCTGGTTCAGTAGAAACCTCACTCTAGTTTTGAAGATAACTAAGTTATATCTCTCAGGAAATACAGATTAATCCAATAACTGATAAAAGTGATATCATCATCGGCATCTCCACTCCATTACTGGATATTCTACACTAATTTCTTCCAATAATTCCTAGCTGGCATCCTTAATCCTTAACTTTATTTTAAAAAGCTCAGAAGATTGGCGATTTGTCTGTAGTTACCAGAAAATTAGCCGGTATGTATCAAAATTATGAAATACGACGGATACGGGATTATATTACCGATCATTGTGGGATCACTGTGGACCCAATAATAATATGTCCAGCAATGCCTTTATTTTCGAATGTCATAAATACAATATCACGTGCATAAGTAGACTGAAAGAGCTGTGGCTGAATACGGTCTGAAATAAATACCTACATATAAGTACATAGATAAAGCATAGAGAGGCCAAATTATCACACTGGACTCCAGTTAATAAAGGAACTCTGATACCATATTAAATGCAATCTCAAGGTAGATTTAGTCTTAAATGTTTACGGTTTCCAAACACTTTTCTTTACTTAAACCAATATCTCATCCTTTTCTTACTAGATGGTTACGATTCATTCTTGTACTTGTGTTCTAATCAAAGAAGTCAGGTTGTGTTACAGTAAAACAATATTTATTACTATGTCAATTTTATTTTTTATTATGTAAATCTCTAAGTATCCTTCTTAATATTTTACCGGAGTTATTTTTGGGTATGCTATCTGTAAATGATATTTCCTGTATCTTTTTATATGGAGCTACTCTCTTATTAACAAATTCTGTTATTTCAGCATCACTAATTTTAACTCCTTCTTTTAACACGATGTAGGCTTTAGGTTTTTCTCCGGAGTAAGGATCTGGTACACCAATTACTGCTGCATCGAAAACTGCTGGGTGCTGCTTGACAACATTTTCTAATTCTGCTGGAGGAACTTGGTATCCCTTGACCTGGAAAGCAGAATTCAGGATGTTTTAACTCTTAAATATTTATATCTACAAGGAAAACCTAAACACCCAATGCTTATTTAATTTTATAGCTTTGTTTTAAAGGCCCTTTCTTTTGATTAAAATATACCCTGTAAGAAATGTGTATATCTTGTTCTGGTTCCTCTCATGGTCATATTATGTCATGGTTGTTTTCTATGTATTTATGTATGTGTTTTTCTACATAATTATGTTTTTCATTGTCTAGTACCAGTAGTTTGGGACCAGGTCGATTTGTATGAGAATGTCCCGTGATATTTATTTTTTATTTATTTACCTTGATGAGTTCTTTAAGTCTGTCAGCAATTATGAACCGACCCACTTCGTCGATACAGCCTAGGTCTCCAGTTCGAAGCCAACCGTCTTCTGCGAATACTTGCTTGTTTGATTCAGGATTTGATTTGTAGCCTTTCATCACGTTGGGACCTTTGACCAATAGCTCTCCGACCTTGAAATAAAAGATTTTATAAGACTTCATTTTCGTTATATATTAGAACATTGTTTTTATACCAATGTACATACATCTTCTGCTGGTGGATTCACTAATCACTTGTAACTATGTTTTAGGTGCTCTCATCGTCACGTGAACTTAATAGAAGAAAAAGAAGAAGAAATACATTTATTTTTCAAACAATTAAACATATTATAGACTACTTACAAATGGGAAATACAATTGCATGCAAAAATGGATACCACTCAGCATGATTTTGGATTCAGGCGAATGCGTGTGCGGGACAGCGTTCAGGGAATTAAGTACATTACATTTATAGCACTCATAAATAACAATTAATTAACTGAGCATTAAATTTAACAGAGGGTGAAGCTAGGTGTGTGCCCGTGTTGTCTCCGTTTGTAAGATAGCAAATTTATGTGGAGATCCCGAGAAATAATATAATAGTAAGAATACAATAAATATATTTACAGGCTACTTAGAATTATATAAATAAATACATATCATAAACTATTACTTATTCAAGAATATTATTATTCAAATTGCACTTACTTCATTTGGCCCTAAGTTATTCATTTCTCCGTCGACGATCCTCAACTGGGAGTTGGGTAGCGCGTAGCCCACGGTATTGTAATCTTTGGCTCCGAGAGGGTTCACAGTAGCTAGTGGCGACGTCTCGGTCAATCCATACCCCTGTGAGAACTCCAATTCATGCTGAAATATGATTAAAGCAATATTGTAACAAAACTCTTTTTGGGACATGGAACGATAAACAAGGTGCTTGTAGTTTTCGAATCTACTAATCCAATGTAACTAAGGCGGAAGCAGAGGCAGTGGAAAAATTAAAGGATATATAAGGGCGAAAAAAGGGAGGGATAAGGAAGTTCCAGGAGTTTTCTAGTCTAGACCAGTGTAAGAGTAGGTATCATACAAACGAAGCGGTTAACTGTTAATAAATGCTTTATTAAATTTTAATACAAATAATTTATTCCCTAAATTGGCCACATAGCGGGTCTTTTGCACGTTGGTAATATGGAGTGAATCTACTACTTAGTTAGGTCTTGTTACAGTCGTTTTCAATTTTGCTTTGTTGTTCTTCCGTTCCTCAAGTGCTATTTAAGTTTTTGTTTCTCGTCATAGTTTATTTACCCATGGTAATGACTAATTATATTGACGACGCGGTTACCCTAGTTGCTTGTGATTGTAGCGTCTCTGCTTATGAAGATTGCTTTGTGTGATGAGCGCGAGTGTCTCTTCCCGAGTCTTGTATGTTTCTATGTATTTAAGTATGTATTTCTAAGTTTGATTATCGTTGTCTAGTAAACCCCTAGTTCCTACTAATCCTAGAGCTTAGTTTGTGAGAGATTGTTCTTAGTATTTATTTACTTAAACAATTACCTTAGCTTTGTCAAACAGTTTGTCAATGTCAGCTCGTGGTAACGGCGCAGCCCCACTCATTATGCAAGTGACCGGGTCGAAGAGATCAGGAGTCACATGGGGATGGGATCCGAGGAAGAGCACTGAAATGAAATTATACCGACATTTAGATCTTTCCAAAACTTGATCTGATACTAGTCATATTTGTATATTAATAGTTCTAATAAAAATTTAAAAAAACGGCCTTGAATTTTTTATTAAACATTTCAGCATAAAGATTTTTTAAGCTGCAAAATCAATATAATTATCTAAATCGGGACCGCCAGCAGTTCCAAGTCTGTTAGGCGGCCTGGCGGCCAAAATTTGACGAGAAATTGTAGGTATGTTTTTTTTTATTATTAAGAGAAACTGATGTCTGTGTTCTAATACGATGATCTAACAGGCCAATATCTTTACATATTAGATTATCGATGTTCACTTACCCATAGGTGGTGCCAAATACAATATATTTGCCTTATGTTCCCTCAAACATTTCAGGAAGGTTTCTGGTTGAAACTTCGGCAGCGTTATTGACTTTATCCCGACAGACAGTTTGTGCAATAAGCATATACTAAGTCCATAGCAGTGGTACATAGGCAGAATAATTAGCTGTCTCTCTTGGTAAGGAGCTACAAAAAAATAAAGTGGTTTACATATTATAGTTGGGAAACAAGTTTAAAGGAACATTAAATGTCTAGAGAAGTCTCGAAACGAGGGTCAATTGACAATGATGCATTTTTTTTTTTTTATTTTAGTTTAGTACAAAATTTATGGCTACATAAATTATTACTGCTACACGACACTCTTAAATGTTTTTTAACGAGCACGTTTTTATTTTATTTATCATATACCTAACTTTATCATATACCTAACCTTATCCAACCTTTAACTTTTAACCTTTTTTTTTTACTTATTATTACTTAATAGTTTTTTTAAACTACGTATGGAAATTAAACAATACGTTTCAGTATTAGGATAAACCTTTATTTATGGCACTTACTACCACGACTTTCTTTTAAAATAATCCAGATTGTTTTCGAGCTACCTTGTTTAAAGTACGATGTATTTAACTTGTGATAATTAGATAAAGAACTCAATTCAAAGACGACTCTTGTGTCACTTGTCTTATCATCTGCATATTCCATTCCACTTACCTGAAGGATTATAATGTTTTAACTCTGTATCCTGCTGTGCGCTATTGGACACTATATTTTCGTGCGTCAACTCTACACCTTTAGGCAAACCTGTGGTACCACTTGAGTACGGCAGGAAAGACACATCACCAGGCTTCCTTTTAACACTTTTCAAAATATCCAAATCAACATGACTGTCTTCAATAAGCTCTTTAAAAGAAATAGTGCCTTCTGGTCTGTTTGTCTGTGAATCTAAACAGATTATTGGCAGTTGTTTCTTGCTGAGTTTTAAAGCTTCTTGAACAGTTGATACCACTTGAGGATGAGCGAAGATAATTTTTGCATCTGATAGCTGAATTTGGGTTTGAATCTCATCTAAAAGGAACATAATTTTATTATAAGACATGTCGACAAATATTATTATTCCTATTGGCGTAAGTAGTAACCTAGTAACCCTCTTTTTTGATATTAAATTTTTGATATTCTGTAAAATCATAAAAATGTAGATACGTAATTGACCTACAATTTGTGAGAGATTGTCCTGTGATATATATTTTTTATTATTGTATAATTGTGTTTGTAAATTCCTTCAATCTTTTTTTATTCTGATGAAAGAAGATTACTTATAACGAAGATAAGATTGAAATTGTTGATTAAAGTTTGATAAGAGTTACAGTTATCAAAAACTAGAACTAACTAGATATAATATTACATACTAGAACATTTTTAATCATTAAATACATGGTAAGTTTACGTCAATTTCGGTCATTTTTTTTTTCAACAATTATATAATTAACGAGGCTTTAATATTATATATCGGTATTGGTGATATGAAATATAATTTGAGTCAGACTCGCACACAAAGGATTCCGTACCATCGTACAAGACAAGAGATACAGCGATTTTTAAGTTCGAGCAAAAAACGTCGAAATAATCACGACGTTCCTTGTATGGGGGGCCCCCATTTTATTTTTAATTCAATTTAATTTTTATACACATTCTGTGAAAATTTCAATTGTCTACCTATTACGGCTCATGAGATACAGCCCGCTGACAGACAGACGGACGGATGGATGGACAGCGGAGGCTTAGTAATAGGGTTCCCTATTACCCTTTGGGTACGGAACCTTAAAAATAAACGAAAGAATTGAAATCTGCGCCCAGTACTAACCCTTAAGTCTTATTCTTAACAAAACCCTGAGTAGTACCTAATGTTAATGTTCAAATTACTTACATGCGGTATATAGATGATTCATTGTTGTTACTACGGCGCCGGCCTCTAACGCTCCAAGGGCAACAATGGGATACTCCGGTTCATTTGGCGATATAATACCAACAGTATCTCCATCGTGGATGTTGAATTTCTTCCTCAAGTTTGCGCCGAGTACTTGTGTGTATTTGTTTAGTTGGCCATAAGTGTAACTTCTTCCGGTAATACCGCATTGCTGTTGAGAAAGCAGCTCTTTCAAGAATTCGACTGTGGCAGTCGCGCAACAAGGAAAGCCAGAGGCTCCATGATGGGGCTAAGATAGTCTTGTTCATAAAGGAAGAATGATCATGTGAAAATGTTGGTAAGTTTTAATATTTGAAAGCCATTAGATTAGGACTGCAAGACTGTATGTGAGGGTAAATTTTTAATTAATTTAGTAGCTTATAGGTCTTTGTGCAATCTTAGACTTAAAATATTACTTTTGCATGCCAATTACTGGTGAAGTGTGTGAAACTTAATGTTAAGGCCATCTTTTGCAAAATAAAGATATTTGTATTTCATTATATTAAGGGCTGATTTACCCATCTCCAGATTACAGCATAGATAGTTTGTAGCTCTATCTTTTTCTTTTATATGACAGAGAAAATGAGCGTATCACTTAACTGACACATATATAGTTTTACGTAGGGATTGAATTAATCGGGCCTTAAACTCGTAAAATATTCACCGAGGGTTTACATTATATTATAGGGTAAAAAGCACGAATTATTGTGAGTCAATGTTTCAAAGATCATTATGGATTGTGTATTGTCATTGTTTGGTTGAACCACTAGATCCATATTCACTTACATACAGTTAATTCGCTGCCACTGTCTTCTGATTGTAGGTATTTCGTTTCTTTATTAATTATTTTAATTAACAAAACAGCAATTGTTTTAAAATGTATTGTTTTGACGTTGTCGAATTTGGGTCCTTAATTTATATCGAAGTTTTTGTTTAGATAACTAACTAAATTTTATTTCTGGTTTTACCTCCTCTTGTTTAATCTTTTCCTCTTGGATGAATTCGTATGGATGCAATCAAGAACTCTACTAATAGGTATAATATTTAATATTACGAATGTGAAAATTTGTTAGGAAGCCTATAAATGATTGCCCCTAAAGCACCCAAAACGGCTGAATGGTTTTCTGGCACATAATAATCATCCATAACCTAGATTAGGAGTAGGACTTGACACTTTTCGTCCAGAACAAATGTTTGGCTTGGCAAATATGTTAATACCTACTTTTGACTAATGCTAACTTTTTTTAAATGTAATTATTACCAATTCAACAAAAAAAAATTAATTTATTATGCAACAGCAATAAAGTTGAAGCAGCATTATAATTCCGACATCACAAAAAATTGTCAACAATCACTATCATTAACGAAATAATCTACAAAAACACTGATTACGTTACCATGGCGGTCCGCGTCGCCCATTTGTCCAGGTTGCGCCAAACAAACTCATTCACCGTCAAAGCCGGTACCACTATGTCCTTGAATGGTGACCGGACCACGTTGTCCTTACTCCACACATGATTCCTCCTTAATATTAAACGAGACACTTTATAGCGAGCGAGCAAACGTGCGGTCATATCGCCGGCAGATTATTATTTGTCAGTTGAGGTAGCTATTTGGTTAAGCAGTCTTCAGGTAGCGTGCCGTATGACGCAATAATCTGCCTAGTTATTCAGGTTTTTTTCAATACTGTTTTCATGTTGCTTCTTGTTATCATTTTAAAGAGACAAATCGAGCACTATTGCTTTGTGATTAAAGGAAAGATTTATGTGCCATTTCTACTCTTCAACATTTATCAGTACCTACTTACCATATTCAATTCTCCTCTTGTGATAATATTAAATTAACGGTCATAATAAAAACTCTTTCACGCGTATATTATATATTGTGTCTGTCAAATGAAATGAAACAAATAAATAGACTAATATTTAATTAAACAGTCATTATGGATGCGTAAGAATTCATTCGACCCGACCGATCCATTGTATTTAAAATACTTCCAAATACGAGGCGTTTGAATGCTACATTTAAATTCAACAGAGCGAGCGTGATATCTATAGATATACCCTCGAAAACTACCTAAATATTCTTACGCACTGGATGCATTATACCTAATCCGTCAGACAGCCAAAATAAAATGTTATACAAGGTGGGCCAAAAGAAGTCATCCGATGTTGTTTGACTCTCTTTTTTTGAATTGTTACGCAAAAAAATAGACACGATTATTCCGCGTTCTTGGGGAGTGTATCGCTCCATGGCTTGTTCACTTGTATTTTGCATCTGTCAAGTCCACAAATGTCAAAACAGATTTGACATTGGCGACCATTTGCAAAAATGAGAGCATCTTCCAATAGGGTGATTTCTTTTGGCCCACCTTGTACTTTGATTATAACCTTTCAGACTGGCATCTACCATGTAACTTTAATGTAATGGCGTGTAGCGGATGTAATTATATTATTTAATAACATATCGCAATGTTTTTTATTACGTGTATGTTACTAACCTCCTGCCGTACCTGTTGTTGCTCAAAAATGAGAAAAATAAGGACAAATTAATTCTGCTGTCACGTATATCTGTTGTCATACAATAACCGAGTTATGCTTAACCACAGCCAGTTTTACAATCGTTTTTTCTTCCCAAAAATATCAAATAGAAAACTCATTCAATATTATATTTATTATTACATATTTTTTAATTCATTAAATCTCTGTTTTTTATTATATCTTTATTAGCACCAACCTTAAATTGTCTCTGTTTGGCCCATTGGTTAACTGGTAGAGAATGCCTTAAGGCATCAAGTCCGCCATTTGTACTTACCTTGTGTATTGTGCAATAAAGTTTAAATAAATAAATAATAAGCAAATATTGTTTTGTAGTGCACCTTGCATTAGGTTAATTCTGTGTGTGGGGCAATTCCGTAAACAGGCGTTTGTGCCCATTCAAAATGGCGTCACGCTGCCACACTTTTAAAAACATAGAACTAGAGAAAACGCAAACTCTGTCTGTCCGTGGCATATTGCATCCTAAAGGGATAGTCCGATTTTGATTGGTTTCGTAGAAATATGATTTACTCGATAGTGTTCTTAGCTTGGTTTGATGAAAATCCGTTACGCCATTTAAGGGTTATGACCTCTGAAAGTAGAGAGTCCCTATTTTGTTGGTGGTTTTTTACTCTGTTAGGTTAATTATTATTCTCAAAATGCATTAAGTGTAAATCGGCCACTTTAGATGGATCTCCATCTTGAACATCTGGCGATCTGTATGAGTTCAAGATATGGTGGCCGTAGTGCACTTATTGCGTTTTAAATTCTGCAGTGCAGAAAGGCTGAGTATCGCTATACGGCGGGGTAACGCAGCTTACGCAGCATGCATCCTATATAGGAAGGATACATCGGGTTTTAATCGAGGATTTAATTTTTAAGGTAGTATACTTAAATAATATTCTTGCGCAAAAAGTAGGTTCGGCAATGGAATAGGATTAAAAGTGTTTTTAATTAATAACAGAATTTATAAATAAAAAATATAGATAACTTATCTCAAGTCCGAAAGTACGTTTGCCCGCTGTTTCGTTTGTCCGAAAATAATTTTTCTCTGAACCCATTAGCTTTTCAAAATGTTTACAGAGGAATACCTACAGAACCCGTAGGTTAGGTTAGGTTTGTTTTATAACAATCCAGGAAAGTACAACGGTTTCAGAGAAAAATGGTTTTCAGACAAACGAAAATTCGGACAAACGAAACAGCGGGCAAACGTATTTTCGGACTTGAGATAGGTAACCCAAAATATAACATTTTTTAAATGTGTCTCTTAGTAAATTAAAAGAAAAAAGTAAGCGATTTAAAACCATTCATCTATCACCTATTTCGTCTTAGGTTTTGTGTTACATATGCAAATAATAAATTATTATAAAATATAGGTAGGTAGGTATAAAATATAAAAAGGTCCATGTATGAGAAATGTATGAGAAACGGGTCATTAAATTTGGACTGCGTACTATATATTTACAGCACTCATACTGTATATATATATCTCCTTTGCCATGTTCTCCATCTTTCTTTTCTGCATATTCAATTCGTACAGTTTGTACTTGTTCATTGCGAAAACCCTTAAACTTACATTTTGTGCAGTAAAATGTCTAGCTTTCTAACCAAAGCAACAACCTTAAATTTACGTATAATTTTCCTTTAGTTTCCTTCTCAAAATCTTTCCTGTCGAACTCTTAGGTAGACTATCCACAAAAGTAACATCATGTAGTCTTTTGTATTCTGCAACTCTCTCTTTAACAAAGTCACAAATGTCTGGAGACTGCACTTTATGACCCTTCTTTACTACTATAAAGGCTATAGGAGCCTCTCCATTGGTCTTGTGTGGAACTCCTATGACAGCCGCGTCATCTACTGCTGGATGCTCCCGAAGAACTCCTTCTAATTCTGCTGGTGGTACTTGGAAACCTTTAACCTGAAAAATAAATACTCTTGAATTTTCCCATATTATTTTAAAATACGAATGTACGCTCATGGCTGTAGCTACTCTTCTCAACTTTGTAGTTTTGCAAGGTTTTGGTTGACTATGATGCTTGGCTCTGCAATACAGACGAATAGTTTCTCATTACCAACTTATTTATATACTGTAGTCAAAAAACTTTCGAAAAAATCTGACTGACAAGCAAGTTGCTTGTTTAAACTTTGCTGCTATATTACATCAGTTAGACAATAATAGACACTTATTTATTTTGGGTTGGATGTTACCATAAATTAGTGTCATTATTCCATTATTCTCATGCACAGTCATAGTGTTGTAATTGTCAGTGATGTTTCAACATTTCAAGGTTTAATGTTTAACGTATTTTTCATTCAGTTTTTAAGTTCTAATGGGATGTGTACGGTAGATCTAACAAAAATATATGCAATGTTTGGTGATGTAAATGAAAACTACTAAACTATTCGGAGCCAAATTTGCTATGGCAACATTTGAAAAAAAAACGTCGTCTCACTTCATTAAAATTATTTTACTGGCTTTGTCTAAAACAACCCCTGAGTATAACATAACCTACAGTTAAGTACCTACGAGTATTAGACAAAAACTTGGTAGCCCTAGTTCATTTTATGCAATAACTCATTATCAAAGGAAGCTGCCTTACCTTAATGAGTTCCTTTAGTCTATCAGCAATAGTGATAATTCCTGTGTCATCACCGACAGCCAGATCGCCGCTCCGGAACCAGCCATCATCAGTGAACGTCTCTTTATTGGCTTTATCGTTGTTTTTGTACCCCTTCATGACTTGAGGACCTCTAATCAGTAGCTCTCCTTTCTGGAAAGTATTTTTTTAAATTAATTGTAAGATATCCTTTTAACTGCAATAGTCTGATATATACGACACAAAACCATAGCTAATGTCAACCTTCCTCAAATACACTTAGGTCTATTTTAAGCTGTCAACCATGTTCCATAGTCTCTGCCTACAGCGTGTGCTAGACGGTTTGAAACCACGGTTTTAAAACAAGTGACCTTGGTAGAAGCGAGCTGCTACACGGTTTAAAAGAAGCCCATTTGTTTGACATCTGCCAAGGGCGTTTAAGGTCATGCGAAATTTGGTTTCAAACCACTGGCTACACGATTTCAAACCACCTGTTTGAAACCGTGGTTTCAAACCGTGTAGCACGCGCTTACCCCACTGGGAAACAGGCGTGAAGGTATGTATATAAAATATGTATAAGTAACTTTCGAAAAAAATTGTTTTTCTTTTATTAACACATTTTTACTTTCAACTAAGTTGATGAAATACAGCTAATAAATTATTTCATAGTTAAGAGCAAAATAAATAAATAAGAATAGTCAATTGTGTGTATAACAACAACTTTTGATATCATTAGCCAATTAAAGACACGTATACAAGGCAAATTTAACTAATATTATAAACAACTGCGTCGCTGTCATGTGTTTCTTTTTTGCAAAAAAGGAGGCAAACGGAGCAGGCAAGTCACCTGATGACCAAATCCCGCAATACGTTTGGGAAAAGTAATAGCAGTTAATATTGGCCCCAGTGTAAGACGAGCGCTGGTTCCTGACACAGAATAAATGTAGCTAAAGCAGTAAAGAAACTACGAACAAACGTTCAAAACGTCGCACTCACACAGACGCCCGTCTCAACCTTTAAGTGGATATGGCAGGTGGCGGGAGTCACGTTGAGACGAATGGATGAGCGTGCGTCTGTGTGAGTGCAACGTTTCGAACGTTTGTTCGTAGTTTCTTTCTGCTTTAGCTATATTTATTCTGTGCTCCTGAGCTGAATTAGGAGAATTTAAGGCTACATGTCTTTTGTATTTTCTTTGTTTTTGTTAAATGTTTTTTCGTTCTTTATTTTCCTATACCACCTCACCTCATTAGGTCCCAAGTTGTTCAGGTCTTTGTCGACGATCTTGAGGTCAGTGTTCGGCAGAGGCAGTCCCACGCAAGCGTGGTTGTTCAGGCCGTAAGGAGTCATTGTGACCACGGGAGACGTTTCTGTAAGGCCGTATCCTTGACGAAAGTCGAATTTTCTCTGAAAAAAAAAAACAATCACAATAGCAATTTTACAACAATAGAACGATGCGGTGAGCATTGATAGTAGTGACACTGCCTTCAAAGCTAGCGGTCGGTAACATGAATATTAATTACATAATTATTATATACATATTATTGTCATGTTTGGGACTAGGTATCTGTTTGTAACATTGCTTACTCGTGAGTTAAAACGTGGGTTAAATAAAATGTCAATTTTATTTTTATGGGCGAATTAAAAAAAAATACTAACATACTTAGTTAAAGGCTCGATAAAAAAACCGCTTTTACCTTTGTATGAAAATTAGTCATTCAAATCATATGGCTAACTTTAAAAAAAATTGTAATTCACCCGCTTAACTAACTACTTGTTACTACAGGCAATATTTTTATTACCCGCGTCTCAATCAAGATCAGTTTTTTTATTAATATGTCCAAGACCGTAGTCTTGGACTAGGCACTAGCTGCCGCACTCAGAGACGTCAATTATTGCTTATAGTAAAGAAAGTGACAGCAGCAACTTTAATCAAACTTAAAAGTTAATTAACCTCTCTGATTGCGGCCATAGGAGCCTAGCTACGATACTTAACGAATAGCGTAAAGCATAAATGTGCTTAGAACAGTTACTTGAGCTTTCTCGAATAACCGCTCTGCATCAGAAGCTGCCAGTGGCGCTGCACCGTTGATGATGATTTCCAGGTGTTGGAGGCTTTTCGGAGTACCAGCAGGATGTGACGCCATGAGCAGTACTGTGACAAATTGTTACATTAAAGCACATAAAAAGCCTATCATCATCATTTCAGCCAAAAGACGTCCACTGTTGGAGGACACCTTCCACCCACCACTCACCCACCACCCAGTCCACCTTGTTGGAGGTCTAAAAAGCCTATAGTTTAAATATATTTACGGATTAAAAATCAGGGTTAAAAACAGAGAAATAAATTCTGTCAATTTTTAGTTGGTTAGGTCTTTGGACAATTCTTGAATAGTGTGTTTCATGTGACATGATAATGATGATGATGATGATGGCTCTTAAATTTCATTCAAGATCGTCATCGGCGAGCCTTTGATTTGTTATAAACCTATCACTATATGACCCCTAAAGCGGGGTTTGTAGTCACGCGATTTTCCGGAATGGTTTTGTATGGGCTAATGCTGGAAATACATTGGGTATTGGCACTGAATACAAGTATATAATAGTATTTAGGTTCAAGAGCAGAAGACGCTCTTCCTTCAAAATAGCGATTAGGTAAGTCGAACTTGCTTACTGTGTTCTTCCCTTTCTATTGCATACTCGTATTACGTGTTTATTCGCACGCAACCCAACCCATGAAAAAATAACGGTAGTCATAGTGCTACCGCTAGACATGATATCATGAGCAGACTGTCATTTTATGACTATGGATACCAAGTCAAAAGAGCTTGCCGATGTATATATATTACGAATAGCTTCGTACCTAAAGTACAGAGTGCGCCAGGTCTGGTAGCTACTGAGACTACAAATTCTACTGAGAAGCATAGAATATACCTTCTCTGGTTAAAGTAAACATTCAATAATATAAGGTCTCTATCATCATACTTACACATACAATCATGCGGTTATTTATCCAAAGGAAACCCTCGATCACACTGTCCTTATCAACAAAATGATCTTACCAATAGGTGGAGCAGCGAATAAAACGTTGGTCTTGTACTTTTCCATCGACTGCAGGAATGCTTCAGGCTGGAATTTGGCCAGTGTGACCAGTTTAATGCCGTGCGACATCTTGTGAAACATTATAACAGACGCTCCGTAGATATGGAAGAATGGCAATACTGACATCACGGCATCTTGGTGATTGGCTGCAAATGGAGAACAGATTTATTGAAATGTGTTACTATTTCCGTATATTTAAAATGATACCAAACACCTATACAACATTATTTATACATAAGTAGTACGAGTATTATCTTATCTGGTTTTCATTCCAATGCAATAATCTCGAATGCTACGAGTATAATTAAATACATAGTTTCTGAATTGATCTGTGGTAATTCTGACTATGAATTATCTTACAAGCGTAAAAATAATAATCAGATAAGACTTCATACCGATATATAAAATCCTTAATTTTGATCCGCACATTACACAAACACATACAATTAAATTACAGTTCTAATATAACACAGAGAGCATCGAAAGATTAGACGTCACTTAAATACTTAGAAAGCTTTATGTCAAATTGACTGCCTAAGATATTGGTCCTATTAAATTCACGTCAGTATTATCAGGGGCCCTAGCCAAGATGCATTACGCTAACTTAACGGATGCGAAAATCGACAAAATTTATGGAATTGTCATAAGCGGCTGACGCGACTGATCGTTAGCTAACGACAATCCAATACCTACATTTTGACAGTTGTCAAAAAGCGCTAAAGTTAGCGTTATGCAACTTGGCTAGGCCACCAGAGCCCTTAGCCAAGATGCCCATCGCTAACTAGCGTTTCTATTCGTTTAGTTTTTAATCCAATCGCGTCACTGGTAGATCACGTGACTCTTCGTATCACGTGATCTACAAATGACGCGATTGGTTTAAAAACTAAACGAATAGAAACGCTAGTTAGCGATGGGCATCTTGGCTAAGAGCCCAGGGCCCTTAGCCAAGATGCATTACGCTAACTAGCGTTTCTATTCGTTTCGTTTTAAAAACCAATCGCGTCACAGATAGATCACGTGACTCTTCGTATGACGTGTTCTACCAGTGACGCGATTGGGTTAAAAACGAACTGGGTTAAACTGGTAGAACACGTCATACGAAGAGTTACGTGATCTATCTGTGACGCGATTGGTTTAAAAACGAAACGAATAGAAACGCTAGTTAGCGTAATGCATCTTGGCTAAGGGCCCAGTTATATCACATTTGCACGCCACTTACCTTGATCATCGGCTGTTTTCCTCTAATCGCTACCAAAAAACCTACGTACGGTACGAGCATCATTGAGCGACATTGTTGAAAAATTATGATCCTAAAATTAAATTGCAGATTGCAGACGAAATGCAAAAAGTAAAGCTTTTTATTACTGTTTTAGTTGTGAGTTTTTAGCTATTTAGTTCGCAATTATTTCTGCATAACCTATATTTTAAGATCCACCTATTTGAATTAGTACTTGGAGAAAGTTGTGGGTCAGACCTTACCTGTAGTTTCGTTGTGGGCCTTAATGATTGGTTCATTAAGTTGTTCACAATTTGATACAATATTTGCGTTTGTCAGCTCAACTCCCTTAGGTACTCCCGTAGTACCACTCGAATAGGGCAAGAAACAGAGGTCATTCGTACTTCTTCTGACTTCTTTCAAACAAGACAAATCTACATTGAGATCTTCACTTAGTTCATTAAAGACTATTGTACCATCTGGTGTTTCGTTTTCGTTAGTTCTTATCACTATGATAGGAAGATCCAATTTGGCCATTTTAAGTGCATTCTTCACTACTGGTGTTATCTCTGGTAGCGTGACGACTATCTTTGCATCGGACATTAGCAGCTGACGTTGAGCTTCATCTGAAATGATAAACGATTTTAAAATAGCGTTAAACTGTGTAGGTAAATTACTGGATATCTCATATCCTAGCCGATTTAGTCCAGGAAAATTTAAACCTGCCGCAGGCTGTTTTTCAGTGTAACAATATTAAATAAAAAATATTCTCTTGATGGAAAACATTATGATCTGAATGCCACATATCAAAAAATTTTGACCTGTTGTAGTTGTCACGGACAAGAGTAATAATTTCTTCGATCTAATCAATTTAATAGCGTGGGCTGAGTCATTCAAACACGGTATATTCAAAAATTATTAAACAGACTAGTACGAAATTAAACTCACGAGCAGTATAAATAGGGTTTATGCTGGTGATTACTCCCCCTGCACCTAAAATCCCCATAGCAACTATAGGGTAGTCTGGTATATTCGGTAGCATGACAGCGACAGTGTCGCCATCTCTGATCTTAAACTTCTTTCTCAGGTTGGCACCAAAGTTGTTTGAAAGCTTGAAGCCTTGTTCGTATGTATAACCCCGACCAGTGGCACCGCATACCTGAAAATTAAAGACTATAGGTAAATCATTTAAGGCCGTATTAATAAACTGATCTTAGTTGAGATGCCCGTCACAAGATGCGTCAAAAGTGACAATTTTCTATGAATTTACGTTTATCTTGACGTATCTTGAGACGGGGATCACAGTCGAGGTAAGTTTATTAATACGGGCCTTGGAGTGGTTCGGACGACTGGGTTGATTATTCTATTGGACATACATTGTGTAATTTATGCACCGTAAATATATATATTTTTTACAATCATTTCCTGTTATACTCGTAGTATCGCATTCTCTAGTCTTCTACAACTTTCTATCAGTTCCGATCTCTCGTCTTTGGACGACTAGCACAAGTTGTCCGCGACCTGTTGTCTCTCGGACCTCCCAAACTAACTAGCCTGTAAGATAGAAACGCACTGAGTGACAAGCGAGAAAATATAATAAATCACATCTTGTATTTTCTAACTTGTCACTCAGTGCGTCTCTATCGTTACAGACTAGTTAGAAATGGATCGAGACAGGTCGAAAAAAAAGCCGCACTGGTCGGCATTTCAGGATAGCCACCCAATAACCTACCATTGTAGGTTGCCACATTAGCACACTCGTGGCAACTTTAATTGGGGCTGTTAATTTACCAAGGCTCATAGTTAATTTAATATCATCTTTATTATCATCATAATATAAAAAAAAATACAACAGAAACAACGTTCAAGTGTCATTTCATTCGTGAATACCGTGGCCATATTTGAAGGCAGAATACGAAATATGCACGATCTTGTTTTATCGCATTTCTTAACAAAATATGAAAATACCGTAAAAGAGATGGCAAAAAGTGAAATAAAAATTTAAATCGGCCAAAAATTACGGATAATCAGACAGAGAGATCCGACATGTATTGTGACGTCAACATGCACTACGGCCATATAAACTCCATGTTAAATTCTGTTTTGCTAGAAAGAGATAGAAACAAATATTTAATGGCTTATATCTTGGTTTTTTTTATAGTTATTCGAAAAATATTATTTCTCCACTGTTTGTTACATGAATGACTTTTTAATAAAGCAAAAAAAATCATGCGTATTCCCAATTGTATGAGTCGCTTCTTGAGAGAGTACCTATTTCATAGTTGTACGTCTGGAAATTATTACATTTCAAGAAATTTTGTCTCACGTTAGTTTAAATGATATTTGTTATCTTTACGAGTATTTAAACAGGCACTCGTCGTTAAAAAAAGATTATGATAAGTCAAGCACCAGTTAGGTAACCGTCTGCGTAGGCCACACTGGAAGGTTTGCACTTTTGGATATTGATAAATATTTGCCTTCGCTATTGTTTAATAAAATATTTAAAAAAAAATAGTACAAAACCATTGAGGTATCCTGTCATTTTGCAAAAAACGTTTCACAAACTGATTTATTTCACAAAAACTTTTAGCAAACCGCATTTTTTTCCGAAACCATAAATTTTTCAGGATTTATTTCAGGACCATAGTGCAGAACCCTATAGGTTAGGTTAGGTTAGTTTTATAAAAATACTGAAATATTTACAGTTTCGGAAAAAGAAAGCGGTTTGCCAAATTATATATTTGTGAACAGAATCAGTTTTTGAAATGTTATTTATCAAATAATGGTAAACCGAAGAGAGTTTTACACTTCTTGTGTAGACAAGAATAGGGTTTACTGTATTCTGTTTCCTTTTTGTTGTTGTGAATAAATGTTTTTCTTTCTTTCTTTCTTTCAAAAACATTACTCTCCTTCAACAGTCGATTAAAAAGAAGTACTTACGCTCATTGTCCTCTCCGGCCATCTGTCAAGGTTTTGCCACACGTAGTCATATAAAGTGCAATTTTTCGCTTCAATCGGTTTAAAAGGCGATTTCACAATGCCATCCTGCGTCCACGCCGATCCAGCGAGTCTCCTGACGGACTTGAGACTCTTGAAGCTTGCATTTAGAGTCCGCTTTGCAGTAAACAGACACGGTGATGCCATTTTATGTTCATCTGGTCTTAAAAACTGGTTAGCTGGAATATAAATTTATTTATTAATATTATGGAAAACAAAGGAGTCCTTGCGATATTAACATGGTTTAAGTATCATTCAGTTTTCCGTGAAAAGGCAGCAAACAAACAAAGGATGACTCTCGCATTTATAATATTAGTACCTATAGATATTAATATAAGGATGATACTCCTTGGACACCCTTGGACCAATCCGTCCAACATCTGTCAAATAGTTTAGTAGGTATAGTCAAGGGCATAAATATATATACGTTCCCAAGATCTCAAAAATATCTATACACCTTTATGCCACTGGCAATAAGGTCCATTTATACATATATTTGACGCGATGGCTGTATAGATATTAATGCCCTTGACTGTACCTATGTAACGAAAAAACAGACATGGATACATATGTAATGCATACCTTCTTTGCCATACAAAACATCTGGTTGGGCAGTCAGTAGAAACAATGAATTTTGTTTTTTTTTGGCTTAATTTTTATTTCATTTGAACGGACACTGTTTCCGCGTAAACTTCAAAACAATTTAAAGACGTTGAATTATAATTTACTTACATATAAATTGATACGTTACATATCGGATGAAGTCAGTAAACAAGTTATACGAGTGCAAAATGACAGAAGTATCTTATAACATTAAAATAGTTAAAATTAAAAAAAACTTACCGTATATTCTCGATCAATAGCCTTGACGTAAATAGTACAACTGAACATGTTCGTGCGTAAACAATTAAATCACAGAACTCACTGCCATAGATACGTATTAATTTGATACGCGCGGCATTCTCGCCAGTACGGCATACACTGATTGGGCTTGCGTATGCGACGGCTCTGTTCGTTTGTTAGGGTCATTGTTATCTCGAGCGTCGGGACTGTGTAATTAAACGGCTTGATAACGGTTTACATGAAACGGTATAACTGTAATTTCATTTTCAGGTTTTCAGTAAAACAGGAAAGGTTGAGTAAGTACTTATTTTTACTTATTGAGTCCGTTGTTGTTTTATTTACTTTCGCATGCATTTCAGATGTAATGATAAATAATAAAAAATGTTTATATAGCGAAAATTTACTTAAGGTTTCATTGTTACGGAAGATTTCGTTGATAAGATAAAAATTATTTTGCTAATTAACGGCCGCACTCAGAGACGTCAATTAAGTTTTAAGTTTCATTAAAGTAGCTGCTGTCACATTCTTTGCTATAGCAATAGAATAAGACGCAGCAACTTTAATGAAACTTAAAAATTAATTGAGGTCTCTGAGTGCGGCAGTAAGTAACATAAAAAATAATTTGACATACCTGTTTGACATACCAACTAACAGCTAACCTAAGTATATTATGTACCTACTCGTAGGTGAAATTGTTTCGTGTAAGTAAGAGGATTATAAAATAAACATCAAAATCAATCAATTATTATTATATTGTTCATTAAATAGCTCTTACCGATGGTAAATAATATATATATATATATATATATATATATATATATATATATATAGGTAGTTTACAGCACGGAGTCGCGGGTAAAAGCTTGTTGTTTATAATTGTCATGTAAATGGTTAGGTAATGTTAATTCTTGACTATTCTGAAAAGTTCAAGCAAAGTTTTTTATCAATTATTCTGGTCAATGTCAATAGCGGACTGAATGTTTAATAAATAAATGTTCACGTCGAATAAGGAACGACCCATTATTTATGATACGCGTAGGTAGCGACCAAGTTATAAATAAATATTGTTAGAGTATACCAGCATTATACACATTTATGCCTCTCGCTCAAGTAGATTACAAACAGTCGTAGGGTAAACTCATCGAATTCCGTGACTCGATCGGTCAATTCCGTGGTAGCAGTTCTATAATCCGCCATAGGACCCTACTAATAGAATCTAGTAACTGAAATACGACCTTACTGCCGCACTCAGAGACGTCAAATAAGTTTTAATTAAGTTTCATTAAAGTTGCTGCGTCTTATTCTATTGCTATAGCAAAGAAAGTGACAGCAGCTACTTTAATGAAACTTAAAACTTAATTGACGTCTCTGAGTGCGGCAGTTAGACTTTTAAATAGGCTAAGGCAAATAAATAAAGGGTGAATTTTAGGTCCCAGATTCGACCTACAGTGTTCTATGGCGGATTATAGAACTGCTACCACGGTATTGAGCGAGTCACGGAATTAAACGAGTTTAGGTACTATATAGTAGAACCACAAAATATATGTTATAAGTGATATAACATCTACGAAACGAGGGAAATAATAATGAATATTACATTATTTACTCAGTAAATATTTAATATTAACCGCTTCCTAAGTTACTTACACGTTATCACATTTTTCTGTGCCTAAAATATTTTCCACGTAACTTGTATTTGTGGTTCTGCTATACAATAATGCATTTTATTATCTAATCAAGTACTTACAGTATGATTTGATACACTATCAAATATTCTTGTTGTTCAGCTGTCAAATATGTGGTTCCAACGTAGCAACTATGTCACTATAAAACAAGTAGGTAATAATTGTGATTCTGCCTAACAATATTAATAAAAACATGGCGAAGTCAAAAACTATGAGAGATGGAAAAAGGTGTTCTCATAATTGCATAACCAGGTTTCGAACTTAGTAAAATAAAATCACTACATGACGACGCGTTTAGCCTAGTTGGTAGTGACCCTGCCTACGAAGCTAGCGGTCCCGGATTCGAATCCCGGTAAGGGCAAATATTTGTGTGATGAGCGCGAGTATATGTTCCTGAGTCATGGATGTTTTCAATGTATTTCTCTATAAGTATAAGTATGTTTATCGTTGTCTAGTACCCATACTACAATCCTAGAGCTTAGTTTGGGACTAGGTCAGTTTGAGCGAGATTCTACCCCGATATTATTATTATTATTACATAGTATAAAACATATAGTCGCTTCCCGCCGTCTGTCCCTTTGTATGTATGTACCTACGCTTAGATCTTTCAAACTACGCTACACATTTTAATGCAGTTTTCACCATCAGTTATATAATTTTTCACGGAACGTTTATGGTTTATACAAGGACCGTTTACAACCGTATACAAGGAACGTTTATACAAGGTGTTACAAAAATACCCGTAAAGCAGAAAAGGGGTTAAATGGTCCCTTGTAAAGAGCCCATTGTATTTGATTCGGTAAGTATTACATTCTTCAGTATTAAATTTGTTTGATGGATTACCTCATTAACATTCTTTAAAAATGAGTATACGTATGTATTTCGTTATTTTCATTTACAATAAATATAATGAAATGCGATCCTCTGTTTTTGGTTCTTTTATCGAGTTATTTCTCTTCTATTTAACTACTTATAGATTAGACGCTGAAATCGCGTAGCTGTCAATAAATTTCCATACAAATTTTGCTCGCGGCGGATGGCGGAAGGGTTTCTCATCCCGATCAAGTCAGATTTACAATATAACTACATATTTGAATATGTGAAAAACTATGTTTGTTTGTTTTTTTTTTTTTAATTGGTTCCGATCAATCAAATATTTTCCTAAAAAGGAAAACGTACAGACCTAGTTTTTCATAATATCTATAACACATTACGACGAGGTTGAAGGGGAGAGGTAAGTACGTTGCCGCATTTTGTATGGACATTTTCAGACTCACAATCCTCGTAAAAGGTTAAATCAAAGTGGAATCGACGTAAAGAGTCCAATCTACATTGACTTTACCCTTTTTATTGTACAATTCAATTTTTTGTTAAATTGAACTGAACAATAAAAAGGGTAAAGTCAATGTAGATTTATTGTTGTATTGTTAACATTATGTCTTAATAACTTGACAATAATGATGGCAGAGTCATGCATGAATAATACAATAATTGCGGTTTCCTTGCTTTGTTTGTTTACAGACGGGCAAAACAAAAGTTCAATGTCAATGGCATAATTTGTTTGACCTTGTGAAATGTACGCCATCTAGAGGATATTTGTTGAACTATAAGTACTTAGTTCTGTAAGACCATCTAACAAACTGTTACGTTTGCAAGTTTGGCGATAATCGCATAGATGGCGCTGGTAGTCTGAAAAACGTATTTTGATCGTGTTTTGACGGTGAAACGGGGATTGCACTTAATTATTTTCCTAGATAAACAAATGAAGCCAAACACTTTTTTATAATTGTTCATTGGCTGTGATATCATAATTATTGTGATATAATTAGTGATTACCTTACCAATCAAGTACCTAAATGTTAACAAAACAATCAATTTGTTACGCCACATATATTCAATTTTAATTTTATTTTGGGAGTAAAGATACCTATTCTTGGGATGCTATTCACTTGTGAATGACATCATCAACCCTTATATTTAATGTTATCATATCATAGACTCATTTACATAAGTTATCCCTGTTTTTGTTTTTTATGCAGCATGTAACCCCGTGGTCTCATGTGATAGTTCCAACTTTCCAACCTAGCCTCACGCTGAGTTGGGACCATTTCCTGACGACATGTTTATTCTTTCTTTCAATGATTTCACTGACGAGGTTAAATTGACCCATTACATGTGTAAGAGCTACGTGTGTGTATGCGGTGTCTCGAGCTCAATCTTAGGGGTGTATAAAATACGCCGCCGTGTGCATAGGCTCTTAGGGCCGTATTAATAAACTCATCTCAACTGTGATCCCCGTCACAAGATGCGTCAAAAATGACAGTTATCTATGGATTGACGTTTACTTTGACGTATCTTGAGACGGGGATCACAGTTGAGATGAGTTTATGAATACGGCCCGAGCCTGTTCACATGAAGCGTTTTACGAGCGAGGGGACTCGCGCGATTGCGACGTAGAGCCTGTCCAGGACGGCCAGCACAAGTGGTCCGCGACTTGTTTGTCGCTCGGATCTCTCTTTCAAACGTATCTGTAATGATAGAGACGCACTGAGCAACAAGCGAGAAAATACAAAATGTGATAACCGCTCTGATGACGCGTTTTACGCGCGAGTAAAAGAGGACGGATTCAGTTGATAGAATGCGATAACAATATACACTCGCCACGGACTCCCGCATACTACTGGACGCAACAATGGCGCCCTAATTTATTATTTATTATACCTTATTGTTTAGCGCTCGAAAATGGCATCTACAGTGTAAAAGACAGTAGAAATTTAACGTGGATAAAGCATCTGTTAATCTCGTACTTACTTAGCTACATACTTGTCAGAAAGTGACGGAAGTTTCAGGGCCGGCTCTAGCCCACGTAGAGCCCTTGTGCATCCAGTGCAAATACCCTGGCGCCCTCTAGTAGGCGCGCGATCCAAACAGCGGCGGCGCTCGGCGCTCGCCCTCTAAGATCCCGCCCGTGTGCGCTGCACACCCTATAGGTAAAGCCGGCACTGAGATGTTTTATTCCCGTCGATAAACGCCACTATAAATATACCCGCAGCATCAGACAAAACATTCTTCTTATCTTCTGTTGACCTCCCATCGCCGTTTTATCAAGAAATTACTTACGATGATAATAGTTATCGTCTTTAGTGTTGTTTATTACTTGATAAGTTTTACCTAAAGTACTTTCCATTATCGCGTATCAAAGGTCAACGCTCCGTCATTTTCTAGCTCATTCCTAATCCAAATTATCTATATGATGCACTACTTAGTTTCAATAAAATATCTGTAATTTAGTTACTCGAATATAAATTTGACTCTGATTATGGTTTTGAATTATTTTAAATGGAGCTATTACTTCTTGGGTGGACTGGGGTTTCTTGTAGGTAAAGATGCATAGGAAGGCGTGCGTATTGTATGGTGTATATTTTCAAAGAGGCCTAATAAATAAACCTATTTATAGTTCGTTAACAGCGACACCTATTGGTGACGTGTTGTAGATACAATAAATCAATACAAATAGTGCGCTGTTCTACATATGAACAGGAGCAAATACCTAGTACTGTAAGGGTGGTGACGATTATATCAATAGACTGTTATTTGTTTGAGTTTAATTTATTTGAAATAATATACAAGAATAGGTGTTTGCACCATGAATGCCGCGAGGCGACTCTACACATAACTACTATTGTTTTTTTATTGTTCCATTCTTAATTTCTTTATTCGATTTCAAAAGAATTAAGAATAAAACTGACATACATAAAGCAACAAGTTCTACAATTCTACATACAAAACTACTTGCTGCTTTACATCCCTCGCCCCTCTTGAAAAAAGCAACGCCTAGCTAATAATTTATATCTACCTAAGGAGGAGTTGCAGGTCTTACAAAGCCACACTGTTCCCAGCTAGGGAATAATTTCCTGTACAGTTATGTCAATAATACTATAGAACGGAATTTTCTTACGCGAACAACACTTAACTGTACAGTGAAATTTCGACTTTCGGAAAAACCTCCGAAAAACGAAAATCACAGTGGATTCCCTATCTACCCATCTCGTACCTTTCACGCACCACAGATAACTAGTCATGCTATACTAAGAGTATATGACATATGTAAAAATAATTACCCCTAACTAGGTTTCATGGTGGTGTGTAATAGGCTTACAAAGAGGCGAGATGGTATTTTTATGTCCATAGACATCTGACAATGAATTGACAAGTCATCGTCATTCCCTTAACATGTCACAGAAGAGACATATGGGTCCATGCCCCATAGGCATATGTTAAGGGTCCGACTTTGACCAAACAATCTATCATCCATAACCTCCTAAGACCCAATATATATCAAAAAAGGGACAAATTGTCAAAGTGTCAATTCTTATTGACTAATAAGTTATCTCGTTTTATATTAACGAAATGGGCCTCAGTAGGTTCTAAGGAAAAAAATACTCGTATGAAATAAATTACCTAAGCACTTTCACCCCCCCAATACGCAACATTATTATTCTAGCTATATTTCATATTTAATACTAAACTACTCATAACTTATACATTTCAATAAATTGCTATGCATGTGTCACATATCTCGGCCTGAGATATGGTCACAGCATCTTCGCAGAGTGATGGTGAACTGCATATCTTCTGATGGTGCAGCCAAGTGACTGCAGCACCAGACTTCGCAGCTCCATCCTCCTGCGCAGCTTGTTGCTCTCGTTCAGAAGTGTACATGAAACGATGCAAATGTTAAAGACACCTAGTAGCGAAACACAAGCAATAAGATACCTCATTATAAGAATAGCTTTATTTTTTTTATTAAATAACCACTAATGACCAATTTTCACTGCACCATGGCTTGTAAAATTCATCATGGTGATCAAAGGGAATATCTCATTATGATACTATATACAACGACATCAAGTCCAGGTAGCAGCCTCCTACTGCTTCCAGAATACATGTGGCAGGAATGCACGCCCATGTCTCACATCAGTCATCTCTGCTTATGGTCATCAGGGTTTCACAAGTTCTCAGCTCGGCATATATGAAAAATAAAACACAGCTAAATAAACACATTAAAACAATTATACACATATTTTATAAGTAGCAAGTATGAACAAGCTTTCATACAATATCGCTTCCCTTAACCCCACTATTCGGCGAAATTCGTAACGCACGACTTGTCAACCACGAAGTACACATGCCCTGCACTATGACGGCTGAGACCAACCAAGTCTCTTCCCACCTTATAGGCTTAAAGGGAATTACCATCACACTACAAAGACAAGCGCCATCATGGAAACATGCCTGCACCACAAATGTAGCCTGACCTATTCACCCTTCTTTCCATGGTTGTTCATGCTTGCTTCAACTGTACAAGTCTGTAAAATAAAATTTACAATTAAATAAATATATACAACTAAATCCTAATCTTAACCCTATATTTACACACTAAGTTATAATCCTACTATAAAATTTTTTCAATCTATTCCTGTGAACAATTACATATTTAGTAATACTACCCAATTTCTTTATTTTATAATTGTTATTAGGTAGAATATTAACAACTTGATAGGGTCCTACATATCTTTTCGACAACTTGAAGCTTAGCCCGGTTTTTCGTTTCGGCGAATCCATCATAACTAGATCGCCATTATTATATATTATATGTTTGGCTTTCCGGTCATAATATTGTTTTTGCCGCTGTTGAGCCAGATTAATACTCTCCGCAACTTTATTCACCAACAATGACATATTTGTCATTTTATTGGCAAGGCTCTCTGAAACAACCCTATTAACCCCCAACTCAACATCAGATCTATATTGCGGCTCTCGCCCAAATATGATCATATGAGGCGAAACCCCTGTGCTGCCTTGCTTTGCGGAATTGTATGCAAAACATACCAACGGCAAAAATACGCACCAGTTATGTTGTCGTTCTGACACGTATTTAGACAACATACTTAATAACGTCCTATTGAACCGCTCCACTAAGCCCATTGTTTGTGGATGGAAGGTCGTCGCATGCAATACTTCCACTCCGAAATACTGCGCCGTTTCCTTGATGATGTTCGAAGTAAATACTGAGCCTCTGTCAGTTATCAGCTGCTGTATGCCACCAAACCACGACCTTTACGTCCTCTTCGGAAAATGCCCTAGGATAGGCTTAGTTTTTCATCTTCCGCTTCCTTGCGGTTGGCACTTCGCTCATTTACTTTGGCAGCGAGAAGGTGGGGTAAATCTTCTCCAGGCACCTCCACCATGTAAGGGTGGTGACGATTATATCAATAGACTGTTATTTGTTTGAGTTTAATTTATTTGAAATAATATACAAGAATAGGTGTTTGCACCATGAATGCCGCGAGGCGACTCTACACATAACTACTATTGTTTTTTTATTGTTCCATTCTTAATTTCTTTATTCGATTTCAAAAGAATTAAGAATAAAACTGACATACATAAAGCAACAAGTTCTACAATTCTACATACAAAACTACTTGCTGCTTTAGACCATTTATACCTGGATGGGCCTTACCAAGACTTTTCCTTCTGCCGAGGTATAAGATCAAATAATCTTACACGTTTATCTAGGCACGGGGAAGCATGTCAAGCTAAGTTCAAGCTAAAAACTACCCATTTAGTCGATTATTTCGCGTTATCAAAATCGTCTTCGGAGAGTAAGAAGCTCGAAGAAAATACCTTGTTGTGCTATGTTAGCGTGCAGCAAAAATCAAAACGCATCAAATGCGAAGAAAGATGGCGTAACATTATACATTTTATTATTTTTCACCCTGAATTTTGATCAATTCGAAGTATTTTCCGAATATTATATTTACGAATGTTGACATTCCCGAATAATTATTTCTACGAAAGTCATATTTCCGAGTATTTTAATTCCGAAAATTCATTATCAAGTTCGGAAATGTAAAATTCGGAATTATGAAATTAACTTTAATTAGCACTAACGAAATGTATAAGTAATAAACGTTTGGCATAAAAACAAAATATATATTTTGTCTTAGAATAACGGTCAAATAATATAACTCTCATTTATCATAACAACATTTAGTATAACATTAATATGGAATACCTAATGCCATTTGATATAACATACATTGAGTTTAACTATTAAAATCAATAAACACGTTTACAATAATGATCAGTCAGGTGATAGTAATATCAGATTACTTAATTTTTATCAAGCTCAATGACTACTAATTTGGTAAATTAGGTCAATCTCAATTTGATAGGTTAGGTTAGGTTAGAGTTGCGTCAAGGCGCCAAGCGCCTTAACTACGCGGGATAGGAGCACATTTCTTATATGTATTAAGCTAATGCTCTCCGTGCTTAAACTATTTGTATGTTATGCATGTAAAACTTTATACAAGGTGACTATTATACTATTTGTTTATTATGCCTCTACAAATACAGATTATGGCTCCACCGATTTGAATATTTTTTTTGTTTTGTCCGCCTCAATACTGGAGTGGTGTAGACTCACAACTGGACCCGGTAGGTGGCGCTGCGACCTGGCAGGATAAAGTCTGCCGGGTCCACTAGTTTGGAATAAAAAAATCTTGAGGATTCGGGATGCTGAAATTTCGGAAAAATAACATTTCGGAGTAATAAAATTCGGAATTCGGAATAGGAATATTCGGAAATGACAAAATTCGGTTTTCATCTCGTCGGGTTTATGAAATGCGGAAAAATATTTTTCGGAATTTTAATAATTCGGATGTTGTGCTTATTTGGAAATTAAACAATCGGAATCGTGATGCTTCGTGAAACTGAAATTCGGAATGTCGATGATTCGGAATTTTCAGAATCGGAATTTTGAAATTCGTGATTATCAAAATCGTAAAAAAATATTTCGAGATTATGTAGTGTACCCCAAACATATGTCTTCGGTTGCTATTTTTTACATGTATAATAGTAATTCGCGTACGGACGTGTTTATTACATTTTTTTTTGTCTGCGTGCGTGATTTCAAGTTAGTGTGTATGTTTTTTAGTGGTGTAAGTGCGAAAGAATAAGATGAACTTTGGAATTGGTGTGTTAGCGGTTTATATGTGTGTTACCTCACCTCCGCCAAAAAACGACACTTTTGTGGTTAGAAAATTGTGCATAAGGCATCTCCTGGTGTATACTCGTATATTCAATGACCTAGTAAGATAGCAAGGCAAGCATACTTTATTGAAAAAACAAACTCATCTACCTACCTTTCTTTACCTAGGTACCGTTCTTTTACATCTAAAGCAGTGACGCGTTTAATTTTTTTTGCTCACTCTTCTGATCTTAAAAGGATCTTAAAAGTAGCGTAATATAGTAGGTAGCTGCTTACCTCGAAAGTTTGTCTTAGAAAGTTAATAAAACTCATTTTTTTAAACAATAAATATAATTCGATATAAATGTAACACTAAAAATTAAGTCACTCTTCAATCACAGTTAAATAAGATTTGGATCACAGACTCTGAAACATAGTTGGTCCCTCATGTTTCGGAATAAAGGCTTGAATCATATAAGATGATGATTAAATATAATGGATAATCGGTTCAAACTCACGATTACCTATAAGCCGGTACGATCCGACAAGTTATGGATACATACCAGTTTTGGATACCTTCATCAGGGGCTCATCCTGTTCACGAACGTCAGATTAAATGTTATAAGTAATTTCAGGATATAAAAAGTTGTTATTCCACGTTTTGTGAGCAAAGTCTAGTTTTAACAATTATTTACTTAAATAATATTTATAAACAAAAGCTCACAAATCGACAACCAACAGGGAATAACCTAACCGAGTTAAAAACCCCCGATATCAGCGCCTAAAAACCTTCTGAGCAATGAGCAAAACCTTTAACGGGCTCCAAGCACATACATTTTAACTGGAGGGACTTCGTCACTAGAAGATTTCAAGAATTAAGCAATCAGATCCCCTCATCAACTAGAAAAGAGCTGATGATCCTCAAACGACTGAACAGATTTTCATGAAACATGGCTAAAAACACTCGGGATAAAATTATCTATGACACAAAAAAAAAACTAAACGAAAATCGGTCCATCCGTTTGGGAGCTACGATACCACAGACAGACACGTTAAGCTTATAAAACCCCTCTCTTTCTGCGTCGGGGGTTAAAAAGGGACTATGATGAAAACAGATATGTACCAATTTTGAGACTAAGTATGGAACTAGCTCTACGAGTCTCCACTCCTTATTAGGAACCTTGCTATATTCTCATGCGACTCAGGAATAGCATATGCAAAGCATTGGTGATAAACGAGCGCGGGTTAGACTAGCAACAAAAAATGCGTGTTGCTGTCTTGCTCTAACTTTCAAAGACGTTAGAGTAAGGCAACAACCAACAGCAATTTTTATTGCTCGCCTAGTCCGCGCCTAAAATACATTTATTGTTTCTACAGAATAAATAAAGTTTTAGTATTATCTTAAATAAATATTTATAAATGGAATTTAGGATTAGTGTGTAAAAATATAATGAAAATAATTGCTAAAAAACACCCTTCAAAGTTTTATGTTTCTCATTCGTGTTTTTTTAGGAAAATATGAGTTTCAGCCGACATAACAAAACACGTGCTCATATTTTTTTATGTTCTCAAACATACGAGTAGTTATAATCAAATTAGTAATTAACTAGCAATTTGCTTGAACAAAACTGTACAGAAGCCGAGGGTTTAGTCAGTTTTCAGTACTTTGGAGGACAGTTTCTCCCAATAGTTTGAGATTGGGCAGCTAAAATAAATACGTGTCTGTTATTTTAGACTACTCTCTAACATAACTATATCAAAATAAAATCAAATCGGAGCCGGATAGTTGGGTACCCCGTAAGTATATCTTTAAAAAGTGAAAACGTGGTGACTTCAATATTTTCGAGTGGTAACCACCACATTACTTAAACAGCTGACTGTTGTCGGAGAATATTTGATTATGTTGCCAATACTATTCTTTTTGCTAAGGTATATATAAACCGTAATCGTAATCTAGACAGCGACAGCGTGTCAAGCCAAGTTGAAGCCAAGAAAAAGGAACTGGCGACGCAGCAGCCGTGAGTTATATTACACAAACCAAAAAATAGAAAACAGTAAATTTCAAAATTATCTACAGAACTTTGCACCCATTTAGATCTTAATTCTTTTGTCGGAGAATTCGACAACCACGCATATTCTTAATATTAAACTTGGCTCCTATTTTCACATTTATGTTTTTGATGGGATTAACTTATCCGATAATATTTCCACAGTTATTGCGCTATCTGTCAACCCTAAACCAAAACTCATTTACACATAATCAGTTTTAGAATTTACATAAGTGGCAGTAGGTTAGTCGAGGACCATGGCCACCATGTATTTCATAGGTATTTACTCCTTGTTTAGAAATAATATATGCATACTATGAAACTTAACTTTCCGCATAATCATAAAAGGATGTTCAAGTTTCCTAGTCTGTCAACGAACATACTCTATTTGCTATCACTTATTTATACACATATGGTACGCATTTTAATGTAAACAATATTTTTTAAGCTTACTCGAACATCCATACATAATATGTATTTATTTTTATGTGTAAACCACCTGTTACAGATGATAAAAAAACGACAAAAACTAATTCGTTACTTTACCCCAACCAGAAGACCATAATAAAATTGAGATCACAAAAAAAATTATGACTTCATTCTTAATTTTTCCCAAATTGCAAATTTTACTAATGCTATCCTTTCTATGGATATTCCTTTCTACAAGTTCCTCTAAATTTTTCCTGCACATTCCGAAACATTTACGCGTACATATTCTTCAACTCCCTTCTCAAAATCTTTCCTGTATTAGTCTTAGGTATATCATCAACAAATACTACTTCTTCTATCTGCTTATACGGTGCCACCTTCTCTGAAACATACGTTTGGAGTTCCTCTTCAGAAAGTTTAGCCCCATTTTTAGCTATGACGAAAGCTCTGGGCGCTTCTCCGTGGAACTCATGAGGAATGCCTATTACAGCCGCATCTGCAACTGATGGATGGCTACGAAGGATCCCTTCGAGTTCTGCTGGTACCACTTGCAGGCCTTTTACCTGAGAATAAGGGTGTCAGATAATCGTAATGTTTGGTAATATAATTCCTTCAATAGTAGGTATTTACTTTCAGAAATACCTTCTCGAAGGGTGTGGTTCTTGAGACGTGACGTCCTCTACGTATAAACAATACCTACTACACGACAAATATAATATGTATGTATGTATGTAAACTCTTTATTGCACAAAAAGTATAAGTAAATAATACATTGACATCGTAAATTTAAAGTACAAAGGCGAACTTAATATGTTAATATGTTAATAATATGTTGTGTTTATACAACAATATTATTTAGATAACAAGCAGACATTTAACAATAGTGTTAATTTAAAAAAAAATAGGTAAGTTTGACTTTTCTCGAGTTTTTCATCTATATTAACTGTAACCTCGTATTTTTAATATTTCTCAAAACTTCTGTTCAGACCGGTTGAACAACCAATGGCCTCTAAAAACAAAGCAAATATTTCGCATATATTTATTTGCATATGTTTGTATTCTAGATTTGTATGGCTATGTTTATTTAAGATCAAGGAAATCCTAAGATAACTTGGGGTTATACATATATTGAACCGTATACTCGTATGAACACAATTTCAGACGTAATTATTCACTTGTTTCCTGCCATTTGTTGTGTTCAATTCAATTCATTTATTTATTAAATCTTTCAGCTTATATTTCATTGTGTAATACTGGTACTCAATGATGTCCTTAACATACTTTTCTTTTAACTTTAGAAGCAAGGAACTAAGTTCCGCCGTTAATGTCATAAAACAATAGCCGCAGCGTCTATTAATTCCCCACTTTCATCATGAGAACTTCTAAGAAATGTTCTTGGGCGAAGTTCAAAAAAAATGTACATAGTTAAGGACTGTTAAGGACTTAGAGAAACGCTAAATTTCTCAGTTTCGTAACGAAGGTTAACGATACAAATGTGTGACTAATCTTTTGTTTTTTTTAACACGTTTTTTTTAACTTCACCCTCTTTTCAAATAAACAATGAGTTGTTGCATTCCAGTGTGAGGGGAAACACAGCCGTTGAAATGTAAGTAAGGCATCCCATCTCAGTCCTCAGGTTGGCGATGCGTTTGTAATTTTGAAATTGCAAATTTCCTTGGGCTTCAGAGCTTAATGAAAAAGGATTGTGAAGAACTCATTTTCCTACTCTATGCCTTAAAAAAGAATGTGAATAGCACTAATTTAGATATCATGCTCTATCCTCGACCTCATTACTTATTAACAGATGGATTTGTCGTGAAATGCTTATCTATCCTACATGAAAAAAGGATTTACCTTGATAAGTTCCTTTATCCTGTCTGTGATGTACAATCCAACGTTAGGCTTGTAGTAACCTAAATCTCCTGTTTTGAAGAAACCGTCTTCTGTCAAACTCTCCGCCGTCGCTTCCTTATTCTTGTAGTATCCTTTCATTACCACTGGACCTCTTACATACATCTCTCCTTGCTGTAAAATATACAATTATATATGTAGTTGTGTAGTAGTGGCACTGAAAGGAAATGAAAAAGGCCAAAGTGCCAGGACCAGCACTTGTTCATTTTCCATTATTGTGCTTGTTATAAGTATCGAAAACGTAAAAATAAAATGACCTTCGGAAAGTTATTTATTTATGTTAGGAGGAGAATTCCAAACAAAAGATTATGCACTGTCGTCACGCCTTTTGTGACACAAATGTGGTTTTAAACGAAAGCGGAAACAAAATACACGTTATCTCAATTAATTCTAAGAATAACAAGGACGCGAAATGACAAAGTTCATTGATGACGTGCTAATCTTAAGCTTGAGCTTAGCTGACAATGATAATGCATTGGAGCTCGAGCGAACAAGAGATATAAAGAAGTTACAGACGAAATCATGCAGGCGATTTAGCTCAGTTTATTATTTTGTTATTTTCTTCTTGGACTGTAGCTCCGGAAGAGTTACAAAATATGATCATAATAATAAAAATGCTGTTGAGTTAGTAAGGGTTCTATTCATATAGTATCAAGGGTTAAAAAGGTTGATAAACTTCAATAATTAGCCTGTCTTGCTCAATCCGTACAAAGAGAAAAAGCAGCGAGAGAGTGAAGAAGAATATAATTTTGAAGAACCTGTTTGTGAAAGGAGTGAGTTTTTGCAGTTAGGCACGAGTATGTACGAGTTGTATTGTCCTGAGATAGGGCATACAAAGTGTTAACGGTTGAAAAAATGCTTATCAACAAGTCATGGTCCAAAAACGATTTGCTACTTGATAAGCAACATCTAATTATATCTTATGTCGCATCGTTAGGTGTAGTAAGTAGGAAAATACCACTTTCTAACAGTGAAAGTTGGAACTTGTCTGGATTTGGTGCGCGGTGGCACTGGTGTTAGGTAACTTTAAAAGGGCGTGCAGTCGAGTTGTATCTCCGCGATTATTAAATTCGTCAAGTTTTACTAAATCAAGCTGCTGTATTTACCGTGGAAACCTCAATAAAACTTCACAACTTCACTTTATTTTAACTAGAAAATGGTGACAAGAGGTGTGCCGTTTTCGGAAACTTTCCTCATTTTGTATGGAGAATATTCTCGACTAGGAATATTTCCCATACAAAATGAAAAAAGTTTCCGAGATCAGCACAACTCTACGAGTATGATCAGAAAATATTTACGCACGCCATTTTACAATGTTTTATAAAATTCGCGTAAATCAGAGCGTATTGTAGCGTGCTACAAATAATATATTAGTGCCTCGTCTCCACGACTCAACTGATTGATGTGTCATTTGGTGCAGAGGTAGCCCGGAGTTGGGCACGGGGCACTTTTTATCTCGAAAAATAAGGCATTTCACAAGGTAATGTCAACAAAACTAAGCTAACAAAATCGAGGGCAAAAGGTACTTGTAAATGTAGCTTACTTCTCCTTGAGGCACAGGATTTCCAGTCAAGGGGTCCACGAACATGAGCTCTACGTTGGACATTGGGACTCCACAGGCCCCGTAATCGACTTTACTGTCAATCAACGTCGTAGTCGTCAGGGACGTGGTTTCTGTGGCTCCGTACCCTTGCCCAAATTTTAAAGTGCCCTGGATAAACAGAAAAGTAAAGTAAGCTGACAAATCCCGTTTTATAATCTTTATGAAATTAGGGAGCCGCTTGCTAGGTAGAAACCTGAATTGTTGGACTATAACAATACATTTTCAATGAAAAAAATATGAATATACGTTACTGCAGAGGCCGAAAAGCAAGCGGTACCTGGACGTCTATGAGTTAGAGTCCAGCAACTGCCCTTCCCGGCCGAGACTTGTTATAGTGACTTTGTCTGACATGCACATTGGCCAATAGAAAGCGGCCAGTGTCATAATAGTGCTAATACGAATATTTCCAAGTATGTTTGAGAAAACTTACACTACTCTTAGCCAGCACGAGCTCCACGTCCGAGGCCGAAAGCGGCGCGGCGCCGCTGGAGATGTGGCGCACATGCTTCAGGTGATCCCGAGTCACGTCAGGATGCTTACCCAAAAGGATTGCTAGAAACCAGAAGATTCGCACGTTTATTGTAAGCAAAATATTCAAAAAAAAAGAGGATTTAAATAAAAGGGTTAGGGAGCTTATTAAGGTTTATATTTTAGAACAAGTCATTCATGTTACAAACAGCAGAGAAAAAATATTTTTCGAATAACTATAAAAATAACCAAGAGATACTTAAGCCATTAGAGATTTGTTATCTCTTTTACGGCATTTTCATATTTTGTTAAGAAATGCGATAACAAATTTTCGTGCATCTTCCCGATTCTCATCATACTTACCAATCGGTGGCACTATGTACAGTAGGCTTGCTTTATCGTTCTTCAGAACATCGAAGAATACTCCAGCGGAGAACTTCGTCATGGTGATCAGCTTGCATCCCTTAGTTAAATGTCCTAGCATATTAATAACGAAGCCGTATATATGGAAAAACGGCAAGATGCATGGCACTACGTCCTGGAAGCTCTCTGAAAAGAAAAAAGCTTATTTTTAACTATCACCAGATATATAATAATTACCTAGTGCCAATAATAATTTTGTAAGCAATGAACCTGACATAATTCGAAGTTTCAATTCTCTGGCTCCTAACATAAAATTTGTAAACATCTCAATTCAACATCTTGTTATCCTATAAAAGTAAATTACACTAGACAAATCATTGTTTACCCAAAAATAGTAAATGAACTCCTAAAGTTTGACCCTATACTATTGTATAATGTTAGTCCTCTCATCCGCCTTCCGCCTGGGCTCCCGCCAGAAACTCGTTTCCTCAGCCCTTCGTCTCACAGGCGCCCTCGACCTTTGCTCAGGCTCGAGAGGTCGCCGGCTCGCTACGGCCTCGTGCGCCCGCTCAACTTTGGACCTCCTTCGCGAGCTTCTGGCTCCACGGTATTCATTATATTATACTCTAGTTAGACTAGAGGTAGGACAGACAAGACTACGTGAAAGTGGGGTGCTCCGATTCGGTTTTTGGTATTTATTTATTTCTTGCGTTCAAGGGTTAAAGCACAAAATGAGACAATCGACTATATATCAATCACAGTGGTATATTTAGGTAGTAACAGCGCAATAATTTGCTCGTTAAAATTTGGTGATCATTTACTTCATTTGGTGTTTGAATACAATTCGAAGTGCAGTCATGACTAAAATAACTAGAATCCAATTTCAGGTTTTCTTTTTTTGGTAAGTACAGGTTTTTTTTTTGGTGTTCCATATTTTTTTTAGGTAAAAGAGCTTAGGGGTCTCGAACTTTTTTCTGGTGGTCATTACCTATATTTAATCTCACAGAAAAATTACTTGAATATGGGAGCAAGACTTAACCGAATTTATATTGGATAGGAACTATATACTATAAACTCCGATAGTACAATAATCTATATTATAAGATTCCAAAAGTTTCCGATCATTTCAAGTTATGTGTATTTCATCCTGTACCTTGCTTAGAGAATAGAAGAGAGTAGGAATAAGAAATACTATGTAGAAAACGATTAGAAACCATATTTTACATAAGTCATATATATGAGATATGTGTTTATATGTGTGTGTGTGTTATATATATGTATATGTATTGGTGCATAGCAAAGCATGAAAGTACATGTTTTTCAATATGATTTTATATTTCAAAAGGTTGTATTTTACAACGTAAATGCATAAAACACGCAATAAATTTCAGTGTTCATAGCAATTCCAAAAGTTATCAGAGATAAAACTTGTTCTGCTCTTACACAATTTCTTCAAATACATACCTATGTACCTACTTCAAACATTATTGTTAGAGTTCAATTATTAATCAACCGCAGAACTTGTCCGTAATAAGGTCACGAAGGAATAACTTCTACATAATATTGACTTTAAGCAACACTCACCACTCGCCAGTTTGGGGTAACCATTTCTAGGTTCTGCCATTAGTTGTAAAGCAGCTAAAATGTTCCTGTTAGTTATTTCGACTCCTTTCGGTAAGCCAGTAGTCCCACTAGAGAACGGTATAGCGGCAACATCATCAGCCTTTCTCTTTTCTAATCTATCTAAAAGACCATGATCAACTTCTCCTGTTTCTGCTACTTCAGAAAATCTTATTGTAGCATCAGGGATAGGAGTATCTACACGATCTGTGACTATAATCTTCATTTCTAGTTGCATTTTCTTCATAACTTTCAGTATCGTCCCGTAACATTCTGGTATAGTCACTATTATTTTTGGGCGTGTTAGTGAGATTTGATGCGCGAGTTCCACTGAAATCAGGAGACAAGTAAATAGCAAATAATAGTCAATAGGGATTAGAAGTTAAAGTCGAAATCGTCACCTCTCGAAAATGAATAAATCCTCACAAAAAAATAAGAAAGAATTTGGGCATGTTTCTGATTCAGGAAAGTCATAATATAAACTTTAAATATGTGGCATCATTACATCACCATTACTTGAAAGACACCGAAATTTTAATTTCACTACTATGTTTTCTTTGTAAATTACACTCATAAATTGCGCTCCGCGATAATCATAAAACTATTGTAAGCTCTAATAAAGATTAAGCGTATCTCCTTTAGTCATATTATCAGCATTTATTACTTTATACTTGACATAACCTATTTTTATTATTTATCTTGGGATGACTAACCTAAGCAACAACCTGAAGATGGAGCAAAATTCACTTACACTCCTTATAAATAGGGTTGATAGTGGTCATCACGCATCCAGCTTCTACAATCCCTAAGGCGGTTACGACGAATTCTGGGCAGTTTGGTAACATTATCGCTACGATGTCTCCTTGCTTCAAGCCAAACTTCTTCAAGAGGGAAGTGGCAAAAATTGAAGTGTTGTGTTGCAGTTGCTCGTAGGTATACGACTTCTTGGTCTCTACACATTCCTGTAATAAAACATACGTAACTTTTTTTTATAATTACTAGCCCGGAATGTACCACTGCTTTCCTTTCTATCTTCCCACCGATTCCCACGTATCTCGATTACTTCTAGATTACTAAACTTCTTTTACGACTACACAATGGATGAATGTTGAAATGAGGCTTAGATTCTCAATTGTTTCGAGACCAATTCGATACATGAAAAATAAAAACTAAAAAAGTTTCAAAGATATTAATGTGTTGAAAGACTGAGAGTTGAGTCTATAAGACAGTCATAAAACTGATCTAAATGTACATGGATGTGAAGACGTGTGGAGCTTCGCCATAAATAGATTGAAGAAAATCCTCGCTACGAAAGTGTGTCGTTCGTAATATATTGGGTACCTACGACACAGACGGAAGCTGGCTGGAAAACCTAGTGTCCGACTCAAACGTCATGGACCTAACCCATTTTAGGTTAGGTTAGGTTAGCAGCCTTATAATTATGCGTACTAAACAATATACATTATCACTAGTAAGTATATTATATAGATAAGTAAATACCCAATTACATAAAACATACATCCATACAGGGTATTGTTTTAATCAGTGCACTAATTTTAACATAAAATTTGTTTTGGTACCGGTAATAGAAATATATTGCAGTGAAAAAAAAAACAGATAATGTAGTTAGTTTGTTTTTTCACTGCAATATGTTAAGGGACCTTATCGCGGCAGGCGGTTACGCCTTTTTTCACACGGCTGTTATACTAATGAAAATTAAGGCAATAAAAACTATAACAGCGTAAGCGCCCGCCGCCCTCGCCTTGTCACATTACTGGTTTACCTTCAGTTTTGACCTCAACCCTGTTCATAGGTCGTTAAGAACGTGAGGATTTCAAGTAGTAAACGAAACAAACTTTGACATGACAATGCCATATCTATAATAATACCTAAATTAGCATTTATCGTCATTAGTAAAAAAATGTTGGTAAAGTTTGAAGCGGGGGGTCGCTTGATTATCGTAAAAAATTACGTAGAGAAAAGAGGGTTTGCGTTTGACAAATTTTACAAAACCGACCAAGTGTGAGTGTTTACGTTCTTAATTTTCTTATTTTTAGGGTTCCGTACCCGAAGGGTGCCAAACGGGACCCTATTACTAAACCTCCGCTGATGTCCGTCCGTCCGTCCGTCTGTCTGTCGCCGGGCTGTATCTCATGAACCGAAATAGGTAGACAGCTGAAATTTTCACAGAGTGTGTATGTATATTGCCGCTATAGCAACAAATAATAAAAATTAAATTTAATTAAAAATTAAAGAGGGGCCCCATACAAGAAACGTGTTTTTTTTTGTTGAATCCAGCTGTATTTCATGAACCGTAACAGGTAGACAGTTGAAATTTTCACAGAGTGTTTATTTTAATTGCCGCTATAACAACAAATAATAAAAATAAAATAAAATTTAAAATTGAAGGCTTCCATACAAAAAGCGTGATTTTATAAAATTTTGTCACTCCGCGGGCTGTATCTCATGAAAGTATTTAAAAAGTGCATAAAATTAAATCTTATACGATGGAACGGAACCCTTCGTGTGGGATTCAGACTCGCACTTGGCCGGTTTTTTAAATTATAAAGTATCGTCTATTTCGAGTAGAGCATCTTCTATTCAGTCTTTAAAAAACAGTTCTTTAAACTGAGCCATTAAACTGATGTTGCAATTTTAGGATAGATTTGCATAATCTTCAGCTGAGGTTGTCGTGCAGCAAAACAATAGACCGACCTCGTACTCGAGTAAAGGCCGGATCGTTAAGTCACAGTATTTTAACTGGCCACAAAATTATGTCGTTTTGCGGTATATCTTTCCCTGTTAGGTTATTTGTAGCGCGTGTTGGCAATAAAGGCGGCCGTCATAAACCATAAGATCGAATTTAATTTTATCGATTTTCTATACAGAAAAAAAACGATCCATAGCTGGGGTTCGAACCCGCAGTATTTGCGTAGTAGGGCAACGCTCCAACCATCAGTCTATGTAGACAGCGACGATCGCATCGAACTTACGAACCATATTGCGCGGGAATTCTTTTTGCGTGAAAATACGGGGAAAACTATTTTTCCCAGGTATGAGACCTAGCTAGATCGAATTTTCGCCCCCATAAACCCCTATATTACAAATTTCATCGAAATCATTAGAGCCTTTTACTGTAGGAATAAGGATGAGTTGCAATATATTTGGCCACTTTCGCTGCTCCTATCTATTTGATGCTGACTGTACCTACGAGTACACCTTCATTCACGCAAAAGACTGTTTGGCTGGCGGTAACGTCGGTCCCTGACCCTCTTTCATTGGGTCTTGATTTTGTGACATCTCGCTTCACTTTGACTTTCTAGATCACCTAATATCTTTGTTTTTTTTAATCACATAACTGGATTACGTGGATGACATTGACCTCGTTCGTACGTTAATCATATTTGAGGTCAAGCGCATGCTATCAATGCCAAAACGATGCAAAAGTCATAACGCTGGCCACTTCTTCCGGTTCGGCCACGACGTTGAGCGATCAGCGGCGCGGCAAGCGATTTCCTAATATATTGCTTGTAATACAATATGTAATTATGTAACCTAACCGATTAAAAAAAAACCTGACAATATCGGGACCGCTACTTTCAGAGCTTATTAACTCTTAAATAGCTAACTCTTAAATATAAGAACACTCTCGATTAAGTTACATTTCGAACAAGAAAAACCAAAATCGGTCTATACACAGATACACTGGCTGGATTTCCACCTAGGCTTATAAGGCCCCGGCCCCAGCCTAGGGCCCCAGTCCCAAAACGGAATGATTTTGAGGTGAGGGAGGGGGCCCTCTAAGCCCGGGCCTGCAGATACACAAACACGTTAAACTTATATTTTTTGCATCGGGGGTCAAAAATGGAAGATCAACTTAAAAACTTAGGTTAAACTTAGAGAAAAGGGAAGGTTAAGGAAAATAAATAAACGAAACAGAAATAAATCCATATATACAAGGTGGGCCAAAAGAAGTCATCCGATGTTGTTTGACTCTCTTTTTTTTTCTAAATGAAAAACTTGGATTCTGTTTTTTTATTATATTAATTTAAACCTTTAGAATTTTATTGGTCAAGTCGAGAAGATTATATCGGCCAAATGGGCGCCGTCACAATTGATTGTCATACGGGCTCGTTTTATGGCATTTTTCATCACTTTGGCGAGAACTTCGGGCGACAGATTCTCGCACTCGTGTCGAATGTTGTCCTTGAGGGCTTCCAGAGTCTCGGGCTTGTTCACGTAAACACGGGACTTCAAAAAACCCCACAAAAAAAAGTCTGGAACGCTTAAATCGGGTGATCTTGCGGGCCAGTGCAAATCGCCAAAACGAGAGATGAGGCGACCCGGGAACGCCGCCTTCAGAATATCGGTTGTGGCTCGCGCAGTGTGTGCCGTTGCTCCGTCCTGTTGGAACCACATGTCGTTCGGTCCTAATTCGTCCAATTGCGGCAGAAAAAACTCGGTCAACATGGCCCTATAGCGCGCACCGTCCACTGTTGTCGTATGGCCAGCGGCATTCTCGAAAAAAAATGGCCCAATGACTCCTCCAGCGTGAACAGCGCACCATGCAGTCACTTTGAGCGGGTGTAATGGCTCCTCGTGCATCACTCGTGGATTTTCGGTGCCCCAGAAGCGATAGTTTTGCTTGTTCACGTACCCGCTGAGGTGGAAATGAGCCTCATCGCTCATTATGATTTTGGTCGAAAAATCGTCCACTTCTTCCTCGAGATTGAGAATGGCTTGGGCGTAGGTTACGCGCGTTTGGCGGTCGGCAGGCAGCTGCTGATGCACGGACTGGACTTTGTATGGGAACATGCGCAGGTCTTTGACCAAAATTCGCCTTAGGGACGTCCGTCTGATGGCTAATTGCGTGGCACGGCGTCTGGTTGATGTTTCCGCCGACAGCTCGACATCCTCGGCAACAGCGGCGATATTCTCGGCAGAACGGGCGCTCCGGGGCCGGCCACTCTTGGCAACGTCTCGTGTGGTCCCATACTCTTCAAGGTTGGTGGCCAAACGGCGCAGTGTTTGCGCAGTCGGTGTCTGACGGCCGGGGAATCGGCGACGGAATTCGCGCTGCGCCAACACCACAGACGAATTGTTACGCAAAAAAATAGACACGATTATTCCGCGTTCTTGGGGAGTGTATCGCTCCATGGCTTGTTCACTTGTATTTTGCATCTGTCAAGTCCACAAATGTCAAAACAGATTTGACATTGGCGAATTTGCAAAAATGAGAGCATCTTCCAATAGGGTGATTTCTTTTGGCCCACCTTGTATATATAATTTAGTATGGAGATAGTTTGAGTCCCGGGAAAGGACATAGGATACTATTTATCCCGGAAATCATCCCTTAAGGGGGTGAAAATGGGGTTGGAAGTTTGTATGGGGAATCAATCATTTCTAAAGTAAGGTATATACAATTTAGTATGGAGATAGTTTGAGTCCCGGGGAATGACATAGGGTACTTTTTATTCCGGAAAATTGGAGTTCCCGAGGGAGCAGCGATAAACGACTTCTACGCGGATGGAGTCGCGGGCAAAAGCCTTTATGAATACATAATATAAAATAATGTACTCATCATAATGTACACATACCAGTTAATCAAAATTTCAACCAAGTTGCCGTTGTTTTCAGGCGCCTTAAAAATGTTTTCAGGCCGTTTCAGAGGTAGCTTTATCACATACCAGTTAACCAAAATTTCAACCAAGTTGCCGTTGTTTTCAGGCGCCTGAAAAATGTTTTCAGGCCGTTTCAGAGGTAGCTCTATCACATACCAGTTAATCAAAATTTCAACCAAGTTGCCGTTGTTTTCAGGCGCCTGAAAAACGTTTTCAGGTCGTTTCAGAGGTAGCTCTATCACATACCAGTTAATCAAAATTTCAACCAAGTTGCCGTTGTTTTCAGCCGCCTGAAAAATGTTTTCAGGCCGTTTCAGAGGTAGCTCTATCACATACCAGTTAATCAAAATTTTAACCAAGTTGCCGTTGTTTTCAGGCGCCTGAAAAATGTTTTCAGGCCGTTTCAGAGGTAGCTCTATCACATACCAGTTAATCAAAGTTTCAACCAAGTTGCCGTGGTTTTCAGGCGCCTGAAAAGTGTTTTCAGGCCGTTTCAGAGGTAGCTCTATCACATACCAATTTATCAAAATTTTAACAAAGTTGCCGTTGTTTTCAGACGCCTGAAAAATGTTTTCAGGCCGTTTCAGAGGTAGCTCTATCACATATCAGTTAATCAAAATTTCAACCAAGTTGCCGTTGTTTTCAGGCGCCTGAAAAATGTTTTCAGGCCGTTTCAGAGGTAGCTCTATCACATACCAGTTTATCAAAATTTCAACCAAGTTGCCGTTGTTTTCAGTCGCCTGAAAAGTGTTTTCAGGCAGTTTCAGACCACCCTCTACCAGATTAGGAGATAACTTGAAAACCCGTTTTCAGGCGTTTTCAGGACCCCTTAAGGGCCTTTGAAGTACATTTGAGAATATGGTGAATTTTCCAGAAAAAGTGAAAGAGATAGCATGATTAGAAAGAGATAGCAATACTGAGAACCTTTCAAGATTCGTCGCAATAAAAAACGAGACAGAGACAGCTATAGAACATTCCAGCAACGACTACTGGAACATTCCCGACGGCGGGTCGAAGAACGTCGATTATTCTAGAAAGGCCATCTGGAATTGTCTTGGACAGGGCGATCGAAAGTCTAACTCTTAATTTTCGGTTTAATTGTGCATTTCTATAAGTTACCTACCCCCACGTACTTAACAACACTGTTTACCCGGAAAAAATTTACAAATTCCTGTGGGGTACCGATAAACTACTTCCACGCAGACGGAGTCGCGGGCAAAAGCTAGTACCTATCTAAATTAATATCGCACACCGCTTGCTTCAACATCGTCATCAAACCACACTGTTGAAGTTAAGACAGAAGCCTTAAAAAATGACAATTTCGCAGTGGTTATTGACCGAGTGAGCCAAGCGTCTCCGTTTCGGCTTGGGCAAATGCTTTCGTATCCGGCTGTTCTCCTACAGGGCGCATTTCTCAACCGATTCTCGTGAAATTTTGTGAGGAGGTTCGATAATTATATGGACATTTTTCAAAATGAGGTTTTTGCAATTACCAACTTATTTGCGGTGTAGGTGAACTGACCACGACTTATGTCGATGTATGGGGATAAAAGTTATCCAACGGCACAGTTAAGTTTGTCGCGAGGTCTACAACTCACAGATATAATATGTGAAGGTGTAATAGACTAATCGCACGCGATATTATAGTGCGAAGTAGTTTAATTGATGGTCAATTAAACTACATGCAAACCTTGAAAAATAACTTGAATGTTTATAGATGTCACGAGAAAACATTAAAATAATTGAGGAGTGCGCAAACCATGCGCTACGCTGAAATATCGGTACTTAGGTATAGGGGTCGAATAATAATTCAAAAAAGTACAGAAACCGCGGCCCAATGCGGCTCAATGCGGCTCATTTGAACAAAATCATTATACAATCCGATTTTCCGATATCAGTATGGTTTTAATTCTATTATACTGCCGCACTCGGAGACGTCAATTAATTTTTAAGTTTCATTAAAGTTGCTGCGTCTTATTCTATTGCTATAGCAAAGAAAGTGATAGCAACAACTTTCATGAAACTTAAAAACTAATTAACGTCTCTGAGTGCGGCAGTTAGACTGGTTTTTAAACCGCCGATTAAAAGGGCGTATACATAATCTAACAAAAACCATTGTTATTTAAAAACTTAATTTGTAACGACTGAACAACGATAATTAAAACGTAATTTATTTAAATACTGCTCCAGATTTCTTTAATTTAGGTCGACATTCGTAGAGATAGTGGATTTATTTTTATTTTTACCACAGGAACTGATAACTAATTTGTTTTTACATTACGAGTATTATCTTGTAAACGTGTCCCTATTTTATAATTATCACCATCAATATTAAGGGTCCCTTGGAGCAAAAATATAAATCTAGATTTAAGCACGCCAAAAAGTATGTACTACATGTCAGTCTCAAACCCAGATTTAAGGTTAAAACTCGGTTTAACTTTTTCCTGCAAGTGACCCTACAACAAATAATAAATAATAATATAGCAACTCACCAGCGCAACCAACTTTTTAAAACCCGCCGATTCAATCCAAACTCGCTCCAAAATCTTCATGTCAGGTATATTCTTTTCAGGGAGGAAAGACTTTATGATAAAATCTTGGTCTTTTTTTAACCTTACACTGACTGAGAGTTTCCTTTGCCATTTTATTTTTTTTAGTTCACTTGACAACAGTTTTCGCGCCAACCTGTTCATTTTACGCGCGGTTTTTACGGCGGCCTGTATCAAACTGATTACGGGCGGTCGCGCGTACTAAGCATTTGTGCGTTGTACTGCCGCAAGACCATAAACATTATAATCTACAAACAAAAAGAAAATGCGAGTTTGCCTAGCGTGTTTTAGTTCCGTACATTTTTAATAAATTACTAGCTTTCCGCCCGCAACTTCGTCTGCGTAGAGTCAGTACTTTCGATAAAAAGTACATAAAGGGGTGGGTACATTTTTCCAATAAAATTGTGTAACCTTCAGGGGCTCAAGCACAAAAACAACTGCTTTAAATAACGCTTTTTATTTCTATGCTTACTTTGCTTGAAATTATAATTAACCTTATATAACAGTTTCCTTTTTACTCCTCTTTTTCCAACTCGCCACTTGACCAAGACTAGATTTTTCAAGTCCGACTACCGCTCTTTTTATATCCTAGTTTTTTAACAATTCTACCCGCTTCTTTTTAATCAAGGTGTTGCCATTATAATAAAAATATTGAGAAGATGTACTACATATAATGAATGAGCAAGTTAATCAAGTATAGGGCAAAAGGCATGGTTGTTACAATTGTAACATTTCCCAAACATTTGTTCGCTTTTTAGTGTTTATTACGGGATGACCCCGAAAAGTGTTCTGGAATGTTCAACAATGATCTGGGGTGTTCCTGAACGTTCCAGAACATACCGGAACATTCTGAAATGTTGTGGAATGCTCTCGAATGTTCTTGACTGTTCTAGAAATTTCTAAAGGACGAAACTTCCAGCCCTTATATCTTCAAACGTACGCCCTTCAGGTAAAAACGGGAACCTTCTTCATGGATGGGGGATAGAGGGCTACCACACCATATAACTCCCTCAATCGTGCTGGGACTCGTTTCTGAGTTTTAGCGGCACGCACATTGTACACTTTCTTTTATAATATATATTGAATATTGATTAGTTGGTATTAGGAAAATGAATCAAAGCACGGCTTAACAGTTTCATTGTTAGAGATGGTAAAATTGGGTAAGTAATTACCTAAGTAATGTCATGTCCAAATAGTGAACAATTGGCATTAAATTTTTTATATTTTAAAAAGAAAAGAAAAGGTTTATTCGGTGCTAATAAAATAATACCATAGAAAATAACAAGATATTAACTCTTCTTATAATTATTTTTTTTAATAAATTTCGTATTTCCTCTGACCGGCCGCACTCAGAGACGTCTATTAAGTTTTAAATGTCATTAAAGTAGCTGCTGTCACTTTCTTTGCTATAGTAATAGAATAAGACGCAGCAACTTTAATGACACTTAAAAAATTATTGACGTCTCTGAGTGCGGCAGTAAGACGCAGCAACTTTAATGAAACTTAAAACTTAATTGACGTTTCTGAGTGCGGCAGTTAGCTGTCTGTGCCTTGATTTTTATATGAAAAATTTGTAACTACACTTTAATTAAGACGTTAAGGGGATTAACTATTCTCACTATGGATGGTGAATCGAAATCAGTTTGGCCTTCTAAGTCACTTCTCATTACACTAATGAATAATTAACTAGTAATTGTCCTAGTTACGTTCTAAGGTTGTGACGTCATTCATTACATCACAATAAGGATGTACAAAGGCGAACTTAATCGGTTTAGGCCGGCCTTACCTTACACAGTATGAATTTTAAGAATCTGAATTCATAATCTGAATCCAGTGTGTGTGTGCTCGTCCATAGATAATGTATGGAAGGAGGTGCATTCTGTCAGATCAATCTGACAAATTCATAATCTGAAAAAATCAGATTCTGTGTGGATGATAGTTAAATTGTATGCAATTCCGTGCTTTCTGAATTAATAATATTATGAATTCAGATTCTTAAAATTCATACTGTGTAAGGCCAGCCTTAATCCTTTAAGGGATTTCTTTTACACAATTATTGTACTTATTTTCTTTTTCAGGTAGATGCAGACAGAGCGCAGGGCCGCTCGTTGAGGGTAAAGAGTATATAACCTATTATATGGCCTAAAATATTATATATAATAAACTCACACGAGGAAAAGAATGAAGTCACGAAGTGACTCGAGCAGTCTCCAACAGAAAATTAGCCACTACTGGATATACCAATGTCTATAGGCAGAGAACCAGCGCCTACTTGATTCCTCGTCTCATAAACGACCTTGATGTTAATTTTAGAGATAGCGTTACTCCCAATAATATTAAGTATAAACTTAAATCTTACGTTATAAATAAGCTGTAATATAATGTGGATAGAAGTGTACTTGTCATATGTAATTTGGTAGTATTTTAGAGCGTATTACCCTCGCACAAACCCTTGAGTGGTTTATGAGGTGTTTTTTTTCATTGTAATTTTATCTTTATTGTACAATAAAAATAAAAATAAAAAACTTAAATCTACCAACTTAGGTAGATCTCTGACTAGTTGCAGGTAAGTTTCCGTAAGAATACCTAAATAAATAAATTGTAGAGTTCTATAGTCAGATTGGTTGTTTTCTAACAGAACTGTTTGTCTTTGTTTCAGTGGAAAACTTAATAACTAGTAATGATTGATTGATATGATTGATTATATTGATTATTAGCCTACAGCTTAGTTTGGGACTAGGTCAATTTGTGTGAGATTGCCCTCTAATATTTTTTTATTAAAGCAAAAATAGTTTGCACCAACTTGTCCGGTTCGAAGGACCACTTTGTTATCTTACGTACCGATTTCACCATACGATGTAAAATGTTAATCGACTGTTAGATCGTACATTTTGACAGCCGTTAACATTCTAATCGTCTGTTAAGCGGTTGGTGAAATCCGACATAAAAATAGCTATCAATTAAACGTAGTCAAGAAGTTTAATTTATTTATTTTTATTTAATTAATATCGGATCAGAGCGATATCAATGTTTATAGGTAAATTAGGTAATAACAATTGGGGTAGCCCAAATTTTTACCATGTATCGTTATTCAAAAACCATATCGAGGGTTTAAAAAAACAACATTTTATAAAAATTGATTTTTAAAATACTCAAAATCTTCGGAGATATAAACAAAAATAACTTTGACTTTCGATTTAAACTGGAAATGCTTTTAGGTGTTACTAATTAAGTTATCCGAAAACGGCTTTAAGGAATAAACTTTAACAGCCCATGTAACTCATTATATGTATAACGTATATGATTTTTTAATATAGTTTACAATGTTAACATAGTCATAGATGTCAACCTTTAAATCGGGGTAAAAAAAACAACTTTGTTTTATAAAAACTACTGGGTCAAATACAAAATAGATGAAATTAGTATCTTAAAATAACCTATGCTTTCAAACGAATATGTAAAAAACGGGTTATTTTTTTTGTTGGAAAATGCATAAAAATAAAGCGTGTTTCAGATATATCTACTTCTTTAACGGTGGTAAACGGAATCGTAATAAATGCGGCCACCCACCATAAAGCAATAAAAAGACTAGTAATTTAAAATATCTTTAATATAATGATCAGTATAAATAAAATGAGTAAACGTAAAAGATACAGAGAAAATAATACAAGATATTAAAATGTTTAGGTATATGATAGAAAAAAGATAAATATTTACACATAACTTTGTTCGTCCTTCTTTCGCGCCGTAACTGATTAACATTGTTTTTTGCTCAAACATACTTGGAAATTGGGAATGTAACAAAGGTTTCTTTACCCTGGATTGTTTTAATTTAAATTATGCAGACGGAGATGCGTGTAAAAGTTTGTTCATATAAATGTTGTTAAACATCAACCATCCAAAAATATTGACTATGAAAGTGTCAATTGAGGTAAAGGACACTGTACTCACTGAAGTATCTGTAGATACTTCCATAGTCGATATGTGTAAAAACTAGGTCATCTTTATTCGTATACACATAAGGTAACAGCACTTATTATGGACAATTCTCCAGCGATTAATAATAATAAAAAATGATACTTGGTAATTACCGAACGTTTCATTCTAACGCTTATAGCATATCAATCTCGGAAGCTTAGGTATATTTATTGGATTATCTATAACTGGAGCACTGTCCATAAAAGGTGCTTATACCTTACATGGTTTGATCAATATTTGTTAATTAATATTGACACGTTACAAATAGGTACATAATATTGTTCAGAAAATAAAGTAAGAAAATATTGCACAGTTTTTTTGATCTAGACACATATGCTATAGTTAACTAATTAATTGTTCTAAAACTAATAAAAAATCATCTTATTCTAATACCTATTGAAAATAAAATATAAAATAACTAACAAATTAAAACATTTTAAATCGCGTTAATTTAAATGTGTTTAAATGTATCCACAGTAAAAAGGCAAGGTTCGTCTTAAAATACCTTTTTATAGTATATTGATAGAAAATACTACACAATACAGTTGATATATGGAAAAGGCACAATTTTTAGGATATCTCCATATCAAAGGTCAGTCTTAAATATTATTATTCTTAACTTATAAAATTATAACAATTAAAAAAATAATACATAATCAATACGGTTTTTGTCTTTAAAATTCTTAAATTAATTGTGAATTGTATAAAACATGTATAGCTTGAAATACATTTAAAATAAAGGCAGTATAAAATGAATCTAGAGCACTTTGTTCAAATGCTGTGAAAGTAAAAACATGTAAAAAGTCAAATTGTACATAAATATTTATTTCACACTATCTCGCTCTATTTGTCTGTCTTCCACTGAAAACCACAATCAAGGCTTATTAGCCGGTCACAAAGCTAAGTGGTAACCATTATGTGCTATTTTGTTAGTAATAATTGTAATTTATATTTCGTTTTATATTTATGTTATACCAACAAGTTCCTAATAAAACAATTTTTCTTCTTCTCCTATGTGACAAAACCCAAGATCGAGTATTAATAGTATCGCTAACAAGTAAGCAACTTTTTTTTTTATGCGGTGTGTATTCGTGTGGACAATTTTGCCAACGTTTAAAGTTTAAAATATAATACAGAGTTCATTCATTGTACGGTTTTTGTGTTGATGTGAGAGAACTGTGGCGAGAGTGACAATCGCCACACACTCCGGTAAAATAAGTGTTAGGTGAATTTTGAGGCATCCGAGAAATAATCTTAAACAAACTGTTATAAAGTTCAAATTGAATTGCATAACAATACCATATCAAAACATTGATCAATCTATTCAATATTGCACTTCTAAAAAAAAAAGTAGAATGTACGACAAATATTTTGTTGGCTTTTAGTTGTTTTGGCTTTTGACGAAGAGACCTCGCCGTGTTGTTCTCCTAGTCATTACATTTAGTGTAATGTATTTGACCTTACATTTGTCATGTTTTTATTTGTGCTAGTTCTAAAAGTGTTCTAGTTCGTGTAAAAGAGCCCGTATGTAGCCAATTTACTGAATAAATATTTTGACTTTGACTTTGGCTTTTGTTCGAATCGAAAAATCGATAATTTAAGATATACAAGGATGTCATTTTCCTTTCTCTCTACAAGTGATAAAATTCATTTCAACAGTAGAATTATACTAACGCGATGTGATACGCAGAACTAAAACGCACCCCATTCCATAAAATTAATTGCAACTTTACTTGAAAAATGCTAAAAACTTAGTAGTTAACTAGAGAAGAGTATGGTTTGCACAGATGCTCATAAATGTTCATTATTATCAATTGCGTTCTTAGGAACTCATTGTAATATATAAAATTTCTTCTAAATTGAGTAAATAACATTAATCTAATTGTTCATTTTATCCTTATTATAAAAACCCATTATAAAAACAATAGGCAATTAATCAGTTAATTACGACTTACTAGCAAAATAACTGCGTGTCCGATTTAGATTAGGCTGCGTTTTCACCAGAGCTGTGCGAGGCAGCTAAGCGTTGTGCGAGGAAAAATCCGTCAATAGGATGGCTGCGCTGTGTGAAGCTAGTAAAATTAAGTGATCCAATTGGTGGATTTTTCCTCTGGTGGAAACGCAGCCTTATAATTGCATTGACCAAAAAAACTCTTAAAATTCTTACGTCTTACAATCACTAACAATACTTAGCCTTCAAATCCTTTCTCAGAATCTTCCCCGCCGCATTCTTCGGTATCGCCTCAATGCTTTGAACCTCCTTTATTTTCTTGAAAGCGACTACTTTGCTGTTGACAAAGTCCATTACTTCTTCTGGCTCCACAGTTTGGTTCGGTTGGGGAACTATGAAGGCTTTGGGTAACTCGCCTGCGACTGCGTCAGGGATACCGACCACTGCACAATCGGCTACCTTCGGGTGAGTTCGGATCAGAGCTTCTAGTTCGGCAGGGGCTACTTGGAACCCTTTGACCTGAAATCAAGTATATTTGAAGGTGGGAATAAAAACACGTAAATTACAGCGTTTTAATTTTTCTTTGTAGGGATAAGACAGTGCTGACAAACTAGCAAACCCCATAACACTACTTTTTGACGTTTATTGAGATGCAATAAATCAAAATTAACCATAGAGATCATAGACGATGACTAGTACAGGCATTCAATCTTAGTCGTCCATAATTTAGAGCTCATTTACCACCAAGGACCAATTCCAATTTGTTTTAAACCATGCTTCTTTCTGTAATATTCGTGAGAATACCGTCGATGTTATAGTACAATCACACGGGAATGTTGAGCCACTAGCTAAAATTCTTATTTCGGTCGGGTTGTCAAATCGTCCAATTCCATTAAACCCGTGAACGATTTGACAACCCGACCGAATTAAGAATGTTAGCACGTGGCACAACAATCCCGTGGTGTGAATGTACCTACCTCTTATTGTCCAGTGAATAAATGCTATCATAAAATAAACAATGTAATGTCGATGAAGAAATAGGAATAGAGGTTCAGGTGGCTTGTGAGTTCATTGGCGTTTTCAGTCCCATAAATATGTTTTTTTATTAACAAACCTTGATAAGCTCCTTCAATCTATCAGTAACATAGAGGTACTTCTTGTCATCATATTTCCCAATATCGCCGGTCTTAAACCACCCGTCCTCTGAGAAGACCTCCTTAGTTGCTTCCTCGTCTTTGTAATATCCTTGCATTACGTTCGGACCACGGTACCAGATTTCGCCTTCCTGTGAACAAAAATATTTCTGTCAAAAATTTACCATTTCAGGCAATATTTATTGCCGACTGTTCTTTTTTTACAGTCATCAGCTGCTTATCGAGATCAAATTTAAGAATACAGCCGAGGACAGAAAGATGTTTACACTATTTCACCTTATTCCATTGTAATAAGGTCCAAAAGTGTATACATCTCTCTGTCCTCGACTGTACAAATTTGTTGGGTCTACATTAAGTACAGCGGAGATCTGTCGATACCTGACACCATCATCAGATCGGCTCTTTGGTTTGTATTAATAAACTCATCTTGACTGAGATGTCAGTCTCAAAATGTCAAAGTCGTATGTAATATGTCGCATCTTGAGACGGGCATCTCAGTCAAAATAAGTTCATTAATACGACCCTTTAGGTATTAATAAACTAATATTGGCTTAGTTGCTCGTCTCACGTCACTTCAGGAATGACAGTTTCATATGTCTTGATTTACTTTAACAAATACTCGCACTTATTACAGTCGAAATAGGTAGAGCTAATTTACGTAAACGTGACGCGTGTTCATTCATGCGTGAGTGAGATGGGAACACATTATTGAATGAATATGCATCAAGTTTAGGTAAATTGGCTCTACCTATCACCACTGGTTATCACACTATATCCGGATTTTTAATCTCACGGAAAAAATTTAAACAAAGGTGTTGCCGTTAACGAAAAAAATTTGAAACATTCAGGATATTTATAGTTAACACATTTTTAACAAATCGACTTTGTATAAATAAAATGTATATTATAATCAAGATAAAATAATTTAATTTGTTGATGCCAAACTTTATTTTGACATACACTCTTTGTTATATTAATTTAAAGAGAGAATACTGTTTTCGTATGCATAATTTATTTATTGCATTGGTATCACTGTCTCGATACCCGGGTTCATTGCGGGCCGCTTAACGTGAGACTTCACTCGCTTCACTGAACATTCTAGATTGAATGCTCCCGTGATCCCGTAATCGCTTTCCAGTGACTGTTCTGTTAAATTTTTATTGTTGTTACGTTTTCTATTGTTGTTAGGTTGCTCATTGTTACGTTTTCCGTTGTTTTTCGTTCACTGTTGTGTGGAAGGATGGACCCTGGTCCGAGTACTTCTCTGTCAAAGGAAGACAATATGTTGTCTCCTGTGAAGAAACGACCACGCTCTTTATCGATTTATGCACGTTTATAATAATTAGCCAACTTCTGATGCTAATAGAAACTACACCCACGGTTCTGCAACTGTTTACATCATAAATTGCTGGTAGGTGTCATTGGTTTCGTCAATATATTAAAAAAACACTAGTGACGGCGGTTGAAACGCGAGGAAATTGACCCGCCCATACTTTGAGATCCCCTGAAATGTCACTTTGACAGTGACGTATCTTTGTTTACATTTTTTCCGTGAGAATAAAAATCCGGATATAATATTTGCGCCTCGTCGTCCTCACAACATTCTTACCTCTCCCGCGCCCAAAGCCTTCTGCGTGTTTAGATCTGCGATCTTGACTTCCGAGCTGGGGAACACATGGCCCACCGAAGCGTGGTTACTGTCCGACTTCATGCCGATCGTCACTCCGCCATTAGTCTCTGTTAGGCCGTATCCTTGACGGAATATAAGATTTTTCTGGAAATAAGGTTTTTATTTGTTAATTTAAAAACCTAAGCAGGTTACGCCTGTTAAAAAAATCATTTTGCTGTGGTGATTTTTAGATTACGATTATATTTTGAAGTTTTAATGGTAATGAACTATCTTACTGAATCGTTTGATTCAAATTCTGAACTGCTATCAAAGTTATTCGCGACTTGTTGTCGCTCAGATATCCTTTACAAACTAATATGTACCTAATGATAGAGACGCACTGAGCAACAAGCAAGAAATTACAAGGTGGACCTAGCCGTTTTGATGCTTTATATGTAACCCGTTTAAAATGCAGGGTCTAGTAATTTTAATTTCGTATCAATGATGTCAAGCAAATACTTTTCCATTAAATTTTAAGTCCTAACTCCATAGTCCTAATCCTGACGCTGTAGGAGCCAATATCCGTACTCTACTAGCCTTAGTGGAGTACGGATATTAACCGACCCGACTGCCTAGTCGGGTTTTCAAAGCATGAGTTTTGTTAGGTACAATGATTTTAGACGTAATTTATATCAGTGGACGTGCTTGATGTAACTTCTTGAACCATAGATAAACTTACATTTTTTTTAATGACAGCGGCAGCATCAGTCTCTGACACGGGCGCTGCGCCGCTAATAATACCGTGCACAGTTTCTATATGCGCAGGAGTCACGGCTGGGTGCTTGCCGAGAAATATCACTATAAAAAACCGTACGAAAATTATTAATGCACACAAAGCCAGGGTAATAACACGAAAGATCTCATAGGGTCGGAGTGCATCCTACAGGATCCCACAATCAAGATAAGCCAGGATACCTTATGTCTAATATTGTAAGGTTCATTTTTTTTAGGAAATTGAGATACAGATATATTCAAAAACTATTTCATGAAATACTAATGTATTTAAAAATATTTTTTTCAACAAGTAACCTTTGAAATTTGACTTTATTAGCGGATTTAGCATAAGTTTATCGATATAAGTTTCTCTTGACGTCAATAATCTTTATTGAATTTTGTACCGCAACTGTGCATGGACTGCAATTATGACTATTGTAAGGACTGGTCCAATAAAAAGAAGAGGCGAAATACTAAGCCAAAAAACATGTCATTACGTTGCTGGGTTTAAATAATGAAAACAAAAAACTAAAGAAAAAAGTAATATTAGTAAAGATACATACCCATAGGAGGAACTAGGAAAAGCACATTCGCTTTGAACTTGACGAGGGTTTGCAAGAACAGCTCTGGTTTGAAATATGGCATGGTCACCAGTTTCACGCCGAAGTACATCTGGTTTACCATCAGAGCGTTGAATCCGAAAATATGGAAGAACGGAAGGATCGCCGGCAATACGGATTGGTGAGTTGCTGCAATAGAACATATAAAAGATTTAAAAATATTGATTACTACGAAATATCTAAGATTTGTATATTTTTTAACACCATAATCAACATTTTGTGTGAGGTGTCGTTGGATAGATCTTTCAAAAATATAGTGGATTTGTGAAAACAATTTTTTGATTAAGGGGTCTGTTTGAGAAATATTAAGCTTTAAAGTGCTAATTTCTGTTAGAGTAGAGCATCCCCCGAAGATTCTCTCCCTCATAATAACGGCATATGTCCCTAAGCTCTATTTATCATATAACTCCTATTCGTTCGCACGTAGCACGTTTACGAGAATAAATAGCTTATTTGATAGGTATAAATTGTGTCCTGTAAACAACGCAAACAAGTAACATGTTGTTTTTCTCAACACAGTGGCGAGACACTGAATAAATAACTTGTTTCACCAAAGTTAACTTACCAGTAGTTTCTCTGATAGCAACAATTTCCGGGTCAGCTATCTGCTGATTCATAGCAACCACACTCCTATGGTTCAACACCACCCCTTTAGGGAACCCAGTAGTGCCACTAGAGAACGGCAGAATAGCTACATCATCAGGACTTCTCTTCACTGACTTCAAACAATCCGTGTCTATATTAAAGTCCTCAGCGAACTCAGCGAATTTGATAGTCCCTTCTGGCAGATCGTCATTGTCGGTCAGAATAACCGGAATGTTGCGTTGTAAAGAATTGAGAGCTTCTTTTATGCTAGGGTATGAAAGCTTTGAAGCGACGACGGCTTGGCAGTCCACTTTACCGAGTAGGTGTTTGAGATCATCTGAAATTATACATTAATTAATTTATGTCTGTAGACATATTGTAAAGTGGCAGTGGCAGTGGGTAAAAGTGGCAGTGGGCGGGGCACATTGCTAGTAGAACCGATGGCTGTTGGAGCGGAAAGGTTCTAGAGTGGCGACCGCGAACCGGGAGATTAAGTGTCGGCAGGCCTTCCACAAGGTGGACCGACGATCTCATAAAGGTCGCTGGAAACCGCTGGATGACAGCAGCAGAGGACCGGTCATTGTGGAAAACCTTGGGGAAGGCCTTTGTCCAGTAGTGGACGTCTTGCGGCTGATGATGATGATGATGATGAGATATATTGTAACGTTATTAAGATTTTAGACCACAGTTTCCGGAGTTCTGACGTCTATGGGTGACTGTGATCTGATTCCATCAGGTGGCCCGCCCGTTTACTCATTTGGACCTTAAAGCCTACATGTCGTCAGATAGCTTGCCTTCTCCATATCAGAAAAAACGAACGCGCAAGCACAAAAAAAATGTTTGTCTCAATGTCACCTCTCATAGGTTTGGGATTCGTAATGGGAGTCAAGTCGGTTAAAACTTGCGCTTGCATACGTGTGTGTTCCTACGCATGTGTATAGATGTTTATCAATACTACACACACACAACTATGGTGACTTGTAGGCTAAGAAATTATTCTGAATTATTGTTGTTTTCGTTTTACCAGTAGGTACATTCGCAACCCTCGTGTAAGCTAGGTACCTATAATCTATTATTAGTATTACCAAATGTCATTGTCACACTTGTCGAACTTGTCATTTACATAAATGGCATTGTTGTTATAAACGTTCATTATATTCGCTTTTGGCCTCTAGTTAGTCCAAAGTATTGGGGTTAGGTATGGCAGAGCCGTATTAATAAACTGATCTTGGCTTGCTCGTCTAAAGACACGTGAAAGTAAACGTCAAGTCATATAAAACTGCCATTTCTGACCGTGACTCGAGACGGGCATCTCAGCCAATATCACTTCATTAATAATTATGCTAAATTAAAACATATATAGCAGGACAAAACAGGACAAAAACACGGTAAAACATACAAGCGTCAAATGTGGTATTATAGAACAAACCCTATAGAATAACAACTAATACAAAAAACCAGCCAAATCCCTAGTCTATTTTAATTACTGTTTTAATTTTGTTTCATACAGATTTTTCGCAAATGTATTAAAAAATGTCGTTTGATACACGTCGCTTGCGACTCGGGCCAAGACGCCTCGCGACTCATGTGAAATGACATACTTTCCGCACTTGTATCAAAATGCGCTATTTTAACTAAATTTGCCATTTAAAATGTTCGAAAAGTTTGTGTTCGGTTGCCGTCTTCATGCCATAAAAATATACTCACGCGCAGTGTAAGCCGGGTTCATCAAACTGGCGACACATCCCGCCTCCAATATCCCCAGCAAGGCACAGGGATATTCGGGGATATTCGGCAGGACTATGGCCACTTTGTCATTGTTCTTCAACTTTAACTTCGTACGTAGCGAAGCGGCGAAGCGTATAGACATCCTGTGGGTTTGGGCGTAGGTGTACCCATGTCCTGTTACGGCACATACCTGAAAAAATAAATAATGAGACAATCTCGCGCAAATTGACCTACTGCCGCACTCAGAGACGTCAATAAAGTTTTAAGTTTCATTAAAGTAGCTGCTGTCACTTTCTTTGCTATAGCAATAGTGACGCAGCAACTTTAATGAAACTTAAAAATTAATTGACGTCTCTGAGTGCGGCAGCTAGTCCCTAGCTCTAGGCTCGTACTATGGAGACGAGACAATGGTATTATTCCTATAGAAATAAAGATGTGTTGCGATATACTTTCCCACTTTCGCTGCTCCTATGTATTTGATACTGACTGTACAATAGACCATATATAATAAGATAATTAGAGCATAATAACTATATAAATAACTGTTACTAGCTTTTACCCTCAAGGGTAAAAGGGTAAGGGTCAACCCCGTCCACCCAAAAATATTTATCCCTGTTCGATTCTAGGACTCTTCGATTCTCCGGGATAAAACCTACCCTATGTGCGTCTCCGGGTTGAATCGTGAAGACAAAAAAATAATCAAACAATCACACTTTCGCATTTATAAGATTGTGCAGAAAATAAGAACTTTGTTATTGAAAATAACGTTTCCTTCTAAACCGACTTCAAAAAGGAGCAAGATCAATTTGATTGTGTATTATTTTTTATGTTCACGCGTAACTTTTTATCTAGTGAAACGATTTCAAAATTATTTTTTAGTTTGGAAAGTTATTTATTTTATATTGATTTCTGAATAATATTATTTACATAAAATATTCAGACATGAAATTGTACCGTAAAGGATACAGATAATCTCAAAGGTTCGTATATGACCATTTTATCTAAGAAGCGTTTTGGATAGAACAAATTATTTGATTACATCACTAATACTTATCTACTTAATGTTTTTAGATAATAACGGATAAGTGTTGATAATTATGATAATTGGGAATATGCATTAATTTTTTTTATCGCATTTGTTAACAAAATATGAAAATACCGTAAGAGATGGCAAAAAGTGAAATTTAAATTAGTCAGCCAAAAAACACTGATAATATAAGCATTTTAAACTACTAATTACTACGCGATGGCACTACGGCCATATAAACTCCATGTTAAATTCTGTTTTGCTAGAAAGAGAAACAATTGTTATTTTTATAGTTAATCGAAATATATTTTTTCTCTTCTGTTTGTTACATGAAAAAAAAACATGCATATTTCCTATTAATTTTTACAATAAATTACCCGACGTAGTTTTAGAGTTACCCTTTCCAGCACTTAAAAGGGTCATTCTCACGAGCGTTTTAGCCGCCGTCACAACCGTGGTCGCATTATTGAAGGCTTAGGACTTCCCTGTAGATTCGAATGTCATTTGCGGCTATTCTGTGCAATTCGGAGCCGCCGCTAACAATTCTTATCAAAAGCTTTTCCTTAGAATATCGTCAATATTGTAGCCACGGCTGTGACGGGCGGTTGAAACGATATGAGAATTACCCAAAAACGCTACTACTCTAGCTACTCACTACGCTAACCGCGTCTTCGACGTTATTGCTATTAACAAGTTTTAATTTAAATCTAAATAATGACGTAATACCCGAATTTTAATCGATTGAGTCCACTTACAATAAGGTGGCCTGAATGCATGTATTCCTTCTTTATGACGTAAAAACTAGTATTCAGTAGGCTAGGTACTAGTAGTCGTTAATAATATTTTTTATTGCGTATAAATGATAAGAGTATTGTTCTAATAACATAGTTGTGGTATATAGCCATTGTTAATTTTTGCGTAATTTCGAGCGATTTCAAGAAAGCGGCGAAAAAAGGCAATGCATAAACAATTGCAGCCAACATACAAAATGGTGGACAACTTGTTATGAAAATTACATGGAAATTAAATTAGTGTATTGCTTAATCATTCGAGATATTTACTTATTTACTTCACATATGACCATACTAACAGAATCGCGCAATGTACATTGACAGTGGAATTGTGTTCACATTCACTCCTTCGTAATCATTCGCCTCAAGTCTCGTGCCCCTGAAGGCGAGTGCCCCCCCTGCTGCGCAATCACACAAAGACCTCTATGCGTTTGTGGCTTTTTATGTGTGTATGATACATTCCGCACGATTTTCTCAGTATGGCAATACCTTAATTGTTAAATATAAACTGATCTGTACGTATTGAAGAATTTCTAAATGAATTAATACATGTTTTAAAACAGAATAAAACCTTTATTGCAGCTATTTGTGTAGCTTTTAAATCGCAAAACGGTCATGAAAATACAGTCGTTTTAAAACAAGGATGTAGGTACAAATTAGGGCTTACTTCTCCCTTAAATATCAGAAGTGGTTGTATTGTAAATTATCTCATCTCAATACTCTTCTTTGTTGCTACGCAGAACAAAGACTGACTAATAAATGTTCACATAACAAAAGTCGTTCAATGTCTTGGGAATCAATATTATTAATAACTGGAAACGTCTGCCGTATGCAAAAGAAAGGCCTACGATAACGTTAAGTACTCTAGTGGTCTAGTGAATGTTTATATGGATGTTTGGATTATAAGTTTGACGTGTGTATTTGTATATCCGTCCGTGTAGTCGTACTTAGCTCCTAAACGGATGGACAGATTTTGATTTTTGAGTTTTTTTGTTCGAAAGATTACTTAATATAGTGTTCTTAGCTTGGTTGAATGAAGATCCATTAAGCCATTTAAGTTATGAGCTTCTAAGCTAAAATCTTCTTGTTTGTCCGGAAGTGGTTTTTTTTTATAAGAGAGGGAGGCAAACGAGCATGCGGGTTACCTGATGGGAAGTAATCACCACCGCCCATGAACACCGCGCTGCTGTATAAAATATTCTATGGGAAAATACGATCCGACTCGGGCTTGTACCGAAATTTTTTCCTAGAGGTCTGATTTGGCTGAAACTCGGAGGGTTCATGGAGTGTGCTGAGGAGCCGGCTGTGCCGACTCCTTCAGTAGATTCCATGGCTGGGTTCCAGTCAAGTGAGGTTTTTGTGTCTGACAGGTAAGGGCTGGAGTCCGATGTCCAAATATCCCATAAAGATCAAATTTAAAATTTAAAAAATTCCCGACAAAAATAAAACTTTAAAAGGTAAAAAGTTTTTAAAGTTTTATTTTTGTCTTGGGGAGGTTTTTATTTTTATTACCTATGTTTTAGTTTGGTGTCAACATTTAATCTTACCAGTATTTTTGTAGTATGTTTAAGACATAAATTATAATTAATTTCAGGTTTAAGACTGTTGTGTTATTACCTGTCGTTAACATACCTATTTAAGTACACCTTTAATTAGTTATGCCTTTGGTACAGAGATTCTTACTAATATAATAAACGTAAAAGTGTTTTTGTTTGTTTACTTGTTCCCTTTTTATGGTTCAACAGCTCGGCATAAAATTTGGTATAGAGATAGTTTAGAGCCAGATAAAAACGACAGAGTTTTTAACCTGTAGGATATAGATATATTTATATAGTTACTAGCTTTTGCCCGCGACTCCGCTGTTCCCTCGGGAACTGTCCAATTTTTCTGTCCTTCCCCGGAACTCAGGCTATCTCCATACCAAATTTCATCGAAATCGGTTCAGCGGTTTAGCCATAAAAGCGTAACAGAGACAAAATTACTTTCACATTTATTTATTTATATAATTGAAGTTAAACACCGGTCGAGGGTGGCCTGAAACGGACTGAAAACATGTTTCAGGCGCCTGAAAACAACGGCAACTTCGTTGAAATTTTGATAATCTGGTGTGTGATAGAGCTACCTCTGAAACAGACTGAAACGATGTTTCAGTCTGCTGCAAACGCTTCCAAAGCACCAAAAATCGCGATTGAACTTAAACACCGGTAGAGGGTGGCCTGAAACGGACTGAAAACTGACTGCTTCAGGCGCCTGAAAACAACGGCAACTTGGTCGAAATTTTGATAATCTGGTATGTGATAGAGCTACCTCTGAAACGGACTGAAACAATGTTTCAGCCTGCTAAAACGCTACCAAAGCACCGAAAATTGCGATAGACATATAACCTCACGGATTTTTATCGGTAAATGATGAGTACATTATTTTATATTATGTATTCATAAAAGCTTTTGCCCGCGACTCCGTCCGCGTAGAAGTCGTTTATCGCTGCTCCCTCGGGAACTCCAATTTTCCGGAATAAAAAGTACCTACCCTATGTCATTCCCTGGGACTCAAACTATCTCCATACTAAATTGTATATACCTTACTTTAGAAATGATTGATTCCCCATATAAACTTCCTCCCCCCTTTTCACCCCCTTAAGGAATGATTTCCTTGGTAAAAAGTATCCTATGTTCTTCCCCGGGACTCAAATTATCTCCATACTTCATCTAAATCGGTTCAGCATTTTAAGTGTGGAAAGGTAACAGACAGACAGACAGACAGACAGAGAGACAGAGTTACTTCGCATTTATAATATTCGTATAGATTATCCTCTAAAATTGAACAGTTCTCATGTAGAAGTGATTTTAGAACACTCTTAAATGACTTCTACATGGAAAGAGTCATGAGCATAAGCTAACGAGCATAAGCTAGCAGTTTATAAGCCAGACAGGCTACTTTATATCACATTAAACTGAACAGGTTCCGAAAAAATTGCATTAAAAACTTCTGTGTGGATATAGTCACAGGTAATTTATTGATAGTTAATAAATATTACAAGTGAAAGCTGAAATATAGTTTAGACTAATTCCGCAAAGTCACGAATGGATGGTGGCTAATTAACTGCCACTTGCACCATTTGCATTTTTTAAATATGTTTAAGTCAGTTTAAGATGTTTAAGTTGTGTCAAAATGTTTGGATACGTCATGTCGTTAAATATGTTTCAAGACTTATATTTAACGCAGACGGTGCAAGTGGCCCAAAGTCCATGGAAAAAAGGAATACTTACAGTAGCTGTCTTATCAGGCCATCTGTCCAAGTTCTGCCAAACGAAGTCATTAAGAGTATAGTTTGTTTTTGGAATGTCTTTATAAACTGATGTTAGAATATTTTTTTCAGAGCTACCGTGGCGAACTGCTAACTGCAAAGCAGGAGTATTGCGCCTTCTTGCGGCCTGGTAGGCTGTTCTTCTTAGGGTGTTGGACATTTTATTTATTAAAAAAAAAGTTGTCTGGAATAGTAAAACAAAGTACACGATAAGTTTACGTACATCAATTTAACAGATGTGACAGTGAGCGTAATGTTTGATTAGTTTGATTTGATTACGAAATAACAAGTGAAGGCCGCAGTATCAAAACAAGACCAGACATTTGATTACGAAATAACAAGTGAAGGCCGCAGTATCAAAACAAGACCCAGACAAGTTTTTTAAATTCCATGAGCGTAACAGTTTTAATATCCAATCTAATTACTTAACTCATATTATATAAGATTAGACACAATAAGGCTAAGAATATTGTAGAATCTTTGAACTACAACTTACTTTTCATAATTGTAAAGTAACTTACCGTGATCACCCGAAACAAAGTAAAAATTTAAATTTAGAACACGATACTGTCACATTTGCGGAGCACACAGCGACTACTGTTGTTTTGTGTCGTTTGTTTTCAACTAAACTATGGAATGATAATTATGTATGGACGATGGACTTTGAAACTAGTCCCGAGTTCATAATTCTTTCGTACATAGCTCCCCGCCGCGCCGCTCCTTTCACAACAAACAATATGTCAAGATTTCGATTAAATGTTTGGATACTTCAAAGGCTCACGGCGCTAGTGATGCGTGAAATACGTGAGTTAAAACGAAAGATCCGATAAGTTTTACAGCCTGACTAATTGTCTAATTGACGTTTTTAATATGACAATGACAGATATTATTGATCTTGCCAGTCACAAAAAATGCACGGTATGTTGCCAACTTTATCTGTGTCATCATTCACTTGCCCTTGTCCTACACACACTAGGTAGGGTCGGCATGTTATTTTCATATCCACTTTCCTTTATTAGCTGTTAACTCAGTACTCAATTCACTCCTTTTATACACATATAATTCTTCATGCAATCTATCCACAGCTTTTTCAGTCTTCCTCTACCCTTATATCCGTCTACATTCGTGCTCATTACTCTTTTTGTTGAGTTCTTACTCTCTCCTCATGACATGTCAACTTCATCTTCATTCATCTTTCATCTGTGTATTCCTAGAGAAATCATGGACGAATAGTGCGAAACACACAATGTTTCACCTCACCGTAGCGAGAAAAACGCTTGGTTTTGGAAAAACAATTACAAGAGCGATTGTTTGTTCTAATTACTTTCGCGATGTTAACACATAAGTACTTAGGTACTACTAAGTACTATTATAATTTTAAAACGGGACACACTGAAGACGCGACGCTGTGTGTGTGACGATGGTTAGAGGCCAGTTATTGTTCTGTTGCAGCACAACATTTTAGGCTCCCTTTCCACTGAGGCGGTGGCGAGCGGAGCAGTGCGAAAAAGACCAATCCGATTCCTTTAGTTTCTGTGTGCTATGCGTTAGTGTGGGTACTGTACAAGGTTATTGGTCCTTTTCGCACCGCTCCGCTCGTCTCCGCCTAAACGGAAAGGCAGCCTTAGAGTTCTCTCAATGAAATGTGTACCTACCTTTTTCTGTAGTAAATAAAGTTATATATTATAACGCTATCTTAAAAAGTAAGCGCCCGTTTTAGATTTAAAAATAATGTAAAAATTTGTTTGGACTTATGCGTTTCTATCACGCCTAAACGACAGAACGGATTTGGATGAAATTTGGCATACAGATAGACCTTATACTGTATAGGTACATAGGATACTTTTTATCCCAGAAATTTGATAGTTCTCGACGGAAAAGCGATAAACGACTTTTAGTCGCAGGCAAAAGCATGTCAGATATAATAGGTATATAATGGTTGATACTTACCTACTTGCTACTGTTTTGCGCATTTGTTACCGATACTTGACGAAACTGCGTTACTTTTCTATTGGCACATAAGTACATAATGCCCAGAGACCCCAAACACAGAATAAATATAGCCGTTGACGGCACTGCCATGTTCGCTTAGGGGTCTCGTTGAGACGTGCGTCTGTGTGAGTGCGACGTTTCGAAAGTTTGTTCGTAGTTTCTTTACTGCTTTAGCTATATTCATACTGTGCCCCAGAGTACGCTCAGCATCAAATATATTGTAACAGCCAAAGTGACCAAATAATTCGTAATACCATATTATAATATATTTTGTATGGTGTGATGCTGACTGTATACTAGTTAGTAGGGCGTCAACGAAAACAGTCAAAGTTTCGTTCCCGAGCGTGAATTTTCATGAGGTAGGCCCGGAACACACGAAGCAACTTAAAAGTGATGAAACTGCAACACGATTTACTTTTGAGTTTCATGCCCATAGTTTCGAGTTTCAAACTATGTAGTTGCGACGTGTGTGGTTTCATATTAGACAATATAAAAAGTAACTCGAGTTGCAGTTTCGTCACTAAAGAGTTGCGCCGTCTGTTTTAGGCCTTAAAAAAAAAATCGCCCCTCTTACATTTTGGCTAGTCAGCTGACGATGTTTTGTACGAGGGTCGATTTTTTTTCGCGATTTCGGAGTTGGTCCCAAAGTGAAAGGTAGTCAGTATGACTTACTGATTTACCCGCCAAAATTTGGACACTGAATTTAATTTCACTCTGTATATTATTGCTGGTGACTGTACAATAAATTATCATTATTGTTATTAGTTATTATGCTCGACAACTCTACTTAAAATAACACACAAAATGAACTCCTTATTTTTTTATTACAAGTTATAGCGATACAAACTTAAATCAGACTTTACATAACGGTTAAAAGAATTTAATGGGTAAGGTCTTTCAATCGCATTTTGCATTCGTTTTAAAAACAAATGCTAGTTAAATAAAGTATGAAACATTGGATATATTTTTTACACACAATATTAACTAAAAATGCTTGAAAAATCTTCCGTACGAGGTGTTTTAATTTTTACTATAACTTAAATTTGCAAGTAATTATGTAAATACAAATTAGCATTTGATAAACAAATTAAAATATAGCAAAAACATGAACTTAAAAACATACGTACCTAAAATATCCTAAATGAATAACAAAACACAAGTTGTATATGTATATATCATTGGCGATCATAAAAATAAACTAATTTTTGGGTTATTTTTTGAACATTTTGATTCTATTTTCTCCAACTAAGAGCCAAAACGACCTAAGTCCACGTGGATGTGATCGTTATTCCTAGAACAAGTAAGCTTCCAAAGATTAGGAGTCAGTATTTGTCAGTGACAAAGAGCATTAACAAGGGTGAGTGAGAGTTTGACTATCAGGCAATGATTTATGTGGCAAAATTTCCTTACAACACACTAATAAAATTAAGAATAACAGAAATTTTAATTATGTTTTAATATCTTCCATTTAGAATTACTTGAGTATGCCTACAAAGTCATTTACCAGAGTTGCGAGTAGATGCGCAGACCTTCGATTCTCATGCCAGTCGAAATAAGGTGGCATGCGAAATGTGTCAAAAAAATGCAGATTTCATCTAAAGTTAATCTTAATCTCGAATGACACAAGAATCGAGGGCCATCACTCGTGAAACCTATAAAGCGTGCGGTGGTTTTATGCGGCAAACGCTGCACAAAACGCATTGCGGTTGACGCGCACAATTATATTACGTATAAAAAAAATCGCATTGTTTTTTGCGTTGATCGCAACGAACAGCAGCCCGAAATGTATGCCGGAACAGAGTGCGTTTGCCGCGGAGCATTTTCCGCAGCGTTTAACGCATAAAATAAATGCACGCTTAACGCTCATCCACATAATCTGCGATATTTGGCGACTGGCGGTTGAACTTTAAGAAAAAACCTTATTTAAAAGTTAAATTACTACCAGCCTTAAGGTGACCCTGATGGAAAAACGTGGACTGGAACATCGCCGCACATACACTATACAAAAATGTAAAATTTTACTAATTGTAAAGCATATTATTCATTAAGTATTTCTTATAATGGCTTCTGACACATACAACCGCCAATTGGCGGCAGCGACCGTAATAATGGAATCATATCAGTGGAGGGTATTGAGTATAAGATTATTTCAAACTGACTGAAAGAGATTAGCATTCATACTATCTATATTAATTTTGTTGTGTGACATATTTGCTAGTAAATGCATTTGCAAAATACAGCTATGCATTTATAAAGTTGAAAACTGACTAGGTATTTACTGCTTTTTGGCGTAACATGTTAAAGATGATATTTTTTCAATATAGGCTAATGAATTATTAGGCTAGCAAAATTAAATGAAAATATTCTTATAATTTTATACTATAAAAAATGGACAGCGCATTTGGTATGATTGTTCATACAAACACAAAAGAGTGAATGTTAACAAGATAAAACATTATTGTTATTAGAGATGGGCCGAATATTCGGTAAATATTCGGCATATTCGGCAAGTTTTTCTATGTTCGTATTCGGATCCGAATAGTTCGGTTACATTGCCGAATATTTACCGAATAAACAAAGTAAATAACGAGCGTAGGTTGTTTCGTAATTCGTCGGATTGACAACCTATTTCAGCATTCTAAGCAACTACCAAAAAAAGATAAATATGCGTCTAAATATAAATACAATTATTTTGCAAAAAACCGTAACTTAAGTAAGAAAAACCAGAGTTATTTTAATTAAGTAAGTTGTATTAATCAGTAATCACCTTTCTCAGTTATCCACTAAAGGTCGACAAGTCAAATGGCGCGAGCGCGAAGGTCCGAAACACGTGCGGAGCGTTGAGCGCGGTCGTGTCAAAACCTGTTCCTAGCGATTCGGTGCAACCGAACATTCGGCAGAATATTAGGTTCGGTAAGAGCTGAACCGAATGTTCGGCCGAATATTCGTATTCGGCAAAGTCCGTATTCGGCCCATCTCTAATTATTATTATGGCGGCTCCTCATCTAACAATATTTGCCAAATAGTACATCTCTTACTTTTGAAATATTAAGTGAAAGAGATAAACGACAATACTTGACAAATATCAGAAAAAGCGTTCGGCACCGCTTTTTCTGATAATTGTCAAGTATTTTCGGTGAAACGGTGGAAACGGTTCAAACTAGAAGTTAAACATCATTTAAGTATTCACACGTGTTAACACCTTCAGCACGTATATTACGCTGATTGTATGGATTACTATACGACACACCATTCGCGTCACGCGCAGTAATAGGTTTAACGCGTTAAAACTCATAGAAACTTAAAATGACGTGTACAATCACTAAGAATTTAAATGGAAACCAAAAGTATATAAACTCTTGGTTGGGTACAACTGGAATTTATTAAAAGCTATACAAGTTTAAAATTATAACTTTAAATGAATCAAAGTAATAATGGCAATGATTTTCAAGCATAAAGTTCCATGATATAAACCTGATAAAGGCCCTACGGTTTTTACAACTATAATAACAGATCATGTACGAATAAATCTGGCTAATTTACCATGAAAATTTTAGGAAGACTCATACCATTACAAAAGCGGCTAACACACCTTGGATTTTCTCGCTTGTCGCCCAGTGCGTCCTTATCTATACCAGAGTTGTTAGAAAGAGAGATCCGAGTGACAATCTAGCGCTAGCCGTCCAGATATATACACAACAGTCTTATCAATCATAAAAAATCTCAGTGATCGATGGAGTCTCACAAATTTTACAAGTCCGTTGAAATAATCTTTGACTTATTCTGTATCATGTGACCCTGGCGAAGTTATCTCCACTGAAACAAAAATATAAAACTAGTCAATAAATTACCATCAGCATTCATGAACATCATTTATATGGATGTGTGCGTCATCAGGGATGGCGATCACACATTCAGTCTCTTTAATTTTAATACAAAAGTTGCAAACTAAAACCCGACTGGGGACAAATATGACACACCCTTACAATTTTTATATAAAATGACTAGGGTTGGGACTTTTGGTGGCATACCGTGGTTCTAGAATCCATGGAGTCGCCATATGTTAAAATATAATTTTCAAAGTGTAAGTCAAAGTCAAAAATATGGCGTTATATTTGATTTAAGTTCGACTTTGAAAATTATATTTTAACATATGGCGACTCCATGGATTCAAGAACCACAGTATGCCACCAAAAGTCCCAACCCTACTTATGACACTCGCAAGTTTTTCACGAATCATTATGACACCCCATTTATTAAAATCGGTTCAATAGTGTAAGAGCTAGAGTGGAACATCCGATTATTGGTCACATACATACACGTAGACTGTTAAAATCATTACCCATATTTTGGCTTCGCTCAGTCGGGTATAAATATAACCATTATTGCGTTCTTGTGCTGAGTTTACGCATTCACTGCCGGAAACGCATATAAGCGTTTTCCTGACTTTCAGTCAGAACCTTGAATGTATATGTGCATTTTTACAGTATTCAAGCTTCGTATAAAACAAAAGTTGTAACTGATTAAAGACCTGGGCAACATTGCAATTGCAACATAGTAAAACAAAATAATAACAAATGTCTCATTATTATAATTATAATCTGTCTGAGTTACCTACTACTGCTATGCTAAATTTAATGTACGTGAAATCATGATCTGGGAGCGCCGTCGAGGATTGAAAACAATACATATATCCAAAATAAAAAACAAAGCCTAAGACTTACCAAGAATTACTGGAGATTCCCTATATCTTCTTCAAACAACCTTTTACCACCTTTCAGTATCTTCTCAGCGTCTTGGCCATGCAAGGTCATGTAGTTTTCCAGTCTGCTGAGCCACTGTGCCCAATGCTCTCTCAGCTTATCCATAGAAAGGTGGTAATAATCGGCCTTGGACCCGTCAGTGTACGCAATCACTAGTAGTGCGTCTCGGACGTTCAAATGCTTGTAGTTAAGGTCGTTGCACACTGCTCCGAAGTATGCTGCCAGTTGGACAGGATTGTCGTACGTAGTGGCGATGGATTTGCGTTGCTTGTCGGATTTCTTCCATTCGATTAAGGTTGGTTTGTCGCTGAAAAGGAATGAGTTGATTATCTATTGTTTGCCCGAAATTCATATGCTATAATTTTCACTTGCCCGAATTTCTTTTGCCCGAATTTTATATGCCCGAATGTTACATTTCCCGGAAAAGTTATCTTACATACTCTTGTTTTCCCGAAAGTTAGATGCCATAATGATACTGATGCCATACGTAATGTTATCCATATTATTAAGTGCAATAATTTTATTTAATAGAATATTTAAACGCCATACTAAAAAGTTTATTTTCGAATCCATCCTGGCTACAGTCAAGTCAGTATATATTTGTTATGTAACATTTGGTTATATTGTAATAAATATATTGATTGAATAACATTTTTTTAAAATATTATATTACTAATGTAATTAAACCTAACATATTTGTGTTCCTTCACGACTGATATGGACATAAATTATCGAAACTAATGTCGCCGGAGCTCCGCTGCGCGGAGCTCCTATTCCGCGTAGTTGAAGCGCTTCGCGCCTTGTTGCAACTCTAACCTAACCTATGTACTTAGGTAAATTTTGCCTAATTCAAACATCACCATTCACCATTTACACGGACGGCAAATGACATTATGGCATGTGAAAAATATGGATTAAAATGATTATGAAAAATTAAATTATTGAAATTAATATTATGGGAAACAAAGATTCTGTTATTTGACTACTATGATAAACAATCAGTATATCATATGAAATTATAAGATGTAACATTATGCCATTTGTAAAATTATGGCAGGTGAAATTCGGGCATATGAAATTCTGGGAGGTAAATGTATACCGGATGAGTTATTTGAAAAATGTAACATTATGGGTTGGATGATTATAAAGTCCACAAGTTAGTTACAAGTGTTTTGGCGTTTTCTAACTAACAGAAAATTGTCATTATGGAATTTTAGATCAAACAGAGTAGGTACCTACACAAATGAGTAAAATTTAAATAAATAGCTGCAGAAAAATTACTAAACATATCTATGTTGTAAGTGAAAACCCGCAAGCAAAATTATAAAAGATTTGTATATAAACTATACGAAGATATCAAGCAGATGAATCACGCAACAGCGACTGAGTTAACACTGTTGATTTTGGCAACATGCGCTCGTAAACAAAATATTTTTTGTAACATCACAGAAAATTATATCATAAGTATCATAACTTTTAAAGTCGGATTTAAAGTAAATGCACGTTCACGCGATAAAAAAAACCGGGCAAGAACATGTCGGACTATGCTCAGTATAGGGTCCTGTCACCATTCGTACAAAAACACAACAATCTCCAAAAAAACATAATTATGTAGATTGTTATTTAACATAATATGACATAACAATGCAGTACAAAGTATTTTGACAGGTATGATGACACTGGTTATCACCTTCACAAGCATACTTTGCATTATACTGCCTTGAACTAGGCTGTTAAAATATTTTTAAGTGAATATATTAGAGTTTTACTTGAAAACAATACAGCCGCTTTAACAAGATGGCATTATTAGAATGTTTTATTTATAGTTAACTTTCAAACAACAGTAAATATACACTCCTTGGCAAAAAAAAAAACGGGCACTTTTAAAATTTTCGAGTACTATAAGTATTAACAGTAGGAAAAAGGATTTTATGCATCAAAATAAAATAAATATTATTTACCGAGGTAAAAACACTTTTGGTTGGTAATTAAGTCTTTAGAAATTTGTTTTTATTTTGATTTTAGGAAATTACTCATTTCGACAAAAAAAATAGGGTACCTTCAATTGACTTTCTCCTTTATTCAGTAAAAGCTAGAAAAGATAAAAGAAAAAAAATAATATCGAGTGTGGCCTCCTCTGGCTGAAATGACTGCTGCAATTCTTCGTGGCATGCTTTGGACGAGGTTTTTTGTGAGTTCTTGGGGAATACGCTCCCATTCGGCCGTAATAGCAGTTTTGAGCTCTCGGATGTTCTGTGGGGCTGGGTGTACAGCTGATTACAGCTCTAACACGTCGTTTTAGAAAGTCCCATAGATGCTCAATGCGATTGAGGTCGGGACTTCGCGCTGGCCAATCTAAACGGCGGATGCCGACCTCACTTAAGTAAGCGTCCACGTCACCCGCTCGGTGAGCTCGAGCATTATCATCCATAAACACAGCAGCACTTCCTGTAACAGCTAATGCTGGTTGTGCATGAGGAATTAGGATTTCCGTGATGTAGCGTTGTGCATTTAGAGAGCCATTTTCTACGAAAACTAACTCCGTACGATCTTCAGAAGTTATGCCAGCCCAAAACATGACAGAGCCCCCACCATATGGCGTTATTTTCTCAAAACATACCTCTGCATAACGCTCTCCTGGTCTTCTTAGGACTCTACGACGTCGGTCCTCACCAAATAAAAGAAATTCTGGCTTCATCAGAAAATAAAACTACACTCCATTCCACATCGGTCCAGGTTGCCCAATTTTGGGCAAATCTTAACCTCCCAATACGGTGCCCACGGAGTAATTTAGGACCCCTAGCTGGTCTTCGGCTGTGTACATAAACTTCTAGAAGTCTCCTCCTGACAGTCCATAAGCTAACACTCACATCTCTAACTTCTTCAAGGTTGTTTTTGATGTTATTGTAGGTAGACTTCCGATTTCGTAAAGCTTGGCTCACAATATATCGATTGTCTCTGGGCTCAGTACATCGTTTTCTTCCCGACCCCGGTCTTCTTTTCAAAGAACCGGTCTCTTGAAACCTAGTCCAGGTCCTCTGAACAGTGGAACGACTGACACCAAACTGTGCCGACACATAACATTGAGTACAGCCTTCTTGAAGAAGAGTCACTATATTACCAGCGATAACTGTCTTGTCTGCCATATTACAGTATAAAATTTTACATGAAAAACCAATTAAAATAATTTTACACAAATATCAATTCATTAAAATTACATAAAACCCTTTTTTATCTATTAATAGCACAATGTCTAAACACAGAATGTGAAGAAATGCTCGAATCGAATAGAATATTTTTAAATAACTTTAAAATTTTTTAATTTGGAACATTTTGTTTTACCTGCCAGTACTTTTTAATACATAGAAAATTGTTTCTAATTAATTAAATGCATATAAAACCTCTTTTGTTTAAGATTTCCATAGTTGTACAGAAAAGTTTAGGTTGCCCGTTTTTTTTTTTGCAAATGGGTTTATATAAATAATCAGATTCTGTAAATTGGTAAAAAAATACTTTAGGAGTATTTCATTTGCAGTAATAGCCAAATTATAATTTGACATAATAACAAATTATCATATTATCATGCTTTATCATTTTTTACACTGAAGCAGCTTTCAAGCTTAAATTACTGTCACCTAGGCAAGGGTCAATCCAGAACTCGGTTCAGGTTGCACTATACTAAATCTATCAGAGTATTTACTTACTCGTAATCTGCAATGGCATCGAAGATCCCTCTATATTTCAACACTGGGTGTACTACATTTGATTCTATGGCTTTCGGAGTGTGGATGTGTTTCAGAACCTCAGCAACCGAGTTCCAAACAGGCTCTACATCTTTATCAATACGGAGCTCTGATCTGGGCCGAGTGAAGTAGTCCTTGAGTGTGCTATGGAATTTAGAACCAAGCGCCATTTGTGCTGTAAATGAAAAATAGAATAATTAAGAATAGAATACAAGAATGATGGGAATAAAAAGGTATTTAATTTACAATTGTTCAAATAACTACAAAAAACAATTTGTTAACCTGTTTAGCTGAACTAATTAAGGGTTTCTATAATGTCAGACATAAAAAATATTTACAGTAACTTAGTTCAATTTGGGACAGCACTAAGATTGTAATGCAAAATGTACTACAATGGAAAAGCCTTTCACTTTTCAATTAGTTAATGAATTTTAAAAGCATATTGTCCATAGATACAGGATCTTTGACCTACACTAGCTTCTGTTATAGTATAAACCTATAGTGCTCTGCTGAACTAAATGGCAGCATCTCCCACAAAACTCCTGCAGTAGCAATATTGTGCAATCTCATTCAGCGCTTTACACACAGTGACCGATTTGAATACATGCATTCTCAAATTGTACTAAATGATCATAACAAGAGATCATACAGGCGGATCAGGTCAGCAGCTGTGTGTAAACAATTTAAAATTAGTTACATTACTTTAATTCTTACCCTGGTAGAATTTATCAAATTCCTCCTGACCCATTTCAGCAATCCTCTCCTGCTTCCACTTTTCCAAAGCAGCTCTTGACTCATTTGTCATAGTTTTATTCAGGATTAATGTTACAGATGGAAACTGCTGGGCATAATCATTGCGGTGAGGCTTTATTTGAAGTATCTTGTCATCTGACACAAATCCGTGTTGTGCTGCAGTACTCCCAGTAGCATTACAAACCGCTGAAGTCTTCAAGCCTCTCACACTCGCATTATTAAGTAACACACCCACAAAATTGACACAAGTCCTTGTATTCTGCCACATTTTTCTTTTTAAAACCTCCATTGGCAGAAATGGATTGTATCTAAAGCCAGTTAAATCATTTTTAGTAGCACTATTGTCGAATTTCACTGCACTTTCGCTTCTCGCGGATGCTACGTTGTTTTGATCTAAAGTTTTGCTATTTTTAGCTGGAAAAAGATAAGTATAAACTGAGAATGCGGCGTATCGCGCGTGTGTATAGCTCACGGCGCCAAGAACGTAATGTCATATGATTGTTATTGGCAAGACACGACTATCTGCACGTGTTGATACGCAATTAAACCGACGAAATCGGGAATACAAAATACGGAGTAAACAAAGTAATTAGATCACACACGCACTAAATCTTGATAAAAGTGATACGTACAGCAAAACCTGCCTACCTTTACTTTAAATGAAATAGAAAGTTGCATATAATCTCAGCAAGGTTGCAGAAACCTTACAATCGAGTTGAATCGATTTGCAATTTTGCACTTACCAGACTTCCTTAATCTCTGATTTTTTTGCTTGTTAGTCTCTAACAAAGGGCCGAACAGTTCTTTATTCTCCTTGTTGTACAATTTAATCTTTTCTGCCGGTTTCAGGAGAGAAGCCGGACGAACCACTTTATTCCTGATAAACTCCTTCGAGCCACTCTGTATCGAGATCCTGCGGCCAATGGCCGAAATGGGTCGCAACATTTCGAACAATTATATTTTTAATTTGTTTTACTCGCTTGTGTGTTGTATTTATAGAAAACCAGGACACTAATTTAGACCAGGTATTGAATGAAGCGTAGGTTTGCCTGTGTGTTCACGAAATTCAGTCTTTTACTAGGTTTTCGCCTGTCAAAAGCATCGCCATTTTTTGTATACTTTGACAGTACATTGACAGTCGAGTAGGTTTTTTTACAACCGACTTCAAAAATGGAGGAGGTTCTTTTAAGGTTTTATTTCAACATTTTCAACGAACCCTGCTCTGATTATTTTGCTAGACCCCTGTTACCAAAGCATTTTTATGAGTAAAAAGTTATAGTTGTGTTTTTGCATATAACGAGGTAAAAAAATCTAAGTAAACTATAATATTGAAAGACTTCATTTCCACAGAGTACTTTTGTTCATTTCTGTGTGTACTGTTTCTGATTCTGACTGAATGCACCAATGCACTGTAATACCCCTTCTGTACGGTCGGGTGGTTGGGCCAACCGAGAGGGATGCAGCTATTTGTAGGAACGAGATGTAAATATTACTATCTCATTCTGAAAGATAGCTGCGTCCTTCTCGGTTGGCCCAACCGCCCGACCGTATAGAAGGGGTATAAACAGCGCCATCTTACGAAATCTTGAAATAGCATGTAAAAATTGAATTCTTGACAGTAGGTATAAAACGCTAAATAGTTGAACTTCCAATCAATAGATGTCGCACTTATCGAACGCACGTAAAGTACCATTAATTTAAAATGTTATACGTAAGTAACACGCAACGTGTGACTTATGGTACTTCTGAAATTGTGGTCATTATAGCAAGATATGAATGAAACGGTTATACATAGCGACTAAATTAAATGGTAGAATGGTTGTTCATGAACCTTGACGCTGACGACTGTCTGAATTCGGTAGTATAACCGAGTCAACATTGGCGGGAAACGAGGTAGCGGCATTTGAAAAACGCCGGCTGCCGGGTGTATACCGCAGTCTCTCAAATTTTGAGATCGACGCGTAAAGTTCGAAGTTTGAACAAGTGGCTGGAGAGTAAACAAACATAAGAATAAACTGTATCCCCATAGAATAATAATGCAGAATACTGAACCATAAAGTGAACTTCATTTCTTGTGAGGAGTCAATCAATCAATCAATCAATCAATCAATCGTTTATTGCAAGAAAGTGAGTACAAAAGGTGTTACATACATTGTATTGATCTGTCACAATCTGCTAGTGTCTAGCATGCAATGCAATAAATACTAAGATAATTCTTAATATCTACTAAATACCTATTAATGACTAGGTCAACTTAATTTGTAGGGTAAACTTAATATATATATAAAATTACAATTAGGTACTATGCATATTAAGTATTATCATTGTCATTTACATATTCATCTATCGAATAGTAGCTTTTCTGAACCAAGTATCTATTTAACAGTCTCTTGAACTCTATAATATGCTTACATGTTCTAATTGCCTTTGGTAGGCTGTTGTAGATCCTTGGAGCCATTCCTAAAATACTTTTGGACAAGAGAGCTGTATTCATTGAGATGGCACGCACTTTATTGCGGTGTCGTTCACTACTGAAATTTTGAAACAAATCTGGATTACATTTTACAAATACAGCCACTTCATAAATGTACAAGGAAGGAAAAGTTAAAATATTTAAACTGTTAAAATGAGGTTTACAAGATTCTGTGGGCCATAAATTGCACACGGCACGCAAACATTTCTTTTGAGCCTTAAAGACAAGGTCCCGATCAGTTGCGTTGCCCCAGAAAATAACTCCATACCTAAGAGTCGACGATACATATGCATGATATGCTATTAATACAGCTGATTTATTTACAATTTTATTTAACATGCGCAGTGCATACGAATATTTATTTAGTTTAACACAAACATTTTCAATGTGTGCTTTCCATGTCATATTATTGTCTAGAGTAAGGCCTAAGAATTTAGTAGTGTTGGTTTCCGATATTTTATGATTTTTATGGGTAATGTTTGCGGCAGGTAAAATACTATATTTCTGATTAAAGTTCATGATACATGTTTTGTTTAAGTTAATTTTTAAGCAGTTAATATTCAGCCATTTTATGATTGCTTCTAAAGTTTTATTGATATTCGAGTCATACGTGTTATCTTTTATATCATTGAATAAGATAGTGCTATCGTCTGCGAATAGGACCATCGTATTATTAGTACTCTTAGGCAGGTCATTTATATAAATGAGAAATAATAATGGCCCTAAAATACTTCCTTGAGGAACACCATGTAGAACTGTTTTGGTCTGTGAAGAGAAGATGGTTTCTTTTTTAGTATTGTAGCATAGTTGAGTGATTTGTGTAATTTGTTTCCTATCACTCAAATATGACTTAATTAGTTCAAGAATGTTACCCCTGACTCCATATTTATACAATTTGTTCATTAAAATGGTATGGTCTACAAAGTCAAACGCTTTCGTTAAATCCATATACATTGCAGAGACTGGCAACCTTTTATCCATATTTATAAGGACTTTCTGTATTAGTTCAAAGATTGCCATGTTAATACATTGATTTTTCCTGAAGCCTTTCTGTTCCTTAGCTAACAAATTATTACTTTCTAAATAATTGTACAGACTGTTATATATTACTTTTTCGATAACTTTGGCTATAACTGATATTAATGTGATTGGCCTAAAATTTTTCATTTCATCTTTTTTATCTTTTTTAAATATTGGTTTGACAATAGACAACTTTAACTTATCAGGAAATGTTCCTTGTTCAATACACATGTTGGTTATATAACTAATTATAGGGGAAATTATATGGGATACTTTTTTAATGATCTTAGTTGAAATTCCATCGTATCCTACACTACTAGTATTTTTCAGAGATTGAATTATTGATTCTATATCTTTCGGTGTACTCGGGGGCATAAACATAGAGTTACTAGTATTGAGTACTAATGTGTTTTTGGTTTTGTTTTTTTCATGATCATTATTGTTAATATTTGATATACCTGCTGAATTTATTTCGTGGTTGTTGCTGTTTTTTACTATGTCTATGAAATAGTTATTAAACTCTTCTGCGATTAGTTTTGGGTCATCTACTATTTTTCCTTCAATGTTTAATTGCATAACATTTTCTTTCGGCAAGTTGTATTTTCGTCTGTTTATTATCTGCCAAGTTGATTTTCCTTTATTTACGGAGTTTTTAATATTGTAATCATTTTGTGCTTTTTGGGTTAACTTTATCACTTTTTTAAGTCTTTTTGAGTAAACTATGTAATCAATTTTATCCTGATGCTGTGATGATGACCTGTATGTCCATAGTAACTGTCTTTTAAGTTTACAACAATTTCGTATTCCTTTTGTAATCCATTTAGTTTTCTTTATTGCAGAGATTTTAGTTTTTATTAATGGAAAACATAAATCATAAAATAGCATAAAATCATCTAAAAAGCTGTTGTATGAATCATTAGGGTTGTTTGCCATGAATACCCGATTGAATTTAAGAACTTCCATACATTTAGTAAATTTATTAATGTTATCATCACTATAATCTCTTCTTGTTACAAACCAATGAGTTAACACAGATGTTTTTTTGACTGGACATCTCATCAGTTGCGCCGTATGATCAGAGAGAGCTAAATCTATTACGTTACATTTACCACCTCTTATGTTGTGTATAAAATTATCTATACAAGTGCTACTCGCTAGGCGTGTTGGTTGAAGAAGTCCAATTTTAAGATTATAACTGTTTAGTAAGTGTTTAAAGTTTGTGGAAGCAGCTGAGTTTTTCAGTAAGTCAATGTTGAAGTCACCACACAGTATAATCTTTTTATTTTTTAAGCTAAGTTTGCTTAGAATATTATTTAATTTACTAAAAAACACCTCAACTGCATCACGACTCATATTTGGAACACGATATATACACATAAAGATTATTTTGTGTTCGGTTAGCTCAATAGCTGAGCATTCCAGAAGGTTGGGAATACTTAGCGCAGTGATTTTGTCTAATGTCTTAAATTTATGTTTATTATTGACTAGTATACACGAACCTCCATTACGACTTGTTCTAGAGAAATGTGTAGCCAGAACATAATTAGGAATATTTAGGTGCACATCGTCACCTATTTTCATGTTATGTTCCGTGATACCGACTATATCCACTTGTTTTCCCTCACCTAATACTTCATTTAAATGAACACTAAGTGTGTCGCATTTAGTTAGAAGACCGTTTATGTTTTGGTGAAGTATTGAAATATTGTTATACACGAAAAAAATCTTTGTCTTTGTTGTAAACTTTAGGAGATCCACAAGCTTGGTCAGTGCCGGAATGGTTGGCGTCTATTTGATCAAGTTGGTGGTCTGTTTGTGTTCCTATACTTACTGACGCTTGAAATTGGTTTTCATTGTTGTTTTTTTTCTCGTTTAATGTTTTGCTGTTATTGTTCTTTTTCTCTTTAATGTGATGATATTTTTCGGATTTTTTTGAATTAGAGGTGCATAAAATGTTTGATTGCAATATATGCCACATAATCTCCCTCCCTAGAAGTACATTGTATGAATATACAGATGAAGGTAAATAATTTTTAGTATTTACAAATTTCGTATTCTGTTTATGTTGTGTACTCAGATAGATAAATGATTCCCGAATTTTTTCTTCATTTAAGAACTTGTTTCTGTAGATATCACAAAGTAATACATTTGTATTTGATAATTTATCCAAGTAAAAATACAGCGATGAATTTAACTTTGTAGGATTTGTGTCATTACTACCAGCAGCTATAACAACGAAGTCTGCTTTATTAAAGTCTTTACAGTAGGTTAAGCTAGAGTCTAAAAGTCTGTCCGTAGAAGCACCAGGTTTTGATATTGATGTTACCAAATAGGATTGGCCCACTTTATTTTGTATTTTGGTTCTTAAATGAGTACACTTACTGTCAGAGAATATTAGTATTCTCTTCTTTATACGTATTTTTTCATTTTCGCAGCTATCAGGCGTTTTGAGGATGTCGAAATTTATCGAGTTTTGTTCTGTTTTTCCAAGCAACAATTCATTGTTTTTTGTAACGTTCGACTCAGAGTTGTTCTGACCGTGATTTATACACAATGGAGTTGTTGATGTAGCGTTTATGTTCACAGGATTTTCGCAGGTTTGTAGCGAGCTTTGTCCGTTAAAAATTTTGTTTTCTAGAGGTGCTGTCAATGCGGAAGGCACTCTAGCTGTCAGCAGTTTTTTATAGATCTCAAGTTTTTTTTGTTTCTCTTGCATGTTCTTCTTGAGTTCCACCACTTCTGTGTTTAGTTTTTCGATTTCAGCCTGTGCACTTGCAAGCTGAGTCGACAGAGTATCAATTTCATACTTAAGATCAATATCTTGTGAGTTTTCCGCTAAGGAGAGTGTCGGTATGCTCTCTAGAGTATCACCTAACAAAGTGGATTTTGAGCAATCGATATCAGATTCTGAATCAGAGGGATAATTTAAAGAAAGGAGTGCATTTATTTGTAGGATAGGTACTAGATATAAGGTAAGTTTGACTGTTATTTTTTTAATTTATTACCAATCAATTGACGGAAGTATAATAGATTGCTAAAACGAATCCGACATGCTCTTGTCCGGTTTTTATTTTTTGTTACCTTATAAAATGGAATTTGTTTCCGAAAAAAGTTCTGAATTTTTCGCTCTTTTGCTGACGTATACACCTACCTGTAGTTTTCAGAGGTAGGAACAATAAAAAGGGTCTCTAAGTATCGGAAAAGAAAAAACAAAATTAAAAAACTCCGCGTCAAATTCAAAGGACATTGGTCGCTTGCATTAACATCCTTCGCAATAACGACGCCTGTCTGTCCCTATGTATGCTTAGATCTTTAAAACTACGTAACGGATTTTGATACGGTTTTCACCATCAGTTAGATAATTCTTCATGGAAGGTTTATGTATACAATAAAATCCGGAGCGAAGCGAAGGCGGGTCGCTATAGGCTATATTTTAACTTATGTAACTGGAGCGAAGCGAGGGCGGGTCGCTAGTTTTTAATATGTTGAAGGTGATTTTTATCCACAAAATTGCTTGACCCGGAACAATGAACAGTGAACAGTGTATAGTTATAGGTCAATATACAGGGTGTTTTTTTATTCGTCTTGAACATTTTGGGGGTTAAATCAGTAAGTCATACTGATCAACTTTCACTATGGGACCAAACCCGAAATCGCGAAAAATAAATTTACCATCCAGCAATTTACCAGCTGACGATGTTTTGTATGGGAAGGTCAATTTTTTTTCGCGATTTCGGGGTTGGCCCCAACTTACTGATTTAACCCCCAAAATGTTTAAGACGAATAAAAAACACCCTGTATAAACGTCCCTTTTTATGTACAGCACCTAATTGAGATGCTCAATGTTCATTAGAATGCTCAGTTTTTTCCAGATAATTAATTATTTGTGTGTTTACTACCAATTGTGATGTAATTATTTTTAATCACAAAAAGGGGTCTTATTTGTTTAAATTAACATCTTTGTATGTTTTGTGTCTGCCTGTCTGTAAGGATGCAATCACACCGAAGTTGCTTTGTGAAGCAACATTTTACAACATACGGAATAAAAAATAAAAACAAAAATGTAATTTGAGACGTAAAATACGCCTTAATAACCTAACCGAGTTAAAAACCCCGACAAAATCGGGTCTCCTAATTTCAGAGCTCATAACTCTTAAATGGATAAACGGATTTTCATCAAACCAAGCTAAAAACATTCTCGATTAAATCACCTTTCTAACAAAAAAAACTAAACCAAAATCGGTTCACCCGTTTATATGTTACGATGCCATAGACAGATACACAGACACAAACACACAAATATACAAAGACTCAGATACACACGTCAACATTATAACACCCGTCTTTTTGTCTGTGCTCCACAAAAAGTACTTAAGTTCGGTGTGGATGCCCCATACCGTATGCCGAGCCGAACTCTTTTTAAAAATGATCGAATAATTGATATTCGATATCGACCGGTGAATCATACATTTAGCGTAGCACTTTTACACGAATATAATATACCTAATACTTAATGCTTAATTATTTAATTATTGTTTATTTATTTATTTATTATAACTTATGACACCTCGCACCACTGAACGGACTTATCGAGCTTTTCTAAAAATTTTGCCCACGGTGAGTGACATCTACAAATTGAATTTGTGCCAGACTTAAGTGAAAACGTATGAATTTCGGTAACAAAAAAGGAATTTCCCATACAAATATTTATATCCTATATAATATCCTAATATATTATTAATACATTAGGATATTATACCTCTGACACATTTTTTTTTTTTAATTTGGAGTAGTCACTAACCGTGGCCAAAATTTTGAGAAATGCTCTATAGGACTTAGGTACCTTATGAAATAATGTCAATGCGAAAAGGCAATAGAATAATAAGCATTCTGCCATTAAAATCGGTAATCGATACAATATCGATTCAAAAATTATGCATTTTAATATGGAGTTGAAAAAAAAACCATATACCTAATTACGACCAAATCCACAAAATTGAATATAAAAGTTCTAACTTCAAATTAGAGCCCATCAAATTCTTGTAAGCGAGATACACTTAGCGAGGGCCCGCGAAGTTCCGTAATTGTTTGATTGACCCGATTGCTTTGCTGTAAGTGCATACCATACCTACTTAGGCACGCAAAGTATTACTAGTAACAGACGCTCGAACTTGGTCCGGTCCGGACAACGGATTTGGTTCGCTCCGAACCAGATCCGTTGTCCGGACCGGACCAAGTTCGACCGTCTGTTACTAGTTTAACGTTAGAATAAAGTCTGAACCGAAACCTTTGTACTGGGTCTGATGTATTTTGTGATTTTGAGTATTTTTAATTCTTTTCCAAGGGTTCTTTTACTCCTGCCAACCCAGTTCTACCAGGAAGCCTAGCAGACCCTTGATGTTGCCGACGACTTCTGGTAGCGACCTCGGTGCCCCGAGGTGACGCGCCCGGTGTGTTGGTATTCCGAGCATTCCATGATGACGTGGGCTGCAGTTTCTTCTGCCGTCATGCAGGCTCTGCACAGGGGGCTGTCTGTAACACCTAGAGTGTGTAAGTGTTTGTTGAAGAGGGCATGTCCAGTTATTGCTCCAGTTATTAGTCTGAGTTGGGTTCTCCCTAACTTTTGTAGCTTCCGCGACAATCCGGGGCTGATCGTTGGGAGTGCTTCTCTGGTTTGCCTACAGGTACTAAGGTTGCTCCAGTATTGCTGATGCTCTACCTTGGTCATTTGTCGCAGTCTGTTCCGAAGCCAGCCGAACGGCAAAGGCAGGATGGGCTCAGGATCCACCACCTCCGTCTTTGAGCCGCTCCTAACCAGCTCGTCGGCTGCGTCGTTACCGCGTGAGTTGCTGTGACCCATGCCGATATATTTCATACGTTTTTGCTTCCCCGGCAGCCAGACCGGTGTCGGCACCGGTGCAGTGGGAAAACGCCCAAGTAGGTACAGTTTTAAACAGAAAAAGGTTTCTAGACAAACTTGGAAAATTTAAACTGAACTTACGTCTGCTGCTATTTACACACTAATCTAACACCGAAACATAAACTTGCACTGAAACTGTTGTATGTTGAATCTTTCAGTAGGTATTTGCGAGAACACGGGAGAGACGTGCTCAGCTCAGCTGCCGGCTAGCTGCGGAACAGAATCCATAAGTAAATAGTAGGAGAACTTCGTTCTAGAAGGAGTTTGTTAAAATAATTTAATATTTGTATTTTTTATTCCTATATTTTATTTTGAAAGATTTTTCTTACCATTACTAATGTTATACTAAGCACGTTTGCGCGATTGTTGTGATTATAAATGTGATAAACGATTTTTCGAACTCCATCATACTTTATAAATTAAAATTTAATCAGAACCATTTTAAACAACACAGTTAAACCTTATTCAGATATCAAAAAAATAAGTCGACAGAAATTAATTATTTCAGCGATAATGATTTAACCCGCACATCTTTTCCAAAACAATTGACCATTGACTGGAATTTTCAACAATTAATTTCGAACAATATACTTATTTGAAATATATATTTTAAATGAGTTCGTTCCTGCTAACTGGCACTGCAAGTTTAAAAATAATATTAAAAACATTAATTTATTAAATAAATATTGTATAACATTCATAATTAAACGTTTATTGAAAGACTCTTAATGTATAAGGTATAAGGCAGGTTTTATCACACTTCAGCGCTAAAACTTTTCAAATAGCTTCAGAGTTTTTAAAAGTCAGCCGCAATTAATAAACGCCATTTCGTTGCAACTGGCGTTTTAATTAAAACATTCTCAACTTGCATTTTTTGCAATGAAAACGGCACGGCAACATAAAAATAATTACCATGTTACTGGTGAACGAATGAAACGAATGGATATAGCGCGCGTTCGTTCAGTATTGAATGACACGAATGCATTCAAATTATGAAAAGGCACCAGATGGCAACATCATCAATTAATACTGAGATTCTGTTCATACGATACAGGGGCCTTTTGGAAGTTGCGCCACACTTTTCGTCGGTGAAAGCCCCTTCAACTAAACACACATAGGTACAAATATACAAATGTGTAGCTAAATAAAAGCTTGTAAAATAAAAATACCGTTTATGATATATATTTTTATAAATATTTTTTTCAATAAAATACCTGCTATTTTATACTAAAAAAAACGAACATCATTTCAAAAAGTCTTTAGTGTAAACAAAACACTCAAGTCTCTACAAAGGACTCAAGTATCTACAGAGGACTCCAGTCGCTACAGAAGAGTCAGTCCTCAACAAGTTACATAGAACTCGAGCTTCGATTAAATGACATGCGTCTAAAAAAGTACCTAAGTCGAGTTTTACAAGTGAATACTCCAAGGACTTGAGTCTTTACCAACTCTATATACTACTCTCTTATTAATACGTGAAAGTATCGTATCACGTAGAGTAGAAAAGTGATAAAATAGAGTAGGATTTGTTGCAAGCTATCCATCCTATAGCTGATTATAGTTACGGGCTTGTAAGAAATTATTTTATTGAATTTTAACGTTTTCATTTCGGATTATCCGTCATGGTTGTGACGGTACCCGTAGTTTTTAATGAACTGCTCTTCAGGTGTCCTTAGCATTTAAAAGGTGAAAAGCTTCAGAAAATGAACGGTTATGTATAATTATTGCTGTATTCAAACATTAATAGGTATTATTGTAACCTAGAAATGTTAATATGATTGATGGAAACGATTGTTTTTGCGACACCGAAACGTTCAATAACCGCGACTCCCACGCGCTTATAAATCTTAAAAAATGGTGTTTGCCTTCGATATTTACGCAGTTTCGCCAGAGGTGTGGATTATGGGTTTATTACGAGATTGTAAGTTGTTTGAGCTTGTAGGTACTTGGTTTAAGATGGGTTAAAAATGACGCAAATTGAGTATTGCCTTTATAAATAGAGTTGTGAAAACGTACGTGTGTGAACGTACTCGTAGTTTCAAGTTTGTAGGTAAACTGTTTTCGATACTGCTTTGAACCCACCTGTATTGACAGAATTTATAAATTTGTTTTTGTACTAATTATTGTCTTTTAAAATATGAATAAGTACCTATTATAAAGATAGCACGTACGAAAATTGCATACGATTGATAATGATATAGGTACTTACTAGGGAATTAACAGATAAAGTCTATGAAATTCAAAATGAAGTTTCTTAAAATGGTCTATTTAAAAAAAAACATTTAAAACTTGGGACAAAGTTAAAATCTTCAAATACCTACCCTAGTGTGTTAAATCGTTGAAAAATTAAGTAGTAAAATTGCGCCAAAAAGTGGATTGGGTATTCGGATTTTCTGGATGATAATATATCTAGCATGAAATTCTAGTTAGCTGCACCATTTGCATCGAACAGCATCAACGGTCCATTAGTATGCAAAAAGCGCCCATCTGTCTCGTGGTCTTTATCGTTTGTGCTTTGGAAAACGCTTTTAGGAGCTTAAATGGCTTTTTGGCAGTCACGGATTGCCAATTAATAGTTTATACGATGAGCCTTAAACGTTCACGTTGCAGATTATTTTGTCCCCACTTGAAAAAAATGTTGTTCTACTCTATTTCCATTTTGTTAATTATCAATTTTGTTTTCGATTTCTTTTTACGAAACGTTTACAAGAATGCGATGTGGATGGAATAATAAATAGTAAAATTATAATCCTACTTAGTCGTAGTTACTTAGGTAATTTTATAAATGTTATAGTTATTGAGTGTTTTGGTTTTAGGTGAAATGAAACTATTTATAAAGTTAAGTTAAAATCAGCGAATTATTTTACGTCGTTTGATATTAATTTCACGATGACGACATTGATGTTGCTGAATTGTACGTACATATTTTTTAAGCAAAGTCGCTTTAGCATTTCATTTTGAAAGTTCAACAGGATTATATTTAGCGGCACGAGTTGCATCAAGATTTTTTCCGGGAACTGTTTAATTAATGCTCATTTCGTTTCAGCGAATTTTATTTAAGATCCTTTTTATTATTTGGGAAAGACTTTATGGTTGTTTAATAGCTTAAAATCAAAACTCGTACAACCTATTTCAACCAGGAAAAAACAATATTTCTTTTACCCAAAAAAATACTTTCAAACGCTCTCCTATAAAATCGTAAAATGTCGCTTCAGTTGTTGTGCTTTACACCTAACCGTCGATATAGTAAAAGAAAAATTACCTACTGCTTAGATTTTTGCCGGCTACTCATTAATTTGCGGTTCCATAAATGGCGGCGTCGACTCTTACAATAAAAAGAAATGATTCATTCGAAATTGGGCTAACATCATAAACGAATATTCATGCTAAGTATATTACCAAACTCAATGCAATATCGGGTCAATTTTGAATATAAATCAGGGAGAGGGCATTGAATGTATTAACGACGAGGTTTATAGTTCCTAACCTCATTGGCATCAATTATAGATGCTTTCAATGGAATTGGGCAATCGAATGGCGTTTTAACTGTAGTATTTCGTGTCTCTATGCTATTGTCAGCGCCAAATGTCTAGAATTTGTGGAGTAGGTTAGTTTAAAGACCTTTTATAGCCTTTGCTCGTGATTTCGTTCGCGCGGAGATTCAAACTTTTTAAAATGACCAACATCAATAAGATTTTACCGGTATAATTTCTATAGGACTCTAAATTTCTATGGCTCTAAATTTCTATAGGGCTCTAAATTTCTATAGGACTCAAAATTTTTATAGGACTAGCAGTTGCTCGCAACTTTATCCGCGTAGGATTCGTTTATCGTTTATATGACAGGAATTAATAGGTACATTCTCCGGGACAAAAACTATTCTAGTAAGTAAAGGACGACATTAACATAAATGAACCGGTATGAAACCAAATTCTAGTCTTGTACCACGAGTACTTATACAGGGAAATAAATACTTACCTATATTCATATAAGACATCCAAATTTTAAGTTTCTAGACACAGCGGTTTAGGCTGTGCGTCGATATTATTATTAGACGTATCTTCAAATAATTAGACCTTTGGTTCTTAAATAAACAGAGAGATATTTGAGAATCTACAAGTAAAATATCACTAGGTTAGGTATCGTACGCGTTTTTCTATAAACCTGACAAGGTATTTTTGCTTTGAAAAAATGATATATGTTGTGGCCCTTTTTTACCTTCATAGAAAAAAAATATCTTAATTGAACACCGGGAAGTTGGTTTACTCACTGTTACTGGGATAGATGAAGATTTTGTATTTTTATTTGTATAGTCAGCATCAAATACATAGGAGCAGCGAAAGTGGCCAAATATATCGCAACATATTCTTATTCCCAGAATGTGTTGCGATATATTTGGCCATTTTGGCTGCTCCTATTTGTTTGATGCTGACTGCACCTACTCAGTACACTCTCGCTCTACGCTTAGGCGAATCTAATGACACCTCGTTCGCTTGTCGAAATCGGTTTTAGCGTACAAGCGAACAAATAACTATACGGTCAAAATCATTAGGTACCCTCTTTGGACAGTAGGATAAAAAAATCCTTGTCCTTATAGATATTATTCACGTGAAAAATAGTTTGAATCTAATTCGGTAACTGGATCATCAAGTCCGCTCGGGTTCTAACCGAATTTTCCCGAAGAGGCCCTAAACGAGATCGATTTCGAGGGTGCCTATCGTTTCGTAGAAAGTCAATACCTCGAATTTCGGTTCTCCGACCACGTTTGTCAGAATTTTCAGTTGTTCGAATCACGATAGTTAGAATTTCATTGCTTTGTAATTTCATTTACTCGAAGTCATCTGTTGTCCGAAACTTGGTTGGGTTAGGTTAGAACTGTGACCACAACAGCACGCGAGCCGAGCGAGCGAAGCGAGCGTGCCGCGGCAGCGGCCGGCGAAGCGCCCGAAACATAAATAAGAAATCATAAGTAAAAATTCGCGTTACTGAGAATCGAAGTATCGTGTTCGGGCAAAAGAAAATCGAGCTATTAATTTTCTACGAAACAATACCTACCCCGATTTCGATAATCAAACTCCTTAGTGGTTATCAAATTTCTCTTAAAAGGATATTCGTAATTTAAACCTTCCGTAGCTTGACATAGACGTAATACCTACCTTACTTACTGTAAGTCTTAGGTAAACACGAGATAAGATAGCTTAAGACTGCAGCAGCACTGCCGTCCAAATAAGGAAGGCAGTATAAGAGTAGGGAGTACGTATGCACATACTGCCTTTATACTTTGGTCGGCAGAGCAGGTGTCGTGCAGATGCAGCGAACGTTTATTTTGTAACTATAGCACAATTTTAAGATATTTGCAGAAGTGCAGTATTTTTAGTTACAAAATAGATATAAAATGAACGCAGTGCTGCTATGTAGTTTACTTTACACTGGTTTTATTATTTCAGTGGCGATTAGAATTTAAATTGATTTTAAACTACCTTTAATAAAATGTAGGTATTCTGTTTAACAATTTTGGATACAAAGTTGATAACAGAAATAAAGAGCTTAGGTATTTACGTTACAGGATCTTCCTTTGTTTGATCTAAATTTGAACTTGTTACTTTTATTTGCATCTCTTTCTCCCAAATCAGTTTTAAATAACGAGTAACCTGCTACTGTCCAATAATAAAAAAAAAAAAAGATAAAAGATATTTATTTAGTAAGTAGGCCGCACGGGCACATTTACACGTCAAAATCTACCAGTGCTTTCCAAGAGGAGACCACTGCTGAGAAGAAGCGCCGCAAGAAACTCAACAGTTAGTCATTTTTTAAATAGAATTTACTTATGACAATGATACTACTTAAAATACTAATTACTACTAACTACTACTACTAATACTACTAATTATAATACTACTAATTATAATTAAAATGCACATGTAACTCTCTCGTGAATATTTCCATGCAATCTCGTTTCAATTTTATATTGAATCGTCACTGATCAATTCACGTCACGTCAATTTCAGCGAGAGAAAAGTTTGAGTTTAACCAGATGATCTCAAAGCAATATGAAATAGAACTTAAACAAAACATATATTCATACAATTAGAGACAAAGTTGAATACCTCATGTACAACATAAAGCAATATATTTGATGAATATGACTATGGCGGGCTTGGTATATCACCCCGGCCAGACCATTATTGACCAAGTTAGATTCCCTTAAGTCTACTACAAATTATCATAACATGCAAAATTAGTTCAACACTGAAACAGAATAATAACCTTACCTAACTCCGTATTGCATCCAAGCTATTTGCAATTGTATGTATTGTATACTTAATACTGAAATCAATTACTATTGAATGTGCAGTTATAATATGATTTTGAACTACGATCCATCTCAGGTTAGCACAGAATTGAGCGGTGATAAATCGTTCTACTTCGACAATTCATCTTTCTTAAGTAACACCTTTCCTTGCAAGTAATATATTATCACTCGACAAGATTGCAAGGATGATGGGCAGGTGGTCTATTAGAAACTGTTATTTAACGATTTTATAAAATCAGGAGCTCTATTTCTACATTGTCTTTATCCTTATTGTAATCTTTATGATAGCTCCTATTGCCTGTACAGTAAGGCGGCCAACTCGTAAAGATAACGGAATAGATAGATGTTTTGAACTAATGAAAATTTAGTGCTTCACTTGACAATCTATAGAAGTATGGAAATAACCAAAACCTAAAAAAAAAAATACTATTTGAAACCCATAATAACCCATAATGCCACCGAAAGCATTTTTATTAAAAAAAAAAAACGATTAAATGAGAGTTTGAGATAGCTACTCATTTTATTTTAAACTTAAAATGACTATGCAAATTACGATTAGGTGTGTAAATAGGGTTAGATCTTCAAAAGTAGTTACCAGATATCGGGTTATTGTTTGACCGTTTCTAGTGAGATACCTAGTGAGATAGGTCATTAATAATATAAGGAGGTTCGAAACTGTAGGAACGTCGACTTTTGAATTAAGAAAAGTAGCATCCAAAAATATCTCTGGTCATTTATGATTTCACCAACTTCTGTTTGTTACATACAATGACGATTGTTTCGGAGTACTGTTGAGACAGTGCTTCCATCAATGTTTTATCACTGCTGGTCTTATCGGCAGGATGTTCATATTATTCATCTCCGTTTCCTTGAGTATCTTCGCTCATCTCGCAATGGTTCTCGACGCTGCTTGCGCGTATTCGATGCCAGCGGGCAGCGGGGCGACGGCGGTAGCGGCGAGCGATTTCCTAATACATTGCGTGTAACGTCAATTAACCGCTGCACGCAATTAATGAAGAGAGAATTCGCTCGGCCTCAAGTACGCGGTCTAAGGATTTGTGATGAACTGTCTGCTGAGATTTTCAGTTCTCTACAATTCGAAGGTTTTTTTAAAGGGCGTCTCAAATATAATTGAAGTGGTAGCGCTTTTAGCAGTGGATGAAATGGCCGAGTTTTAGAAACCTGCGACTAAATGAAAACAAACAAAACACATTTAGCTTGCCGGGAACTAATTCGACGAATTAAAAAGCGAGGTGTTAAAAAGAATTACCTAACTGTAATTTTTCTAGTATATACTAGTACCTTCTCGAGTCCTGTCTCACTCCAAACTACCGCTGCGCCAATATCCAATTCCATCTCTCCCGCAATATCCAATGATATATTCCCTACTTTGGAATAAAATTATAGTTTTATAGGCCCACCTGTGACAACCCTGAAAGTATTACTATGATACTATATTTTACTGTATTCATAGATAAACGCGTTGTATTTACTTTCCATGTTGTAATTTATTATGGTGTTCAATAAATAGTATTTGTATTGTATTGTATTTGGTTTACCCTTGAATCATCGACACTAATTTCCTAGAATGTTTTATTTTGCCGAATTTTCATTTTATCGACAGGCATTTCTACTAACAGGAGTTATAATTTTTTGGTGGTCACATGTCTAACCTAACCTAAACTACGTAACCCATACTTAAGTTAACCTGAAAACAATAAGGTTACAGCAGAAATTAGCTTCGATGAAATGAAATTCGGTGAAACGACACATTCGATGAAATTAGTATTTGCAAAACAAGGGGACACCATTGTATTTGTATAAAAGGTGGTTCCTACAATGCTATACCCTGTTTTACAATTTTTTACCTCCTTTAAAGTATTCTCTATTCTACAAATGAAGGCAGAATTACGACAAAGATAAAAAGGCCGCAATTTCACGTGAAAGGAAAGTAGGTAAATTCGAGATTGATAGATAGGTATACTTTTTACTCAAAAAACCATTCTAAAAGAAATAGCGTGATCGCACTCGTTGTTTTCATTGCGAAAGATAGGCAAGCAGGCAACGGTACATCTCAGAGAATGTGATTACCACCACATGTGGACTTTCATATGTTTCATAGGTACTACTTTAGTTTGCTGGTTAACGCTTGGTCTACGATCTGACCTTGCGTATCAGGTACATACATCGTAACAATGGACTTGTAATATTTTTATGTCATTAAAATGCGTCCACTGTTGGGATGTATCCTCTCGTTTACAACGAATTATTAACTGGCGACCTTAATTAAAGTGTGTGTGCGTGTTGACTTGTCGTGTAAGAATTTTTTTTTTCTTGAAATTTGTTTTAAGAACACTTTTAACTTTAAAATACGTATATTAGTCCTAAACCAAATATTATTCAATTTAAACTTCATTTTTAGCAGCTAAGACTTCCCCATAATGTAGCCACCAAGAACCTGTAACCGCATCAATCTAATTTAACTAGTTTAATTTTCATTACCAACCACACGGAAACAACGTCGGTTTACTTAAAAATGAATCATTATTACGCAAGCAGCCGTATATAAACTTAACGTTAAATATATTATTAGATAGAGGAGCAACTAAAATGTAAACAAATGCGTAACATAAACAAACGGACCCACACGTGAAAACAGTTCAACGGGTTAACTATTCCAACTATCGGTTAGGGAGTTTACACACAACGTTGCGTAAACGCGTTTAACGCAATTAATACGCGACATGTGCGCAGCTTGTTCACCTTTGTATTGAATAAAATTAAGGTTGATAATAGTTGTACAAAACCACACAATGTGGGTATCAACTTTTTCATATAGCCAAATAGTAAAATATATATTACTCTTGACGCATGCTAATTTAATTTTACAAAACGTATCAATAGTATTTATCGCGCAAAAATAAACTGTATATACCCGTATCGTACGCTAACGCTTTTAAAATTTATATGGCTTGAGACAAGTTGCATTCGTTGAACGTTACCATTTACATTACCTTAGAAAAATGTATGGAAATGACATTAGCGGCCGACGCGATATATTTGCAGCTTGCGTCAACCTTATAAATTTTGTCAGTTTATCGTTATCGTTAGCTTTATGTATGTTGCCTACTCCGACGCAAGACATTTAAAACTTCGGCTTCCCCATCCGCGGGCGGACAGATAAGGCTACTTCGGGCCTAAACTTGTCATTTTCACATACAATATGAGTCAAATGTTAACCCGAAGTTATTGTTTAATCAGCAGAAGAGACAGTGCTGAACATAACTTGAAACTTAGATTATTCGAGTAGGGATTTCGTTGCGCTTTTGCACTGCTACTTGTACAGCTTTTTATTATGTAGTATCAAGAATTTATATCGTGGTAAATAATGTATAAAAATACAAACGCGCCTATAATCCAAAAACCCAGATCTTGCGTAAATTTTCGTTATCTATCTGCGACTTTGCGTGTAATCTTAACACGTATGTGTAGGCCCTTAGCTATCTTTGTATAATGCTTCCCCGAAACTATGCAACGTGCAAGTCTTGCGTAAGGTTATCTTCAGACATAAATTTTCATTTTATTTTAATAAGTTATAGGACGTTGGTAATAGGGCAAGCGTTGAACATCATCTTGGTGATGCAGTAAACGAATAGCTGAGCATTTCCTAAACTTAGAAGCATAACGATAGCATGAAGACCAATGAATCGCTTAAGAAACACAATAATTGTGCTCATAGAGAAATATTGTAGTAAACTTTACTTTAAAAAGTACCTCCCAAAGCTAAGCCTTAATGAATAAAAAAAAAACTGATGCATGTGAAAAACCGTACATGGCCTACTTGTACTTGGCCTATAAAGCTGTTAATTTTTAGGTTTCCGCAGTTAAAATGGCAAAAACGGAACCCTTATAGTTTCGTCATGTCCGTCCGTGTGTAATGGTTAATAAATACTTTCAACCAAAATTATTTTCAACGTGATCGGATATACCGTTTTTGAGTTATTGCTGATAAACTGCGTTGAGAAGCGCAAGTGCCATGAAGATACGTTCTTTTGCTGGTGCACTTTTTCCAGATTGTTTTTTGTATTTGTAGTAGGTACCTAATGGCAACGGAACCCTACACTGCAATGATCATGGCCCGACATGCTCTTGCCCGGTTTTTATTTTCATGCCATGATCCCTATAACCACTTAATTTCCAAGATATAAAACTTTTTCCATTAGTCTGCTTCCACTTAGCCTGTTTTCCACGACTCTTAGTGCGTAATTCACATAACAAAAGGGAGTTAAACTTCGTCCAGTGGCGGGCAATTGCAGCGGACTAAAAACACTAGCGTCATAAACCATCTGAGTGAGCGTGGGCCAAGGCTTGGAAAACTAGAGAGTAAAAGCACGTATATTTTTATAGGAGTAAAACACGTATACAAAATCTTTGCAGAGAAACGTTACGGAAGTAAACAGAAATTCTTGTAGTTTCAAGGTCTTGTACTTCCATCCAAAGCAGGATAATAAATATCTATTACTTTTGGAGACGAAAGTATGCCCGTGATCCGTTTGCCTTTTTACTTCCCATTAGGGTAGGTTTTCAGACATTATATATTAACTTAGCGCTCAAATACAGTGATTTAAAACTAATGTATTCAAATTCGTTAGTTAGTTACAGTAACTGAACAGTTTCACATGCAACGATAGTGTCTTAATTAACCTCGTTTAAATATCCATGTCAAGTTTAACGTTATTTTTATAACGTTACATTTAATCATTCCCGCTGCCTCTCCCGTCTTTGTCCCCATCGGAAGCTGGGCTTTACGACCCGTCCGTCGACCTATTTCACTAAACACCCATAAAGCCCTGCAGGGCTAGTGGATTACGTCATTCTTTTATTAGTCCGCGGACGTGTCTTTTACAAATTTTGAGTTATAGGTTTTGAGCGTAAACATACCGAGGTGATAAATTTATCGCAGTTTTATAGCTTGTTGACAGGGTGACGAAATGATGATGCAAGGACCAAATTAGGCGAAGATTTGGTTGTATGATTATTTGGTTCTTCTATTTGTGGAGTACGTGTAATCTCAAAGAAGTTTTTCGTGAGTGAAAGCACTAAGTAAGCGCTTTAGAACAAGAGAGTGTGCACCTAAAAAGGTTTTTGTCGTCGTGTCCGTTATTGTACTGAACTTTAAACGTATCTAAACTGTCCACCTAGAATTTAATGTAGTCGTTTATGATAGTTTACTCACGTGTAGTAGGCTAGCAGAAATAGGAACCGTTATTTTAAAACAAAATGAATAGCGCAAATTAAAGAAACATAATATTTCGCATTCGTAGATGAAAAATTAATTGCATAAAAATTAGAGGTTCTTACAATTATACTATACCTAACCAACAAAAAAAATTACGACAACCGTTTGCAATTTCGGCCGAAGAAAAGTTTATCCTTTTTCTTGAAGATACAAAGCTCTAAATTAGAGAAGGTTTTGTTACAAAGGCCTCAAGTCTGCGGCTTTATAAAAGTTTCAGCCACATTCTAGCCATTAGTAAGAAATAAAATGAAACGGTTTAGCAAAACCGCTAATTGTTGAAATACGGCCCGTGCCTTAATTCCTTTACAACTTAGCAGACTTGAAAAGAAATAAAAAAACCTAGTGAAATAAAAACCTACTTTGGAAAAGTATGTAATAAATGAACGTTTAGCAATTTTTAACGATGCCAAGTTAAATGAAAGAATAATCAGTGTCATCATTCAAAGTGGGCGAGAACAAGCTAAATTGATGGCATGTCATCGCTTATGGACGTAAGTGCCGCAAAGGACTTATTGTGATTGACGTTTAGCGATCATTATGCCAGTTATGCAACTCGGTATGCAGTTATAACGCCTATATGTTAAGCGATATGATGCGATCATTGGCTGCATTGCTCAACGAACTATACTCGTTCATTTTATTTATTTATTTATTAAAGATATACACTAGTATTTGCACAATTAGAAAAACGTAAACAATTTAGCATTATATTCTTAGACTGTGCAGTACCGAAGCAAGTGTATACAGCACTCTTAGTAAATAATTATCGCTATAACTAACTCCTAACATAACACATATACAATTTAAAATTTTATGGCCATCTAAATTCATTTTTTTATTTTTTTATTCAATTCAAAAATTTAGGATGACAATTTATTATTTTTACTTAATCGATTGACATCAACTTCTTCCTAAAGACATGCAACGAATTACCGAAGATGTCGATATCAGCATTTTATCAAACAGCGGATCAAATTAAGGTGTTTGCAGTCTAGCCGACTTAAATTATAAAAAATGTTTACAAGAAGAATATTATTTTAATTACATCACCCACAATAAACAAGGAAATCAGTATCAAGAAAATGTTAAGCTTTATTTATAGATTTATTTAAAGACATTTCATTACGTTTGGACTGTTATCGCTACCTTTACAAGTAAACAATATCTTCTTAGTAAATGATAACAAAAACATCTAAAGTATTGTATTTTTGTCAAAAGGAAACAAAACACCTGAATGCCACATTGGCGGTAGTATACAAAAAAGCCTTTGAAAGTCCCATTTCTCGACAGAAAAATGCTTTTCTATAAAATGAATTTTCTTTACAGAACTTACTGAACGCTTTCTGATTTGAAGAAAAATCGCGAGAAATACTTCATGCATTTTTACGATGTTTGCGAACTCGGGAAATGTCGCTGTCAGTGCAATATATGGACGCACAAAACGTCAGTGTTTGTCAGATAAACATTTTAGAATTTAAAAATGGTGGACATGATTTTACACGACTGCCCAAAAAAGGAGTGTATTGTTTTTAGGATGAATGTACAAATACATATGTATTTTATGTAGTTTAACATTGACACGTTTTGCTAGTTTCTTTTGAAATTTGTAGTCTAGTAGGAAAACCTCTCAAGGATGTCGGATGTGTTGTATTATACTGTTTAACCCTTTGCTATGATCAAATTATTGGTGCCTGTTACGCGACATTAGATTGCATGGTGTCAGCAAGCGAGCAGGAATGTATTTTCTGTAAAATGTTTACGTTTTCAATTCTCAATTCTTTATTCCTTTTTCACAATGGCATAGCTTATTTACAGAAATAAGTATTACACTATGAACCCTGGAGGGCACAGCAACGTTAGGGGAGAGGAGGGCTTATTGTTTGAGAGTGGATTTAAATTAATTATCATGACATTATTGTGATGTTAGTGTGGGGCATTTGTTAAAATATGCAAATTGTCAAATTTTTACTTTGTAAGTAAATAATCTCCAAGAATGGTAAATAACCTCAATACACAAAAACGCGCTCTACAACGTAATGAGCGTAAAATGATGTTTGTTTATTTTTTTACGATTGATCGTATTTATATAAATAAAATCAAGGTTTTTTGGTTGGAGCACGAAAAGTGCTTCTTACTAAGCTACCTTCTCTATTTTGAACTTCTTGTCGGACTCAACTACCCCTGTATTATACTCGCGTTAATCGCGGTGGATAAATGTGGATAAAGCATCTGTCACTCTCGCACTTACGTACTGGTCAGAAAGTGACAGATGCTTTATCTACGTTTATTCCCACCGATAAACACCACCACAATATGCCCACTAGCCATATTCCAGAAAAGGATAGTAGGGAAAATTAACTTCTTGACCTCTCTAACTCCTTCTTTTAAAACTCGGTCACGGACGTAAGAATCTAATAGAGCCCTTCATTAAAGTACCATAAATATGTCTGTTAATACTCCCTTCGGTGTTAATTGAGTCGACATTTTTAATTGGGACGACGCGTGAACTATAAGCCCACGAGAGCAAAGTCATTAACACTTTGAGATTATCTCTGAAATAGGTACAACCAGAAATAGATGTTTTATGGTTTACTCGTATCTAATGCTTTCCGGATTGTTGAGGTTTCGGGACAATCCCGTTTCAATGCTGGTGAGTTTTGTACGGGCATAATAATATGCTTAAAAGAGTCTTAAATCGGGCGGCATTATCATTATAATCCTAATGTATGGACCTGACGAGTATATCTGTCATACAAGACTGAACATGATGCATTCAAAATTGAATACATCTAAGAAAATGAATAAAAAAAATAAAAAAAATCTAAAAACGCATTCTCTATTTATACTGCCGCCCGCCCACTAGCACTTAAGGCTAAGTAGAAACTTATATCTTTGCCAAAATGGGATCATATGACATAGTTCCTCGATGACCTCAGCATATGAATTTAAAATGGCCGATGACAACCACGTCTTTCCTTATCAGACATTTATTGATATCTTCCTTCCTATGCACAAATATAATAAAATGTTTTATGAATCTATGTTTGTACTAGTTCAAAGTTAAATTTCAACACATGATACAAACTGTGCTCATTTGTAAAGAGCTATCTGTTTTCTATCTGATCAAACTAAGGTGTATGTTCTAGAAGACAGCGACCAAATAGACAGCTGTTGTCTGTTGCGGAAATAACTACTTACAAGCTTTACATGTTTTGTTCGGTTGTTTATCGGTTTGTTCAGTTCAAATCGTGGAAGTCAATTTTGAACCAGTTTCTGTGATTGGGATGAGCTGTTTTTTAGATTACAATGTTTTTCCGAAGACAAGGCGCTATTATGATGTCTGAGTACGTATTTCAATGGTGACTTTATAAAAGTACCTACAGTTGGCATCAAAAGATTGTTTTGATTTTTTACAGAAGTTTTTTTCATGTTGTACGTACTTACAACCACATACAGCAAAATTTGACAGCGGAGAGACGTAGTGTTAAGGAAATTTTTTTTTTCTTTAAATATGTATACTCAAAAGTAGTTTTAAGTTTTCTCCAACTATAATTGTTTACTTGCAACGTCAATTTAGAATTAAAAGTCAGCCCGCCTTGGTCAAATGCCGAATAATTTTAAATAGTCCCTGTAATTTTCGTTTTCATTTTTTTCTCTTATCCCTTTCATTTAGCTGTTTGGAGTGTGTGGACTGTATGTAGGGTGCTGGGCTGGTACTTAATTACAACACTGAGAAGTTATTACACGAATTTATTATAAAAAAGCTCACAAACACACCGGGTAGCTCCACGGCTCGACAAGATGCAATTTCAAGTCTTCCTTGTATTGCGCGGGAACACGCGCCGACGTGTACCACGAGGTTCGAGAAGTATATTTCTACAGGCTCCCGCCCAAATAATAATAGTCATTCAAATTGTAAACATTGTGTCGTTCATTAAAATAAAAAGAGGGCGATGACCGCTCTACTGACCGTAAATATTTATCTTACACTTGTCATTCTAATTTAAATGCAACTTGGGTTGCCACTAGATGAGAATGCTAATGACACATTCGAAATTAAGCTTTATCTACAGTGAAATAGGACTCGACTGCCTTGTCGGTTTGGTGTGCAACAGCTTGTATCAACTGAAAGTTTTGTCTTCGAATGCATTTTTGGAGATTATTGTAGTCGATTTCAATAATCTGTTTAAAATATGTACTTACTTATATAGGTAAGTACTTACTCTTTAGAATCCTAATATGTTATGACGTCGATGGTGATACAGTGATACATAATCGAAAATATTGTTTTTATTAATAATCGCGAAACCCACATAATTTATTATGAACTAAAATATGAACTACGAGTTTATTCCAATGAATACAAACATCGATTCTTTCTTTTTCCAAAGGTTTCATACTTTTGAAGTCAGACGACAACCTCAACAGAAAATAAACACAAAGCGATATTTCAAGTACTTTCCTTTTATTTCACAAGCCTAGATATCTTGTATCAAAATCGAAGATCTTAGCGAGCTTCATCGTAATCTTATTTATTTGACGGCAAATTGAAATCGTCCGTGACCCATCCTAGATATCTCCCTAGGGGACGGACCGAACACTTCGGGGCATGTCGGTCCATCTGCTGTGAGATACGTGACAGAGGCTTCTGTTCACTGGTGTGATACATTTTCACAACAAAGGATTATTCATGACATTTTGTCATAACTTGGTCTCTAGATGCATAGGCAAGGTCTACAGGCAATGCGTCTCTCTAATATAGTTAGGTACTTCCTTCCGCTAGTTTGACTGAGCGTCCGAGCGTGCCAATATACATGAGATGCTAGTGGGCTTAGGTGTTAAGTAGGGTGAGATAATCAAATAATCGCCAATAGGACAGATTGAACCACATCTGGATATATGCCAGTCCCTCAGCTTTGAGATACGTGATTGGTTCATAACATTAAATTGAGATCTGTTAACTCTGGATTTCTAATTCTTCAAAGAAAATGAAGCCTCCTTAATATAATAAGGAACCTAGTTCATTTGTATTATGTCTCGATAATAATGATGAGCACTGGAGATAAAAGAAGATTAGTCCCAAATTCACGCAGGTAAAGTCGCAGGCAAAAGCCAGTAATGAAAAAGTTCAACAATCTCAGTAAGAGAAATGTTCGCAAAAATTAAATCTTTCTGAATTCTTTCTGTGTTTTTCTAGACACAAAGACAATTTACAAGGTTATTTTATTTTATAACGACTTGTAAAAGCAATTGTGAAAACGATAACAGTATTTTTTGTTTTAGGTACGCGTATTCCAGATTTTTATTTATCATCTCACCACCTTAGCGTTAATTGTCGTATATGCGTAGTAACTACGCCATAACAACTTCAGGTTACTTTGCATTTTTACTCTTCTCTTTTTAAGTTTAAGATTTAGATAATTCTCAGCGCTTTTTACATTTTTAGGTTTACTTACATTTTGATCACTTAAACCTCGCCAGTATAGGTAAATCCGGATATTACATTTCAAAACCAATAATATAGACAGCACTTCGTTGTAGTTCGCTAAAGGAAACCGATGTTTCGCGTTACCTATTTTCTCTACAAACTAAGCAAGTAATTTCACAGCTAGTGGTTTGTTTACACGTGCTAGTAAATAAACTAATTTAGATTAATTTCCAATATGCAAAGGCGTTCGCGGTTTGCATAAGTTAGACATTACCTATTAAAATATTATAATAATAATGTAAATTTTACGCGATAAATAATTTAAATGCTAATTAAAATCCTGTGTTCTATAGATTTGAATTTGAGTAAAATTAGATCGCATAGTTAGATCTCCAACATGATCCAATGATTGTTTTAAACTACCCGTTCCCCGTTGCTCGATTTTCGGGTCTTGATTTTCAAAAAAGTCCTTCATATAAATAAAAACGTTTTTAAGTTGAGTATTTTTCACTGTCTGTTGTACATTTAATAGTTTGCTGCATTACACAAGAAACGGAAATTGCCCTATATCGGAGTAACTCGATATTACGAGCGCCGTCCGAAATAATCAAGTTATTGGAGACGACCAAAAAATGTAATCTAGTGCCAGCTTGTATTTAGCTACACAGTTACTGAACAAGAGATTTGTTTATTAATACTTTCTTGTTGATGTGGCTTGTTTGAAAGAGTGGAATTAGTGAGAGGGCAAAGTGATTTATATTTAGGTACAAGTTTTATTTAAGAACTTTTAAGAATTCGTGGATTTTTTTGATACCTTGCCTGCTTTGTGTTTTTGCTGCTGACTAAAATATAGCGCATGTTTGCAAATACTATCGTATCTACAAATATATTTCACCCCAGACATAACCAAATAGGATTTAATTAAGGTAAGGTTAAGGATTGAAGCGCAGCAAGTTATACGTATTATATTATATCAAATACTGTGGCTAAAATTACAAAAACGAGATATAAAAATAACATCAATAATAGCTGTCACAAATGTCACAATCAAACAATCATTACAATCCTAAATCAATATTGACGGAGAAAACACTTCACAGAGACACTTCAGGCAGGATTTGATGGGATCGATCCGGATTGACGGATGATTTAATTTGGATCAATCTGGTGATTGAATTCCATATATGCTGTGTTTGCGTTTCCATGGATGCTGTTCTTGAATGTTCACCCGATATTGATTCAGGCAGCATGTGTCGGTAATTCGTTTTATGCAAAATGGGGAAGTATACCGGAAATTACAAAGCTAGCTAAGACCTCGTGTTTGGTTTGTTAAAATTTCGGGTGAAGAAGACGCGCGTGTTACATCTTTGGCAGCAATAACTTTTGTGTGCTTAACCTTAATGAAAGCGGAACGGATTAGATGTTTTAGAAAATAACGCGTAAAGGTGGTAAGTGATTGCCTGCGTAACTCTAAAGTTTGCTATAGTATTGTCATTTGTAAGAAATTGTTTCAACATTTTGTCAAAATTTTCAACACAGCAGGTTCCCCGCTTCTTGTCATGCATGCCTGCAAAATCACTAGTTACTGCATAATGCCTTTCCTACGAGTATTTCTCTTACGTATATAACTCTGTAAACTTCTGAAAATAAGGGTTTCCAAAGCTGAAGAAAATGATGCCTGCTACTCTTCAGTAATGTTTATTCAAAGCTTGACTGCAAACATCAGCGTTGAGTGCAACAGCTGAAATATATTGCGGGAGAAAATATTAAACTTCAAAGCTACTACTTGCCTTATATTTCAAGAGGAAGAATTTTTGAAAATTTTGAAGATACTCGTACGTATTTAGTTTCTCATATTCGTGTATGTAAACAGCTTTGCATATTACAACGTCAATACCTAACTTTTGCTTTGCCCTGATCTGATACGTAATGTGAATTTGTTTCTTGACCTACACATGTTTAGGGGAATCTTTGCCTCATTATAGGACCATCAATGCTTTATAGTCTTCTTTGAGATACAAATAATTATAAATTTCAAAGGTGTTTCGGCCTATGAAAATAAAACGAAATTTACTTAATGAAAAAGCAATTTTATGTTAATAAAGAATTGCTTAGTGAATATTACGAGTTCTATACTAAGACCAGAAGGTAATTTGGTACCTTTTAAAAGGACCTTTATCACTCGTCAATCAACATAATTGGTCATAATTACTACTTCAAGCCAATTAACTAATTTAAGTACACAACGAACACAACCATCACATTTTGTCGTTTTTCTTGAATTTTTAAATGAAATAGTTCGGTACTTTTAATTAAAGTCTATTATTCGCATATTATGGTGTATTTACTCGTATAAAAAGTAATACTTTATCACTACCTGACTAAGTAGTTAGTTGATCCATTGCTAGTAAAAAGCCCCATTATTCTTCTATCTCTACGTCTATTTAGTCCGTTTTGTTAGTTTAGGTAATCTTAAGTCCAAATCTTCGTCGGATGGGTTAAGTTTAAGTTATAAACCACAGTCTTTTATTATGACTCGATCAATAATGTCACGCACCATATCTCGCTGACAAATCTTAACTTTGAACTTTTGTATCTCAGTCATGTTTAGGCGATGTTACTTAGGACACACAGGATACACGTATGTATCTATTAGTTTTTCTTTGTCATCCTCTTCTTCTTTTTCTTATTTCTCAAATTCATGGGCAGCAGTAGATAGGACATTCATAACCGCCAGGCATATTGGATTCCAAGCCTGAAGGTGACTAGTTTCTACAAATATTCCAGCTTTTAATATTGAATTAATCAACCATCCAATAAACTTCTCGCAATGCCAACTAAACACAAATAACTGAATAAATCGGTCTAAATGGAAATCTATTCCAGGAAAGGTTCAGAAATGTCCTTTTCTTATTCATGTCCGAGTATTACATAACTTATCCAATATCCTTTCAGTGTAAAAACGCGAAAGTTCTAAATTAAATTTGCTGGCATTCCTCGAGGATTCCTCATTATATTGAAATGTTAAGTTCAGGGAATTCGTTTTCTTTTGAAGGAAATATTTTTTAATCGGGTTTCTATTGCCCATAATTGTATTATGGCGAGAAGGTAAGTTAACGAACACGCTGATGGTAAGTCAGATGTCAATGGGTCTCGTATCCCGTACGTACATGTAACGTAATGTCATTTTTATCCCCAGAAACTTATAACAGTTCCCACGAGAGTACTCAATTCTGATATAGTTGTAAGCGAATTTTTGTAATTTATATTTATACACGTTGAAAATATATTGGCATATAAATAAAAATTGCGACGCTCAGACGTCTTTACGCGCTCAAGGAAGTGAGTTGTGCTGAAGCAATTTAATGCAAAAATGTTTTCTGCGGTATTTTATGTTCCGCGAATTGCATTGATTATTAAAAATATAAGTTTTCTTTTCGTAGCAATGATAGATTCTTCGTTTAATGGATGAGTATTTATTATAAGAAAACCTACCTATAATATATTATTTACATATTAAATATTACAAATTAAAACTAAAAACAAAACTAAAACTATAGTAAATTAATATTATTAAAGTAAAAATTAACAAAATTTTTAACAAAAAATTTACAAAAATTAACAAAAAAGCCTAAAATTACAACTAAAATAAAATACCACCTAATCTTGGATCAATCCATGCACATAGGTAAGCCACTCGCTAGTATTTAAGTAGTTATGAGTTGAAATCTCAAGATTCTAAATGATCCAATGATTCCAACCCTGGTCCCTTCTTCTCTGTCTATATGTCCCTACCATGTGAGTACCATGTGTTAAATGTCTAAGCAGCGTCAACGAGTTATCCAAAGAGAAAAACCTGAAAAACCCTACTGTTCGGTCCCTGCTATAGCACAAATTTTTGAAGCTTTGTTATAAAATTGCATTTCATTTCAGTGACAATGACAATGAAGTTTTGATACAACCATTGTAAATTAGAAGCTTCTGACAACGTATAATAAAATCTGTCTTATAATTTACAGCTAAGAACTTGACGCTCTTGCCTCTTACCTTATTAAATAAGTTCTCACTTAGAGCAAATTATACTTCTCTCTTGTCACCGGAGCCGAGAAACTTATTTAATCTGTAGTCGAATAAACAAAAGAAAAGAGAACATAAACGAATGCCTAGTACTAATAAAGGAATGTTCTAGAAGTTAATGGTCTTTCTTCCACATTTCCGTAGCAGCACGTACGATAGTAATCAAAATGAATGATGATATAAAGTTATGTGTGCGTATAGTCACGTGGAAGTAGTTTTACAGTTCAGAAACAAGTCTATTAATTATAGGTGTATTTTCTCGTAATTTTTTGTCGCGGGCGCAAAAGTTAGGGTTAGCTCTGTATTGTTGAATGTCTACTTTAAATTTTTCCTCTTTTTAATCCCTGACGCAAAACAGAGGAGTGTTATAAGTTTAAATAAATAAATAAATAAATAAATATCAGGGACAATCTCACACAAATTGACCTAGTCCCAAACTAAGCTCTAGGCTTGTACTATGGGTACTAGGCAACGATATACTTACTTATATAGAGAAATACATACTTAAATATATAGAAAATATCCATGACTCAGGAAAAAATACACGCGCTCATCGCACAAATATTTGCCCGTACCGGGATTCGATCCCGGGACCGCTAGCTTCGTAGGCAGGGTCACTACCAACTAGGCTAACCGCGTCGTCAACGACGCGGCGACGACGTTTGACGAGTGTATCTTTGTTCTGAGCTAAGTTTAGTGAAAATTCGTTGGGCGTTGGGACATTTAAAAGTTATGAGCTCCGAAATTAGGGGTCCCATTTTTATCTGTACCATAATCCAGAGAAAAAATATTATTTGGTTATTAAGTGTAAATTATAACAAATTTAAATGGGATCCGTTGTGCTACTAAGTAATAACCTAACCGAGTTAGAAACCTCCGACATCAGCGCCTAAAAAAGCCTCTGAGCAATGAGCAAAAACTTCAACGGGCTCCAAGCACTTACATTTTCACTGGAGGGACTCCGTCACTCCGTCACGTCAATTTTCTGTCTTAAGCACAATTGTCACGTACGTATTTGTAGAATTTACAACACAATACAATAACTCTTTATTGAACACCACATACAGCAAGAACAAGAAATACAATAAGAAAGAGATATAACGCAAATAAAGTTAAATTAAGATTTCTTCATCACAATTAACCTCGTTTCTACGAACAATCGTTCACAGTAAAGCTGACAGTAAGTTAATAATAGAATTATGTATGACGTTTCACAGTAAAACGACGGTGTTCATTGTGGATGATCTCAGCTCAATACGTGACGAAAACATAAAGCTGTTACGCACACTTACAGTAACGTCCTGTCCATCATCATCATAGGACAATCTCACACAAATTGACCTAGTCCCAAACTAAGCTAGGCTTGTACTATGGGTACTAGGTATAAACGCACTTACATCTGGGTAAGGCCGTGAAGCGTTCGAACCGCCCCGCTTATATGTCACGAAAAAAGTCCAATTCCAATTCGAATTCCAATAGTACCGTGTAAGATTTGACAACCCGACCGAATTAAGAATGTTAGAAAGTGGCTCAACAATCCCTTGGTGTGATTGTATAGAGAAATACATCCATAAATACATAGAACACATTCAAGACTCAGGAACAAATACTCGCACTCATCACACAAATATTTGCCCATACCGGGAATCGAACCCAGGACCGCTTGCTTCGTAGGCAGGGTCACTGCCAACTAGGCTAACTGCATCATCAACCTATATGAATCTAAACTATTGTATATTCAAACCGCGGATAGATAAGCTTATTTCGAGTTAAATTTTGGAAGGCGTTAAAGAAATCTTGAGTAAATTGTAGGAAACGTTTTTCTTTCTAAAGTCACATAACTCATAACAAAAGAATTAATCAATTATTTTATTAATAACTATATAACCCGAAAAGATAAAGATAAAAAGAGATAAAAGAGATTTATTCAGTAACTAAGGCACTTTTACACGTCAAAATCTACCAGCCAGCGCTTCCCAAGAGGAGGCCACTGCTGAGAAGAAGCGCCGGAAGAAACTCAACAGTTAGTTATTATTTGAAAATATAGTTAACTTATGGCAATGATCCTACTTTTTCTAGCATTATAGAAGAAGGAGAAAAACATTTATTCGTGACAAATATCAACAAAGGACAGAAAAATGTAGTCACAAAATGGTCCCAACTCAGCGTAATGCCGGTATTAAAGTCAGCGCTGGTCTTCCGTTGGAACCATCAAGTGAAACCACGGAAGGTTCTTCTTCTTCTTAAAGTGCCTCTCCAACTAGTGAAGGTTGGCTATCAGTTGCTGGAATCTTTCCCTATCCTTTGCGAGACGGAATAGCTCGGACGCGCTCGTAATTCCAGTCCACTCCCGGATGTTGCGAAGGTTACACACACAAAATCTTGACAGGTAGGTAGGTACATAAATTACAAAACAAGAAGGAAAAAAATGATAAGAAAGAGAAATAAAATAAAAAAATAAAATTAAAATTCACATGCAACCTTTCATGCCCCATACATGCATACATGCTTTTATACAGCATTTTCATATGATATCATCATGAAAATGATGATGATCATGAAACTGCAGCGTTAACTTTCATTTCCCGGGCCCGTATGTTTACACTCTATTATTAAAGACAACCGAAGCGCTAACCAATACCTAGAAACCTAGACGCCTACTCGGATTAAATAATAGGTCAAGGCGCTGTTTGTGTGTTTGCTTATGCTATTCGGACTAGGAAACCGTTTGGTATATGATTGAAACGGTACATTTTGGATTTGAGTGGGCCAGCTTAAAAATACAATTTTGCTTTGAAGTTCATAAAGAGAGTTTGCAATATCTTATTGATTATATACGTTTTTTATTATTATACCGTCCCCGAAGGATCCTTGAACTGAAGCTAATTAATCGGATTTAGAAAAAAAAACTAGAGTTCTGTGTATAAATAGGCACCTTTAAGTAAACAAAATGAATTCATAGAGCATAAATCACTTAATTTTTTTTTTGCAAATAGATAGGTGCCTAAAAATTTAAACAACATGGAACAAAAATAATTTTTATTTATGTCGTTAGATATACATATATTGCGATATTATAAGCGTAGGTACACCTATCATTATCCTGCTTTACTTTAAATCAAGTTCATGTTAAAATTCATCATTATGCCCTTCATTAAAAAGTTATGTTCATAGACTGGTCGTAAAGGATTTTAATCTTCGTTACAATATTCATTATTTCCATCAAGAAAGATGAATAAATGCCGCAGAAGTTAATTTTGATGGTAAGTTAAGTCCAATAAAAGTTCATTAAAGTTAATTAACTCTTTATTTCTTTTTTAATTTCTTCATGTTTTTACTTCCGTTTAACATTATAAAGTTTACTTTATTATATAGGTACAAGGTAATAAGTAATTCATATAACGGGAACTACTAGGTAATTAGCAAATAGGTGAATTTAAATAAAAGTTATGGAGATTCCTTGAAAGAGTAATATAAAATTAAGAGGATTGTTAGTTGACGGCTTTCCATACAAAGGGCGATAACGTTTTCCACCCCCTATTTAGAGGGATTAACATTTGTTAATCGATTTCGACTAATTTTTGATATGTGGTCAGTCGGAACAAAAACTATGTCCCTATGTTTCATTTTTTAAACCAAACAAACATTTGCCTCGATTGATGCGAATGTCGATGCGAATATTTAAAATTATGCGACTCATTGTAACATGCCTATTTTGAACCCTGTAGGTCCCATTATTATCTTGATCATCACGATAACTATTATTAATACTGATGCAGAATGGAGTCACGTAATGAATGTCTTTACACCAAGCCAACTAATTGTTTAATCGACTTGCAAGTGCCAAGGTAAGTACATTAGTTACTGTTGTGTTAATGAAAGTTGAATGTCGTACCCACGTCAGTTGCTTGGTGTTATTACATACGCATATGGCAGAAAAGGCGAGCTTGAATAAACTGGCCTAGCTAAATCGCGCTCCGCAACACACGTTCGCAGCCGGCCATAATCAATGAAACTAACCTAACCGAGTTAAAAACCCCCGATATCAGTGCCTAAAAACCCTCTGAGCAATGAGCAAAACCTTGAACGGGCTCCAAGCACGTACATTTTCACTGGAGGGACTTTGTCACTATTAGATTTCAAGAATTAAAAAATCAGATCCCCTCATCAACTAGAAAAGAGCTGATGATCTTCAAACGGCTGAACAGATTTTCATGAAACATGGCTAAGAACACTCGGGATAAAATTATCTATGACATAAAAAAAAAAACTAAACGAAAATCGGTTCATCCGTTTGGGAGCTACGATACCACAGACACACAGACAGACACGTTAAACTTATAACACCCCTCTCTTTTTGCGTCGGGGGTTAAAAATTTATGAAATCGTAAGAGAAAAATTATAGTCTTGTATTCTAATACGACGAACTGACAGGTTATCGGCTGACGGACTGTTAGTCTGTGTTCTCCTTTAGTCCTAACCGCGGAAACTCAAAAATGTCAAGATCTTGTCACTGTTTACTAGAATTTAATGCAGACCACCCTAGGGGAGGGGTTAAATCCTTCCTGACGCTGGGTCTTGTAGAATATTTCCCTCTCATAAACAGAAACACCAATACAGGCTAAAAAAAAAACAAAAAAAAAGGTAACCACGAATCGTCGCTCACAAGAAGGTAGGATTACCTTGTGCGTAAACCAAGGTATCCTTGTTCGATCGAGTTCGCTCTTTGCCGTGAAATAATACCACCCCAGCTGATATCTAAAAGCGTCAGTGTGATATCACCACGTGTAGGCCGACATTAATGTATTTTGTCAAACAGATCTAATTGTGTTGATGGCAGCTTTTAATATAAGCGAAGCTATTTATAAAGCGTATTTGTTCGCGTGATTTTTAAATTGCCGCTTTTTCTTAGGGCGAAAAACGTATTTTCTGAGATAAAAGCACGGTAAAATTAATTTGAATGTTCTAATATGAAGTTGGATTCCTTTTTGAAGGACTGGCCAGAGACTGCTCAGAACAGGGAAAACTGGAAAAAGTGGGGGGAGGCCTTTGCCCAGCAATAGGACACAACAGGATCTTAATAATAATAATCTAATATAAATAAAATGAACCACAATTATATAAAAATCGATTACTAGTAATAAGTATATTTCCGAGTATGTGTTGTGTGAGTAGGTAATGACTTTGCATTGTAGGAAAAAAATACTTTGCCATCATTGCAAGCAATGAAAAATTCGGCAGACCCTACTCGTGTTACCCAAAAGGAGCTTTTTTGGAAATTGTTTCACGCAACATTCAAAGCGAACTAAAACCGTTGTCCGGCCCGCACCTAATCATATCGTCTGTTACGGTTTTTATCCATAAACGCACAACAAACCTATTTTTTAAAAGTATGCTTTGTCACGTTCTGTTAGATTCAAATGTCGCAACAGAATACTTCAAGCATACTTTATTTATTGTGCGATTATGAATAAGAGGGTTAAACTTTATCTTAGTAGTACTTATTTGTGGTTGCCTTACCCATACATATTTCAAAGAAACCGCAAATTACTCACGACATCTTCACACTAGTCACACTCATACCACACACAGTCATGATGTCACTGTACGAGGAATTAGAAACTTACATCCGTAGTTAGACCCAATAATAATCATTGTCACGTAACTCACATAAACATTCGACCCAAATATCCCAAACGTATGCAACACAAATATTTGGCACTTGTGGCTTGCTAATGTGTATTGGCAATGCATTTCTGTTTCGTAATTTTGAAGTTATACATGTTTTATTTACACGTGGTCTTAATTATTACCAGTGATCGGAATAGGTAGAGTATATTTACCTAAACTTGATGCATGTTCATTCAATAATGTGTTCCCATCTCACTCACGCATGAATGAACAAGCGTCAAGTTTAGGTAAATATACTCTACCTATTCCGATCACTGATTATTACACATAGTCACACCACGGGATGTTGAGCCACTTGCTAACATTCTTAATTCGGTCGGGTTGTCAAATCGTACACGGTATATTACTATTGGATTTGGACGATTTTGACACGACTTCATATCAAATGTAGAGTTTATTGCTTTATGACGTACATACAAAAATTTACAAGAATAAACAATGCTGTAGCTTTAACTTTACCGTTACTATGTTTGGTAAATTATCTCTATTTCTTTAGCGTCAGTTTGACATCCGCTTTGAAGGTCCAAGTTTAGGTGTCAGCGATTCGTCCATTTTTACCTAACATTCGAAGGAGGGTAGTTTTTAGCCAGATTTATTTTGATCCAGGAAAGGGTTTCTGCTTCATTGTTTCTTTTTAAATGTAAAGACAGTTTGGTAACCTCGGATTGTATTATTTACGTCTATTCAATCAAATGTAATGTATCTGCCTAATCCTATTGAGCACACTTGCTGCATTCCTGCATTCACTGAGATTGCTAACGCAAACTGTCTATAGAGTTTGCATATTATATTCGGAAGCTATACTGTAGATAGAACTTTCCAACTCTGTAGCCCCTGTAGCGAGATATACATACAAATAGATTCCCGATGTTTAGTTAGAGGCTTTTCTGTGATACATGAAACGTGGAAACAAAGGTTATGCGGGACTATAAAACGCTTTCAAGTGATTTATGCATTTAGTTATTTCCAAAGAGGTTGATTGCATATATGTATGTATATACATGTATGCAGTCAACCTCTTTGGAAAATGCAATAATAGGTACATGACAATTTTATTGTTATGTATTATTATTGCATTCCTGTGACTTTCTACATGAGCAGTGTTGCCAGTGTTTATGTATTTTAATTTACATTAGACTTATATTCGATGTTGTCGTTGATTGGTGTCGAAATATCACTAGATACATTACGTAACAATTATCCTTGTTTCTTCTCTCCTACAAAAGCAAGTTTCAGAACAAAACAGAAATCGTTCATTTACAGTATTGTTTAGACAACGTCGAGTACAGGCTGAACTTAATATATTGCTCGCCCGATTCTATTATCTGAGATGCAACTTACATCGACGACGTTCTTTACTTGTTTTTTATATCGTCCCAAGGCGGAATTCTTAAACGTGTGAGAGTATTCGCTAGGGATTTTCTCGGCAGCAAAAACGAATCAGGAGGAAGAAAAGTCAACCATTATTATGCTAAACGTAACATTTGAATTGACAAGTGGCCATTATGAAGAAGCTTGTGCATTTCTTTTCTTGACACTTATTATTGAATTTCTTGCTGAATCCCTGGTTATATTATTTTGGCAGAGATGTTCTTGATCTTGCATTTTGAAAGCGCTTGGAAATCGTTTGTACGTAAAACTAACCTTAAAACACCTTTTACTGGTCGCATTAAATGTGGTCACTAATTGGTTGAATACTCTACCTCAATGTTGAAAAAATTAAACAGTTAAAGATCACTTGAAATTTCGTTTTAGTCTTAGGTAGAGTTTAGATGTGTCAATATGTATGGAACTGTCAATACGGTTTAACGGTTATAAAGGCTACAAGTGGCCCTTATATTACGTTAACCGCATTTTACCCATACTTCAAATCTTTTGAGTAGGTAGCTTTAAATAATATGAAAACGTAACAGCACCTCTTGACCTCGGCCGCCATAAGATGGACCCGCAACTATAGATTATGGGAGAACCCACGGCGGTCAAGCTATAGCGGTAAACATACGTATTCGTAACTTTTGACAGTTTTATAAAAATTGACAGCGTCACGCCAACGCGTAGACGTTTTAAATGTCACATAACTTGCACTGAGCCAGTGAGTGGTCTTAGGGACTTCAAACAAAGTTCCTCTAAACAATATATTTTCTGTACCCAAAAGTTAACGATAGTACGTGGACCAAAACTGTTCATGGTTTTTAGCGGATCCAAGCAATGCCAAGAACTCTAAATCGGATATATTTTGTACGAAAATTGTGGAATTGAGCACTGAATGTGAGTCGTAAATTTTGGGTGTAGAAGAGGCATTGTTTGATAATTAATTTAAGTCCGAGTATGAATAACTGCTCTTCACATTACCAAATGTTTGTTTCATATATTGCTGGCTAATGCTACTATTTGACTAGAGACACTAATTTAACGTGACCTCAACAACAATATATAATTTGCAATATAGTCGCACCCAAAATATCATTTGGTTGTCACACGCAGTGCATCTAGTTGAGTAGTCATTGTATTACCAGGCAGCCCGTTATGCCGGCGATCATAATAATTGCATCGTCATGACGTCATCATGCGTCAACACTATTAATAAATGGTTGGGACAGACTGCTGGGCGGTTAACTGTTTTAAATAATATTTTTATGTGCGTGAAATATTGTTTGACCTGATTAAACTTATCAAACTATGATTACAGAAAATTCTTCGTTATCTGTGTTTTCTATATAACGCTAACATAATTTGTGAAGAGTTAAAAACCTGTTAAAAGCGTTTCTTGAATTGCAATTCGTTTCAAGGATTGCAGTTTTAAAATTGCAACTATGGGCCTCGAAGTCAGGTATGTGTACTCGTTTGCCTTTTCCGTTTCATAAAAAGCCGTAAATAGCCTTTTAATTTGCTACTTTGTACTTGTGACTCTTTTATTGATTTATATACAGAAATGGCAAGTGCCATAATAATTAATATTAAGTACCATAATTTTTTCCAAGTATGTACCTATTAATATTTTTTACCTTGATTCTTAGGAACTATAACAAAAGGCCCGTTTATATTCAGAAAACGTAATGTCTAAAATATTTCTTTGGCCATACAATGGCGATCCCTATGAGTATGACATCACAGAACGTTCATGGTTTATTCATGGACTTTATAACTCCTAACAATCAATACAAAGCTTAATTTAGCATAATCCTCTAACATCACAAAACATTTAAGTCATTTGCTCCTGGATATTAAGTTATTAACAAGAAGTTTGATTTAGTTTTTAAATAATATAACGTATAAAGTAGGAAAGTCTTAAAATATTTGTTTGTAATTATATATACATAAAGAAAATAGATTGTTTCTTCTCCTACTACTGGTGCCCCTCCAATTACTAAAGGTTAGCCATCAACTTATTATTTATCCATGTAACAGTAAAGGCGTGCCTTTTAACCGTTTAAAAGGATAAATTTAGTAACACTGAATGTATTTTAGTAACACTTCTCAAACCACTGTTATCTAATCTATTCTTAGCTCTTCCTGTCTTCAAGCCTTTAGGAACTGTATTTAAAAAATATAATTATGGCCATGTGCTTGTTTGGCGGCGTGATTCATAATGCACTTGCCTTAGAGGTTCATCCATTGATGTCCACTATTGGATACAGTGCATAGTGATTGTTTATTTAGAACTGTCCAGCTGGCGTTTTGAGCCACGTCTTAAGCAATACTTTCACTCACTACGTAGATGTCATGATATTATTATAGAAATTATAGATTTAGGATCTCATATATGGATATCCAGCTGTTGAAATCGAAGCGAGATAGGTTAAATAGGATAAAATCAAACATCCAATCTCTCTAGTTAGTGATTTTAACTTCTTGTGTAGTATTATAAGAGTATGGCATTAAGTCTGCCATTAGTACTTTTTTTTTATTATCATATATGGGTTTGCGTTTGACCTCAGTCTCACCTGATGTTAAGTGAAGACGAGGTCGAAGATGGTACACGCTTACCCAGAAAATGCCTATTCACTCTTGCCTTGAAAACACCAAGGTTATAGGATTCCGGGAATACAGACGCAGGGAGAGCATTCCACTCCTTGGCAGTGCGAATAAGAAATGACGCAGCAAACCGCTTCGTCCGAACTGATGGAAATTCGACTACATGAGGATGGAAGCCCTCCCTGCGTCTGGAAGACCGATTGGAGAACGTGGAGGGTGGGATGAGGACTTACTTTATATACTGTGCCATCTCCTCATGCATTGCAACAATATCCGTGTCTTGACTTAATATTATTTGTATGATATCTTACGTAATCGATTCATCTCTTTGTGTATCAACAGATCAAGTTTTACACAAATTACAGTGCTTTCATAAACCTGCATAGAATATTCAGTATTTTTCAAGTTAGTTTAATTTAACTCCCTTTAAGCTTTCTACGTGACTAATAAAAAGACGAAACAAATTGACAGAAGTTTTGTAGTTAATATTAACGTAAATTACTTCGAAACATTTGTTTGAAAGAGTCTATTGTGACAGCACAATTTCTCTGAATTATGCAGATAAATAATAAATACTCCTTTGTTTTCAAACAGAGAAGGGTAGAGCTGTTTTAATGTTCAAAATTAAATCAATAATTATATGTATTTTCATGTTTTTTTTCGTCATGTGACTAGTTTGACTATATAGCCATTGAAATCATCATCTCTAAATGCAGTGTTGTCTTGCTTGGAAAACTTTTGGTCAATACAAGAACCAATCTAGTTCTACAGGGTAGAATCAACACTTGTATCTAGTCCAAACATAAACCTCGAAGCTACATTTGCACTGGAAATTGGCACTACTTCAGCTCCTCGCAATCAATGGCGATCACAGACTCGATGGAATTTGGACTTTGTCGCTTTGAGAGCTCGCAAAGGATGCACAAAGGGATTTCGGAACTTGCTAGTCTTGCCGTCGGCAAAGAGACAGGGTGTTGAAAAATAAAGTGTTTATTGTCTAGGGTTGCCACGCTACAGTTACAACTGCACTTCACGACCAGAGTTGTGGTTAAATGTTTTGAAACTAACGTAGTAAATTCCCCTTCCGTGTACGAAATATTCGTGTATTTTATCGTCATAAACGAAAAGTTGTGAATAACATTACACGCACGGTAGTAGCACGTTAATAGTAGCACGGTTAATAACATTTAATGTTTTGTTTTTTTTTTTTTTTTCTGACCTTTTGCTGTGATGAAATGAAATATCAGAAACAACACATTAAAAATCACAATAACATTAAATATCATCTTACTACATGCAGCCCGATAAAACTACCGAAACAGTTACCCTTTTAACATCTGGCAACATTAATGAACAAGAATAATCGTCGCTCATAACTTATGAACTTGAAGATAAAGCCCGACTCCTAAGTAAGATAAGCTAGACTAAAGTTACAAGCCTTGTTTATTCTATAACTTTTACGTCGACGTCCTTTCGTCTAATCGATAATGATAAGTTATTTGATAAATATTATGTCTCTGTTAGACGCTGGGAATATGAACGAACAGAATAGTAAACTTTAGTATGAGTAGGTATGTAATCGAAATTTTATCACAACACTAATATATTATAACCGAGAATGATGATGTTTTGATAATATTATTATTCATTAGTTTCGACGGTTTTCGAATAACACTCATCACATCGGTCAAAAGGATATTGGATCAGCACATTTTGATACTTGCCTAGTCTTATATCGAAAAATTATTGTTTCCGGAAAGGACTGCCGTGTTCTACGCGGACGAAGCAGCGGGCAAAAGTTTGTTAGAAAATAATTTTAATCACTATTCATCTTAATTACGTGTTAAATAACTTTGACAACCCTAAAATTACTTCATCCGCTAAACTTTAATTAACAATACGGGTTGTGTAATGATAAATGATTCAACTATTAACAACTGGAGTCTTAGTTTATTAAACTTACATAAAGTATCCCTAATTTACTGGATTATTGCGGAAAGTTTAAATCTGATAAGACTATGCCCTAACAAAAAAATGATTAGGTAAATTTAATTTAAATCGTACTAAAATCTCGTAATATTTGAAACTATTTCTTCATACTTTGTTAATTAACGTTTAACTGTACATTTCAATGCTGGGTAAAGCTGAAACAACAATCTTATAAAGAAATTAAAAAAAAAACACTTTTTTTAAGTCTGCGAAATTAATTAACGTCTGAAAGAAGCGGTTCACTTTGGGCTAATGAAAGAAAGCGAAGAGCTGGCGGACCGTTTCAATTTAGTGCCTTGAAACGATCTGTTAGACGAGAAAATGTAGTACAGTGGTGACTACTTAATACTTAGATAGAAATAGACACTAGACAATATACTTGAATTAATTCGTTTAAAAACATCATACTGAACCTAAACTAAGTTTTAGGAAAACAAAAGTGTGCGGTGCAACCCTGGAGCCAGAGATTACCACGAATATGAGAATACAAAGAGTCAAAGACAGTTTCTTACACATATAATAATAACAGTAAGGTTTCTACGTACTATTTCTATGAATAGTATTGTATTTATCCAGACTGTTCCAATGTTTAACATATTTTGCATTTTTATTAGTAAAGCAAGAACGGCGTTTTTAACCGACTTCAAAAAAAAAGGAGGTTCTCAGTTTGACCTGTATGTTTGTATGTATGTATGTATGTATGTATGTATGTTTGTCCACGATTATCTCGCGTTTGGCTGAACCGATTTAGAAGCGGTTTTCAGCAAAGTATTTGTTACATTCTGGAGAAGGTTTTGGTATACAAGAATAATGGATACCACGTGACGTCATCCGCATGGATCTGTTATTAAGCGATATATTAGTTCAACTCGACCGATTTTGTGTTGACGCGATTTTTTTAGTGATAGTTATACTCGTATCACTAAAAAGCGAAAAAAAAATGTAATAAAAAAAAACGAAACAATTTTTTTTATAAAAAATAGAACCGTCTTCAAAAAAAACCCACTAAACAAGACTAAATAATGACCGGCTTCCTAGGAATTGCCTATTTGATGGGTGCCTAATAGGTACATGGAATATATCGAAGTCGGTGGCAAGAATCATGTGACATTGCTATTGTGTAAACCTACTTGACACCGGCTTAGATATATTCCATGTACCTATTAGGCACCCATCAAATAGGCAATTCCTAGGAAGCCGGTCATTATTTAGTCTTGTTTAGTGGGTTTTTTTTGAAGACGGTTCTATTTTTTATTAAAATTTTTTTTGGAGACTTCTTTTGCGATACTTTAAAAAGCACTAGTGAATTACTTACGCAGTATTGGCATATAAAATAATTTAGTAGGTATTTTTACCGAAAAAGGTCTCTAAGAAAACACGACTCATTCCTTGATAAATATTTAGCATGAACAAAATAAAGTGTAAGTTGTTAACGAAAAATATTTTTACTTTGCCCATATTATAGGGAGGAAAAAGTATAATACGTTCATGAAATATGTATGGAGACTTTGATCGTCTGCTGTGCCGGTATTACGTTTTAATTTCAGCGGTGGTGGTCTTTTTTTAGCAATTCGAGGGCGCTCAATGGACCACCTGAGTCGATCCGTTTTTATAACCAGCCCTTGAGTTTCCTCGAAGCTAAACAAAGGTTTAGTTAGATACATCGGTATTACACACACACACACACACACACTCCTAGTCCTAGCGCACGCGCGAGCCATCTTAATAGCTCCACTGCATATTTGCGAAGTATCGGCGGTAGTGAGGGACGCGGTCATACATTAGACAGCGATCGGAATATTTGCTTTTTAATAGCTTATCTTTCAAAAATGGTATTGATTCTATTGTTAAGTCCAACCGCAAATTAGCAGTGCAAAATGGAACGAAGTAAATAACGAATAACGAATAATAACAAACGAATTCATTTGAATAGCGACTTAGTCGCCTCAGCTAGCAGGTTCAAATTGTAATGACAGCACATCACTGCTTCCGCGGAAATCATCAAATCTTGCGGGATTAAAATAATTCTGTGTTGTTACAGGATGTTATCTACATGCCGAGTATAGGTAATTCGTTTCAGTACAGCTGTGAACGTGTAATTTATAGCAAACTGTAAAAATGTTATGTGCTTACGGCCGCACTCAGAGACGTCAATTAACTTCTAAGTTTGATTAAAGTTGCTGCTGTCACTTTCTTTGCTATAGAATAAGACGCAGCAACTTTAATCAAAATTAAAGATTAATTGCCGTCTCTGAGTGCGGCAGTTAGTGTTTAATTGTGCAAGCGCGTAAAATACCTACGGTTTCGTACCTCCAACACACGTAACTAGGAACAGCTACTAAATTTAAACGCGGTAATATAAGAGCACTTGCACTTCCTGTTCAATCCCAATCTTGGCGATCATTAAACCCACATTGTTTATAAACCGGTCGGTTTTATCATCCAGCTATACACTTCATTCCACATGGAACCTACAGTTCATTACTTATCGCTATACGGCATCTGTTCTCTACGGCACCGTCTGCGGTTTTCAGCAAAAAGCAGAGAAATAGCGGCAAAACATGCAAATGGCGGAGAACAAGATGGCGGAATAATTCGGGGACTTTCCTCCGCGGATTTTTTGACTGGCCAGTTTTATTTGCATTTTGTTGGTGATTGTACGAATACTTATTTGTTTTGATATACCTACCTCTGGAATACTTCACACTGCCCTGCTAAGTTAAAAGGCAGTTTTTTTTACACAAAGCTACTGTAACAAATGCAACCTCATTACTGGGTAATAAAGTTGCAATTGCTACAGTTGCAGTAGTTTTATGTAAAGAACTGCCTTTTACCTTAGAAGGGCAGCACGGGAGTAAGTTAATGATAACTAACGTTTCGTGCTATGTCGCCTTAAATAATATAATAATAATCCAGCGTATATGCGTCCCACTGCTGGGCACAGGCCTCCACTCACAATGTGAGGGTTTGGGCTATAGTTCCCACGCGGGCCCAATGCGGATTGAGAACTTTGCACACACCATCAAATTTCTTTGCAGGTGTGTGCAGGTTTCCTCACGATGTTTTCCTTCACCGAAAAGCTCATGGTAAATTTACAAATTGTATTTCGCACATAAATTCCGAAAAACTTAGAGGTGCGAAACCGGGTTCGAACCCACGAACGACCCTCTGCCTAAGAGTCGACAGGTCAAACCATTAGGCTACCACGGCAATGTCGCCTTTTCCGTCTGATATTTACTTATGTCGGAGTTCACCAACCAATTTAACGGACTGTTAAATCCTAATCGGCTGTTAGTCAATACATTTTGACAACCTTCAAACCTCTAATCGCCTGGTTAACTGTTGGTGAACTCCGATCTTTAGTGCAGCTTAAACAATGTTGTAACAAGGTAAAAAACCAAGAGCATCTTGACGTTCATAAAATATTGATAATCCATGAGCAAAGTAATCTGATGTACCTACAAACAATAGGTAAAGGCACAAAACAATATACCTATGTATAGCAACTAAAAGGCGTACTTATTTAGTTGAAGTCTTTCATTAATTATTTACTTTCTATACCAATTAGGGCGCTTAATTAAGTGCTAGAAGATCCAGTGAATTAATTAGCAAGACGATCGGGTGCTATATAAGTAAATAATTTATTGGATACGTGATTTATAGGAACAGAAGAAAGTACTTACAGTAACAGGAATCATTATACATTATACAATACTTACCTAATTTGTTATTGTGTCGTTATATCATTAAAAATCTCTAAACTGACCATTCATTAAGTAAATCCAATTCAAACAATATCTTCCAACGTATAACTCTGTCACCTGAACCATTTGTCTATCCAGGAATTCCAAGCTGCAATTCCGACGTCCAATTTGTCATTCGACCAACACTGCCGCCCGAATCAACACCAGCATTCAGGAGCACCGAGACGGAAGAGCAATGTAAACCAAAAAGTCCGGCATTGCCGGAAATACGATTCGTTGCATTATAGGGATTGTACATTTAGATTAGTCTAGCTAGATGGAGATTAAAGGAAGAGTTTCAGTATAATTTTTTTATGGTTTTAATAAACGAAAACTAAACTACTTAATCGTTGTAGCAGTTCTTAGTTCTAGTAGAGGAAGAGGTTTTGAAGCCCAATGCGGTTGATGAACATAAAAAGTTTTTTTTTGAAGTTTGATTCATAGATTAATTATGAAACATATCCTGGATTTAAAAACTCTCTTCACTTTTGAAAAATTGGAACATTCCCGAAGAAACAGACAGCACACAGAAAGAACAGAGTTAAAGCAGTAACTTATCAAATTATATTACACTCAACGGTTATTGTAATAGCTTAAACAGAGTTCGTTATATTCTTGGGTCCGTGAAACGTAAAGACAGATTCTCATGGGAACCGAATGGGTTAGTACTTTGCGGCGTTGCCTTTGAAGTTGTATACAATGTACCACCCGCCAATGGGATAGTGAATGATAAACTATATTTGCCCCACATTTCATGTACAATCTGCTACCCTAAGGTTAACCACCGTTTGCACAATAACCCCCTTACTAATAAACGTTGAGTAACGGCTGAGTAGTTATACAATGCTTTGTCCTTATCTGTCATTGTGACATTTGAATTCGACAGATAAGGACAAAGCATTGTATAACTACTCAGCCGTTACTCAACGTTTATTAGTAAGGGGGTTAGACAATAAGCGATAAGATGCGGCGGCTATCGGGAAGAAGCGTAGGCTTTAGTGACATTTTAATTTCACGGAACATTGTTTCAAAATTAAAAGAATACACTAATTTGGACGACTGTAGATGTAGGTGTATCTAGTGTTATTTTATTTTAACACAACTGGGTTAAATACCCAGCAACTTTCGTTTTATATATACAGACAGATTTACAGATTTCAGTTTACTTACATAATTTTAGAAAAAAAAATATCACAAATTTTCTTTGGTTTTAAATGACTTTAGATACGAGTATTTACACGTTTAGGGTTTATATTTACCCATAAAAAACAAATACTGGAACTTATTTACGGCGTACATACATTGATCAGAGTAAATCTAAACGAAAAAATGTCTGACTTGCAGAATGGTCACTTATCTGCAGTGATCGGAATAGGTAGGTGTCTAGTGCTAATTTGCCAAACCTTGACGCATGTTCATTCACGCGAGAATGAAATACAAAAAGTTAAGTACCAATATGTATAATGTATACCTATCTTAATCATGAATGAACGTGCATTTAGTTTAGGTTAAATGAGCACTACCTATTCCAATCGCTGCCTATCTGCGCTTGGCGTTTAACTGACCTACGGGTTATGCTAATAAAGTAATTAGCATCCATAATCCAGATGAATCATGATCAAAGATTGGTCAAAGTCGACACAAAACGGTGTAGGTTTACGTGGATGACGTGATCGCTTTGCAAGCAGTTGTGCGTGGTTATGAATTACTATACCTACTTAGAAGCGTTACACTCATACAATTCCGCCTTAAACTATGGTCAAAAGTCAAAATGATAGTTTTGCCTGTTACCCGTTTTTACCCGTTCATTGAAATAATGTTTTTGCACAAAACAGTTACAATTAATAAACGAATTGTTTACTTGGTTAGTTTTTTATTATAATGCACCAAAATAAGGGTAAAACAATAAAAATACATTCATAGACTGTTTTTTCTAAAACGTGTGCGTTCCTCACGAGTGATCGATTGGCACTAAAGCCAGACAAGGTAAATACCTTGTTTGACAACGCGTGGAATATCTATATTAATATGCATAAAACTATAGTTGTTTTCAACTTTGTATTACAACGACTAATATTTTGATTGTTGCAGTTATACTTACCTAGTGCAAAATAACCAAGGTTTAAATAAGCACGATTGATACTAGTAACCACATTAATTAATCTACTCTACTTACATTTCGCCGTGGACCAAAAAGATTTCAAGAATCTTGAAATACGTGTTGATTTTTCTACATACCGTTAATTTATAAAAGTTTCTCAACTTGACACAAAAACTTCAAGAACGGTTGGTTTACGTTTATAAAGTCCTAATTGCACCACAAATACTGTTTTAAATAGACGCTATTGGTACAACACAGACATTCAAAGCTATTGAAAAGTTGACAAAATAATATGTTGATTGAATATGTTTTAGTGAGCCAAGTAAGTTGCGGTCAGAAGTTACTCAAAATTTAATTCAAAATTAAAATTACGGTACTTAACTGAAAAAGATGAATATTGATCAAGCTTAAATAAATACAAAACGCCATCACATTGCAAACTCTATTTACTGTGATTTTAATATCCTTCCCAGACATTATTAAACAACGAACAAAAACCCTTCGCTAATAATAAATGGCATTTTTCGAAGCAACCCTAAAAGGCTTTGCTTAGCTCCGTTATTTCCGCCCGCGTAATGAAAAGTGGAAAACTCATTTCTCTTCGTACGTTAATGTGTGTTTATGTTCATTTCATTTCACTCTTCGCGTTTCGTTCGTTTTCATTGGATAGTTTTTAATTCGATTTTCATTTAAACTCGAGAATTTTTGGACTCGATTCTGCAGATGATTTAGTGTTATCCCACTCTGACGTATATTGCGAATGAAGTGTCCGAGGTTGACGTATATTGTTAATGAAGAAATCCTGATTTAGGTAGATACCTAAACCCCATTTAGATTAAACCTTATTATATTGTACCTATACGTTATAGTAGCTCTGACAGTCTGACACAAAAGATAATAGGGGCCCAGATGCACTACGCTAGCGATTTTCGAAAATTTACAAAATATGCAATTGACATAAGTGGCCGAAGCTAATGATCGTTAGCTTAATTCAATCGTATAGATTTTCTTTGGTTTCGAATATCGTTATAGTTAGAGGTATCAGCCCTCTTAAGTTGTTGGACACCGATGCGCAGAGGCGATAAACTGCAAAGCCTAAAATAAACGCAAGTGTATTCTAATATCATTAACTGAACATAAAATGTGTAAGCGTAGAACCCATTCAAACTAAATTTCTTTCAGCATAGCAACAAACCTTTCGCTTCCATATATTTAATATATATGGAAGCGAAAGGTTTATATTTATATTTTACATCTCAGCTATCATAAAGTTTCAGCCACTATCCAGCTGTGCAATTCAAACAAGAAGCGAACCAATTGTTTCATAGATAAATTGTAGCGGTACCGAGAATTGACGTGGGGTGTATTGCGAACATTTCGCAGAGTGGGTCGGGATTCTGGTAAGAATGCAACAAAACTTTTACAATGTTACGGCGACATATGAAACATAAAGTTAAACCGCTTAAACATAAGAAGGTATTTGATTGAAGTGACTGTGATTATTTCGTTAAATGATTTTGAAATCGTTAAATTGTTTTAAAGCTATACACAGAAGGTGCTCTACCAATGGTGGTGAACTCTGGGAAAGACTTATATGCCTAAAAGTAATTTAGGGTTATTCTCACTTTCTGACAGTATGGGTAAGTATCACCATGTCCAGGAAGACGAGATCATAGGTGATGGAATAAATAAATCTCTTAAACTTTTACTTGAATTTTAATTATTTTTATATTTCAATAGGTTAATACTCTAATACAACAATCTCATTTTTAATAAAATATAATATTAAATTAATATATATTCTAGATTTTGTATGTCTTTAATTCAATCAGCTCAGACACTGAATCCCTTATCGATCCGCGAATCGATCATAATAATTTTGAATTTTGAAGAATTTAAATCAATAAAAGAAACGTAAGAGTGGCCAGAAATAAAATCAATAGATAAAGGAGGTTGTAACCACATTGTTACAACTTGTCTTGTCCGCACCCATTTGTTTGCAGTGGGAATAGAACGTAACTTATTTAGGAGATGTTATCTCGAAACCTCCATATCAAAATCCGTTAAGTAACTGAAATTAGAATAAATTGTCAGGTAAATTTTGAGATTAGATTGATGTTTTTAATCTGAGATTTTAAAGACCTTAGTACAGAATCAGCAAAATTAAAGCACCAAAGGATTTTTTTTTAAACCGATTGATCGGAAATAAGTTTTATAAAACCGATTGAATTTATTTCTTGGAGAAAGCCTCTGTTTTTTTTCTCTACTTCTTATAAAAACCAGATTCGACATTAAAAAAAAAAGCCATAATTTACCCTCACCATACCTCTCACTCTCACTCACTCAAACAAGTGCGTCATTCTGAATTGCAAAGCGTTATTCCGCTGTTACTTTTTTAAATTTCAGACACAATTATGTGAGTGACAGGACCTACCCCTGGATTTTAAGTTTCAGAATAAGCCCCAGAAATTCTTTACGAGGCCTTTATTGTTTATTTGTAGCAGTCGTAAACAAATATTAAGGATTTTGTAAAACAATGGAGGCTCGCAATAAAAATCGCAACGTCGGATTAAGGATGCCATAATATTTGAGTATCGCAATATCAGAATAAGTAAGGAAAATAACAAGCTTGACAATTTTTCTGTTTCTTACTATATGTAGATGTTTTAAATATATGATTTTTCGTTGAAAACAGCTATGTTATTCTGTTAAAACAACGTCATTCAGTTCTACTCAGTTGATGAATATCCGGCGAATTTACACGCCATTTACGAAATTCGCCGGCTATTCATCGACTGAGTAGAACTGGTTGACGTTTGTGTTAACAGAATAACATAGCAGGTCATAATAGTCCGGGTGTAACCGTTAGTAATTTTTTTAGGACTGTCCTCGTCAGTCGCGGTACTCGTATAAATATTGTTACGATATAAGTAATGAAAATTTTCTTCGAAGTTATGTACACCAATTACGCGCCTGTAATAAAAATATATAAGTGCATGTAATCGCCCAATTATCTAAGAGTCTCAACTAGTATTTTGTGTTCTATGGCTGTTTGACAAATTAACGTAGTGAAGCATTGGCTTTGGTGTTTACTTATAATTGGGGATAAAGTGGATAAAACATCTCTTTCTACCAAATATATGTACAAGTGCGAGAGTGAACGCCTGAGAAAGGCCCCCCGGGGTCAAATAAGACAAACTCCTCTTTGTCGCCATTGAGAACACATTTTACAAAGCATCTTTAGAGCATGCACCTTAATCTGCACTTAAGTGTAAGTAGACCACGTCGTACTCCAATATAAAAGCACTTAATATAGCTCCTAGCCATTTAATAGCCCCGATCGTAGAACTTCATACGGTAAGTCGGGTTAGCGATAAATATAACCTACGATTGCTGTGGAATTTCTTTTAAACCACGTAGCGTGACATGGTTTGTTCAATTTAAGCTTGTTAAAGACACATTCATATATGCAATAAGTTTTTGTATTACGGTCGCACTTAGAGACGTCAATTAAGTTTTAAGTTTCATTAAAGTAGTAGCTGACACTTTCTTTGATATAGCAATAGAATAAGACGCAGCAACTCTAATGAAACTTAAAAATTAATTGACGTCTCTGAGTGTGGCAGTTAGTCTTTTTCGATCTACCCATAACCACCCAATAAACAGTAGTTTTCTTCAAAGCACTTCTTTTCTGTCTGTCCTTCGCTACAGTCAGTCAGTCTACTTATGCCTGCGGGGTTGATGTGGTCATCCACCTGTCTTACCGTTTGTCTTAAGTTTCAGTTCGAGGACGCCACTCTACATATATCTATTCTACCTACCTCTCATATCTACTTTGATATTATATTAGTATCTAAGGTTGTATAAGTAAAGTCCAGGCCCAGATATAATAAGGGGTGACAGTAACTCGGACAGGGACGCGTTTAGGTTTAGTTTAACAAAGCATAAACATTGTTTAATCACCGGAGCAGCCAGTAACTCAGTGCAAGCCACTATAGTCTCAAATACCATCAAATAAGTTAATAGAGACTTAGAAATTGTTCTCTCCAAAATATATTTACTACGGAATTTTGCCCAAAGATTGCCGCAACATGAACGATTCTTTGCTCTGCAATCCCTCGGGTTAATTTTCATTTTATACCATGTTGGTTGCAAACAAGCGTACGGCACAATCTGAACGTTCGCGGGAGGAAATTCCTTTAGAACCGCACTGTGCGCGACTAAATATTTAGTTAATTTAGTTAAGTTATTGATAAGTAAAATTAATGTATTAACATATTAACATAATGATTTATATTATGCGCTGGCAGACTCAATGAGAGACGCACCGGTCAATCGACAATGGTCGTGGGAATCTAACAGATACAGGAAGTATAGGGAGAGTTTATGAACTGATCTTGTAAGAAATAATCATTTCGAGACGCTTCAAAAGAAATATGAAGTCATAGAAAACTGTCATTTTTAATTTTTGACGCCTTTTTAAATCGCATCTCACTTCAGGGGACCTAGCTTAGAAACATAACGCTAACTTAAGTATGGAATTGGCATAAGCGACTGACGCGCTGATCATTAGCTTATACTGTTAATCCTGTCCATTTTCTTTGATTTCAAAAATTGTAACGTTAGCGTAATGCATCTTGGCAAGGTCCCGAGACTGTTCGTTGTGGCGATCTAAATCACTATTACTTTGAGAAGAACCAAATTATCCAACTATAAGAACCTGGTTCATTTATCTGTGTATTATCACACGGACATCCTACTCAAACTCTTTACAAATTTAGTTTTCTCAGGCTACAATGGCTTTCGTTTAATTCAAATTAGTATTTACAAACATCACCTTACCCATTGTAATAAATTGATTATATCATTAGATAAACACTAACCATGACTACATCAAAGCCACTAAATTGGCTCACAATAATGTCCGTCAGTTCCATCGCAGATGCATCCCGGAAAGTATCGGTGCTTAATTTTAAAATAGAAAATCATCAAATCAGTGTTGTATGTTTAACTCGGAGTGTCTTGTGATTCGTGAGTACTCTAGTTATTTTTATCTGTTCTTGTTATCGCTTTGTTTATTACCACCGATTGAAGACCCTTGAATATAAAATGAATTTATAGGTTCACGGAGTTATTTATTTTGATCTTAAAAATTCCCGCCTTTTTTCAACAACAAAGTTTGTGTGTTTAGTCTCGGGCTCGTTTCCCCAAGTACTTTTAACGACTGCTTCAATTAACTAATGTGTACTATTCATAATAGTAACAAGACAAGGCAAATTTGAATAGTGATGAGCGTGTAGCTTAAAGTGGTACTCCTGGGTTCATTTGTAGTTAAAGCCGCAATATGACTTCTTAAACCGGAGTAAGTTCAGTAAATGGAGCCTTGAATGCCTCCTCAACTCCATAATTATTATTACTGTAGTAACAAGTAGTTATAACCCCAAATCAGGGTGTGTATATATGTATTTAACTCAGTTTTAGTGACGTGTGCGAATATTTTCGTGTTTACAATATGTATACTAGAATTAATAGTATACAATCTTCCCTTTGACTTCATACGGGAACACTTCCATCCTTTTTATAACATTTGACTATATCGTATAATCGCTTACAATGGGCCTCATAAGAAGGCTTAAGATAAAAAAGATAAAAGATAAAAGATATTTATTCAGTAAGTAGGCCGCACGGGCACTTTTACACGTCAAAATCTACCAGCGCTTCCCAAGAGGAAACCACTGCTGAGAAGACGCGCCGCAAGAAACTCAACAGTTAGTCATTTTTTTAATAAAAAATATAACAATGTCACTACTTATTCTAGCATTATATAAAACTGTAAAAATAATATTAAATATCTGCGTAGTTTTGCAGGAAAACATGTCAGAATGACTACGAGAAAATTTATATATATCGACGCTTGAAAGGAGAAATGGGATAAGCGACATTTTTGGTGATATTGAGTTATATATATCGTTGGAATCGGCTGATTTTTCCGCATCGAATGAGCTAGGTCTCGTGTTCATCTGACGACTTTGTTGTCGCTTATCCCATCGATGATTTTGAGAAACACGGACAAATTTTGTTACTAAACGACGTCATTTTTGACTCATTTTTAGATGATGGAGGTTAGATAAAATGCGTTTTGATTAAATTAAGCTAAGATTTTTTTACTCATTTGTCAGGACAAATAACACTACACTTGGATAGTTTTGCTTTGTCGCGTCTAACCAGTGACTTGTCGTTTGTCTTTTTTTACTTGACTGTATATTCGATTTTATTTTCCATTGTGACTTTTTACCTACTACCTTCAGAAAGATATAAATTAGCTTAGATCAAATAACCTGATCAACCTTATCTGTTGTATTGCCGCTTATATTTATTTACCTAATTGCAGTTTATAAACCTTTGTCGCTTATCCTTATTAACTTATTTGCAGTTTATAAAATCTTTGTCGCTTATCCTTTTTTACCTGCAATAAGTTTTGAATACTCATGTCGCTTATCCCTATCTAATTGAATTCATGAAGTCGGTTATTACCAACATCCAAAAAAAAAGTGTCGGTAACGCATTATTCTCGGACGCGACTAGACCGTGCAAACGCCATCTACCTAAATCGCTGCGCTAGGAGACGTTGTCTAAGTCTAACGCGGTCGTCGCATAGATAGAAAGTCTATCAATCAAAGGATTTAACTAGGGCTTTTAATGTCGCTTTTCCGAGATCTTCCATGATTTTCCAATCTCGCTTACTGCTGAATTAGAAATGCGAGATCCTTCAAGATGGAAAATTAAAATTAAAATCCTTATTTTGTAAGTAGGCCCTGTAGACACTTTTACATGTCTGAGTCTACCAGCGCTCCCCAAGATGAGACCACTGTTGAGAAGAAACGCCGCAAGAAACTCAACAGTTAGTCTTTTCTTTCAATTATCTCTTATTACTCGTATAAACTGGTAAATAAATAAATAATGGTATAAATTAAGCTAGTGTTATAGAAAACGATTTAATCAAATGACAATTAAAATAAGCAAGTTTGAAAATTATTAATATACGAAGTAGTGTACGACACGTTGAGAATATTGTGTTTTTTACTAAAATATATCATGAATCCAAAGTAGTTTTTGAAGCCTGAAAAAAAAGGTTGTAATAAAAAATTAAACATTACTTTTAACCATTGTTACTAAACAAACAGCTCATCAACTAACCAACTTATGGAGTTACGTAGAAATGTTAAATTAAGACAAGTGACAAACAATTTAAGAGTAATTTCACTTATTTATGTAATTTAGGGCAATCTCTTATTTTATTAACCATTTTTCCCGAATGATTGTGATCTGAATGCAACACATAATAATTTATACGAGAGATTCATCCATAATTAGATAGTTTGTAGAAAACAATATGTAAACATTATTAAATGATGGCTACGAAAGTTACAGTTAAAGTACTTGTAAGTTTATACAATCTAAACAGTTAAGCCTACAGGTATGAATTTAGTTTTTTAGATTGTCGACTAGTTGGACTTTAGTGTCGAATTAACTTTGCAGTCAAAAAATTACCAGTTTTATAAAACAAAAAATCATAATTGTAAACTATTTAACTGTGGTTCGTTTTTTGATAGACTATGTACGAGGGCGAATTAAAAAGTTTTGAACCTGACCTTCAAAATAAAAACTTTAATTATTATAACAATTTTATTTTTCTGCATAGTTTCCAAAACGATCTAGATACACTTTTGCCATCTCGCCTCTAACTTCAGAATTCCATGCAATAAAAAAGAATCTCCAAGATGCATTTATAGCTTCTTGTACTTTAATACTTTGATTTTTTTTGTCTTCATAAGCCTTTTTTTAGGTTGGGTAAAAGGTGATAATCGGAAGGGGCCAAATCCGGCGAATAGGGTGGATGCGGCAACAATCCAAACCCACAATTAAGTATGTATTTGTGCGATTAATTTCGCTGTAGTGTGGACAGGAGCGTTGTCTTGGTGGAACAACACTTTCTTAGATAACATACCGGGCTTATTTATTTTTATTTCTTCATGCGGACGTTGTAAGAGGGTACAGTAATATTCAGCATTTATGATTTTACCCCTTTCAAGGTAATCGATCATTATGACCCCTCTGCAGTCCCAAAAAACTGAAGCCATCACCTTCTTGGCTGACAAAATGGCCTAAGCTCTTAGGAGATGGTGACCTTGACCTTTTCCATTGCTCGGACTGTGATTTTGACTCAGATGTGCTGTGGTGGACCCAAGTCTCGTCCATGGTCGCGACTGAGAAAATCAAGATCAAGATTCAAGAATCAATCAATCAAGATTTAGGATCACATTGAAATATTATAAATTCAAACAATCCTGTGATACTGTATGGCGTGTGCGTTTGTTTTCGGCTGAAAGCGGTCTAGGCACCCATCTGGCAGACACCTTGGAAAATCCAAGATCGTTGGTGATGATGTTCTGTGCTCGTTCATAAAAGATGGCTATTGCTTCCGCTATCTCTACGATCTTCAACCGCCTATCATTCATAATCATGTCTAGTATTTTATTGGCATTTTCTTCCGTAGTAGCCGTCAATGGCCTACCACGTCTAGGTTCTACTTGAACTGCTTCTCTGTCGCGTTTGAAATCCGCTACCCATCTTTATACAGTGGCATATGATGGGGCGGATTTCCCACATGTCTTCGAAAATATTCTTTTGTAAGTACTTGATTATTTACGGAACGTTGCTCAATTTTATCCATTATTATGGAAATCGCATACCTTGTTTAGTATTTCCGTCACAAATTTTACAATTGTTACAGGAGAAAAACAAAAGATAATACATAATGATGAGAAAACATGTGAAGATTGACACAATTTATTGATTAAAGACTGGCGTGTGACAGTGTTATTTTTTGTTTTTAATTTCGTTATCAACCTTAGGCTCAAAAATTTTCAATTCACTTATGTATTCACAATTATATTCAAATTAGGCCTACACTGTGGTGGCCATATAATTAGAAACGCTTGCGATCTCTACGTACAACTGCCTAGAAATAACTATTGACTTATCGAATTTGACCAATAATAAAAAATACTAAGCTACTTATTCCACTATTAGTACTAACTACTAATTATATTCCTAGTTATAATTTACTTTAAACTAAAAGCTAAGGTTTGAACTAATGTACAATGAACAAAAATGTGCTGACGCGTTCATAAAAAATTTCATACGTTGTATGAAAGCAAATATTAATCCTTATTTAATGAAAACAACGTTTTCAACAGGGATTAACTGTACGTAATTGGTCAAGAACTTTTTGATTAGTTGTCATATTTGTAGTCATAAGAAAAATGGTATGGGAAAACGCAAGCATTTCTATTAGTGTGGCTTCCACTGTAGGTAGGTATTATTATAAATATAATTGTATTAATATACACAATCTAACAAAAAAAAACTAATCTTACAATGTCAGAAAATAGTCGTTTTTTTTTTAGTTTTTTAAATATATTTCGTTACAAAAAATAATGAAGAATCCCAAAAAGTACCATTTTTTCATATCAAATACTTTATAAAAAGGTATATTATTAAACGGGTCACTAATTTTTCCCAGAAGTGAATTAAGGTTTTATTTTAGCTTAAACCGCTTTTACGTTTTCAAGTTGCCCGTCTAAAAGCAGTCAGATAATTTAACCTGAACATATTTTTACACCTAGAATAAATATAGAGTTTTCTACCTCACCATCAAATTCGCGTTATTTCTAGTTGGATAATTTTACTTGAATATGTTTTAGTATATTTTTTTGGTCAGACTCTTTTACCGAATTTATTTCTCGCTCAACATTTTGTTTAGACAATTTTACCTGAAACCATTTTAAAGACCAAATTGCGTAAGCGACACTAAAATCGAAACTAATGCATTTTTGGGCAAAATAATCAAAACATCATATAGGAAACAATAATATGTTCATTTATATAGGTTTCATTCAAAAATTGGTCTTGTAGAAAAATTTTGATGATTTTTTTTCGAAAATTTGCGCGGTTTTTTGGCTCTCCTGTAAAGTTTGCTCCGTGTCGCTTATCCCATTTCTCCTTTCAAGCGTCGATATATATATATATCACACAAAACAGTTTTGACATGTCTTCCTACATAAACCGTGTCCCCTAGACAAGATACAGCGTTTACATGATTTTTATGAGGTATATGTACAAGTAGTAGGTAAGCTATTGAACATTAAACATTAGTTAATTTTCTGGTTTAGGCCAAGCATTTTTGTCCGTTAGATAGTCCTCGACCCTATAGTACGCCTTTGACATCAACGACTTTTTCAAGTAATTTTTAAGTGCTGGAAGGGGTAACTCTAAAACTACGTCGTGTAAATTATTATAAAAATGAATACATTGACCTACAAATGATTTATATACTTTACGGACACGAAACTTTTTTATGGCAATTTTATTTTTATTCCTAGTATTTATATTGTGTATATCAGAATTTTTAACGAAAGAGTCTAGTCTAGTCTAGTCTAGTGTAGTCTAGGTCACTCAAAGGGCGATGGAAAGAGCTATGCTGGGTGTCTCCTTGCGAGATCGAAGCAGGAATGAGGAGATCCGCAGGAGAACTAAAGTAACAGATATAGCTCACCTAATAGCAAACCTTAAGTGGCAGTGGGCGGGGCACATTGCTCGTAGAACCGATGGCCGTTGGAGCGGAAAGGTTCTAGAGTGGCGACCGCGAACCGGGAGACGAAGTGTAGGCAGGCCTTCCACAAGGTGGACCGACGATCTGATAAAGGTCGCGGGAAACCGCTGGATGACAGCAGCAGAGGACCGGTCGTTGTGGAAAACCTTGGGGAAGGCCTTTGTCCAGCAGTGGACGTCTTGCGGCTGATGATGATGATGATATCGTATAATCCTGGCTGATTCTTTACTACCTGTCTCTTAATCACACTCGCAACACGTGCTGCGTCTATTATGCTTAAATATTAGTCAATTCCGCATGAAAACGGACGTAAAATCAACTCCTATTTACCTACTATAACATCAGCTGTAGACGGAAACACCATCTGGCGTTACCCTGCAACGCCGTCAATTTCAGCCTGCCTTACTTAATTACATCTCCCTGTCAATTGCTCTGCTTGACATATCCAATCACGGTGCAACAATGCTGAAGGCGCACTAAATAATTATAGCCATACATCTCAGGCTGCGGCTGGAATCCTGTGGAATTGGATATCCAGGATTGCTGGGATTTAGAGCGATTAATTGGATGATTGTAGCGTTATGTAAATCATTGAAAGTGTAACGAAGTTTGCAGTCCAAAAGGTCATACTCGTCATGAGATTGTAAGGTAGGCTATAAGAAACGAAAATACTTCTTGATAAGAGTCCCAATAAAAAAATACTACCCGGCCATAAAAAATCGCAAAGGTAAAACTTTCGAATTAAATAAATTGACACACATAAATTTTTAATTTCAGAATAGCCATACTTTACAAATTCGACTGAAATGATAACAACGACAGTTGATATTATTTTCCGGTTAAGCTCTTTTTCAAATAAGAGTTATCAGTCTTGATTAAATTACGACTATATGACGTCATTCTAATAGGGCGTATCTGCAGTAACTTTTCGTATAATTTTCTTTTGAAAATAGAAGGCATTTTTAATTACGTGTGATAACTACATATGTGTTCTTCTTAACTGGGTTCTAAAACTGATGTAAAGTTACCAATTATTGTAATTATGTCACTCTTGTAATATAATAATAATTCAAATAACAAGCATACTGTAATTACCCTTTACCGTAAGGTTACTTTTGATCCGGGCAGTCACAGATGCAAATCATCTTAGGCTATCACGACAGAGCTTCAATTCAACCATTGCAAATGGTATTCAGGTACTTTGAGAGTATCTGAATAATGCAAACCAACCGCCCGCTTAATCAAAGTCGTATTTCACTTTAAGTTGATGCGTCTGAAATAACTCTGTCATATTCAATATAAGGTTCAAAGTTAAATCAATCGCGTAAGCAACATAAGTCTTTTGTTAACTTAGATAGCGTTCAGGTGGCTCGGTTCAGAATCTCAGTTACGCAAATGTTGCCCTATTTTTGACCGTTTGTTTGTAAACTACAGGTAAAGTAGGAAAAGGTACATTATTTGTGTATTTGTAATGGAATTTCATTGGTAAGTATACCTTTAAATCTGCGTAAAATACTACTAGCGTTCTTTTAGTGTGACAAGGTCATTACCAAAAGTTGCTTTTTAATTTTGAATATAAAGACTTCAGGAACTGGACACACAGCCAGCCATAGTTCTGCGTTCACTGAAATTTAATTATGCCGCGATGGCTTGGCCTATGCCAAGTTACGATCAATATCGTAGCTTTAAACCTATCAGACTGTGAACGTAGAATTGGAGCTATAGGCCAATTATTTAAGGGTGAAATAATACCGTTCATTAAAAATAATAAATGTACATTCGAGTTTTATTTTAGGAAACGTCTTTCAAATATTTAAAAAGTGTAAAATAATTAACAAAATCAACATCTCTATTAAATTATTATCTTGTCCGTTTATTTCAACATCTGTTTCACCTCATTCAAATTAAACTATTTGTCTTTCAAAACAAAATAATAATAATTAATGAGTTTTATGACATCTCTTTATTTCATGTCAGAATCTGCTATTTTTTCTCGTAAAGTAAGGCCGTCCACCCACGGACGACTAGGTACTTCGTGCTCGGCGAATAAAGACAAATGTTTACATTGAACGTTCCAAATAGACCGAGTTACAATTTTAGACGCACCGTGAATCACTTCTTTACAAATTATAGAAGCACAGACAACTTACACAGATATTTCACTTTTATTTATTTTATTAATTCTATGTTAGGTATTTTATTTTTACAGTTTGTAACTTATATTTATTCAGTCAATATTATGATAATATTATTATGATATCAGTCAATATTATTATGATTATGACCTTGATGTATTGTAATCCGCCCGGGTTTCTTATTTAAATTAACTGTTAGTAAAACTAATTTTATGTAATGCTAATATAATGTAATGCTACATTTAAATGCTAAATATAAATAATTTTAATTTGTTTCGTTACATCGCTTACATCATTAACTAATATCTACAAGAGTTCATTTATTTTCCGTTGTCAAACAAAAAACTTCATTTGAAGTTTGAAGAGATTCTACAGAGTTTTATCATACAATGTTACCAATTGTGTGTTTGAATGATTGATCCGCAGTTTTATTTAAACCTGGTTGTCTATGAATATATAGTATACTATAGTGCTTAATAAAACTAATAAGTATAAAATTCATTAGAAGTATTAGCAATCCTATTAAAATCGATAAATGTAACATTATACAAAATATAAATGTGTTCAATTAATTATTATTGAACTAGACTAAGCCATTAATATATAAATAAGAATACAGCCTAATGATGAATTATAATTTTATAAATGTAACTTTATTACTTATCGAAAAATTATCAATCGAATCTCTAAATTCTATGCTTGTTTATCAATAAAGAATCTGAATCGGAAAATAAAAGAACCGAAGTCATATTAATTTGGAGATTGGTAAAATTTCTTGCTTGCATGAAATGAACTGACCGATTTCGACTGTTCCATTCTTTCAGGCTAATGAACCGAAACTACCTACTTTCATTAGTTACACTTCCGAGTATTGTAAAATGGCTCCGTCCGTCGATTTTTAATGGCTCTGAAAACATTAGTCATCTAAAAGCTGTTTTTCTAGACTGACCAAAATTAAAAAGCCGTTGACCTTTTTCATGCAGGTTTTAGATATAAACAAAAATGTAGATGCTTAAAAGTTTCCGAAAGACGTTACTTATAAGGTGGATATTTATTTGAAATGAACGATAGATATTAATTCTATTTTTTTCCGTATGTATTTTTTGTAGTTTTAGGAACTCAACTCAATGTTTAGAGATGAGTGGAGAAATGAAGGAGAGACTTGCCCAAATGTAAGACACTAAATATAAACCATTTATTTTAGGGAGAGAGAGTGGAAAGCTAGCCTTACACGCACAAATTTACCCGTCAGATCTGCCTGACAGTCGTGCCTGGCGGGCAAAACTGTCAATGAATGGCAAGTGGACAGGCAAATCTGTGCCTATTTCTCGCCATACATTGACATGCAGTTTTGCCCGCCAGGCACGACTGTCAAACAGATCTGAAGGGTAAATCTGTGCGTGTATGGCTGGCTGTACTCACCTTATTGGCTTTAAGGTTTTTAATTGATTTAAGTTTCATTTTGATGGTGGTCATCTACGACTAAAGATTCATTATCATATTCAACTTTTCTTAGTTCTGTATTTTTAATTTAGTTTGGAATTTTTAAACTCACTAAAATGCTCCAAGTATTCTGGTTAAAATTTTCCAGTAAACTTAATTGTTATCCTAAAAACAGTAAAGCTAGTCTTAAGGCTACATGACACCGTTAATGCCAACACGCCCCAACGTAGATAAATGTTGATATATTAGCGATGTTATAAATGGTTAGATACGGCACGCATTAATCAAATGTAATCGGCTGAACTCGCAGACCATCACTTGTCTGTCCTAACGACGTGTCTTGGACAGGCGTTAAGTAACATATGGTGATAAAGTACACGGTCTCTTGTAACACAAGCATGAAATCCTGGCTACTGTGATTTGTTTTGTTGCAGAATTTGCTTAACAAGAGAGTTAAGTACTAACTTAGCGGATTGTTAACAAATACATAATAATACCAATTGAACACGTGGCGAAAACAATTAAGAAATAGTTTAGGGCTTATTAGAGTTTAAATATTTCTGCTTTGACAATAATCATGATTAAAAATTAATAAATTTTCCAAAAAACAATTTAAAATTCACTTTTAAACTCCGTTTTTAACTCCTGGCCGAGTATTATGGTATTGTAAGTTTGACGCTAATGTCTGTCTGTGGCTTTGCAGCTCTCAGATTTCAATGCGGTTTAATAAGAATGATTCTAATCCGTAAATAATGGAAATCAGATAGACCGTTCAAAAGTTACAAGCTCTCAAATCTCAATAACTTTCAACAAAAACGTCCAAATTTTTTAAACCGTATTGCCTAATCTATGCCTATGGAATGGACTACCAGTTCGCCGGCCGATGTTGGTCGTCAGTTCATCGTATTAGGACACAAGCTGTCAGTATCTCTTGAGATTTTATACATGATTTTGGTCGGCAGGCCGCCTGATAACTTGAGACTGCCGGCGGACTGTTAGTCTGTTGTTCTTAAGGCATTATATGAACTTCAAATCATTGTTTGACAATGATAACACGACAATATACTGCTTCCGTGGCCTTATCTACGTGTACATAACATCTACGGACTAACTTCTCTCACTATCAATCACTTAAATGAAGCAGTGCTATAAGTGTCATCTTATCTTTAATCTTTCCGTTGTTGTCGACCGTAATACAAAGACTGTATAACGATTTTAGTTGATACCGACAAAGATGAAAGGACCCGATATTTATTTATCCTCAATATCTGTGGCCCACAACGTATAAAAGTGACGCTAGTAATAAATCAATTGTTTTTGTAACCTTTAGATTTTTTAGGTATCCTATTTTTTAAGCCTTCACCAGCCGTCCGTCAGCTCCTCCGTCTGTATCTTTTGAACCGGCTATACGGGTAAATAAATAAAAAAACCGGTCAAGCGCGAGTCTGACTCGCACCGGGGTTCCGTATTTAAGTCCGTACTTCAAAAATATACCTTTTTATGTACTTTTATTGTATGCAATAAGGTCCATTTTGACTTGCCTAAATTTTAGTACACATGTTTAAAGTTTTTCGTCAATTTCTCGAAAACTATAAATTTTTAACACTTCGTTTTATTTATCCCGTAAAATATAAGTAATTATCTGTAAATTAGAAATCTGTAAATTAGTAAAGGAGAAACTGACAGTGTCTGTTCTAACTGCCGCACTCACACAATTAATATTTAAGTTTGATTAAATTTGCCGCGTGTTGTTCTATTGCTATAGCAAAGAAATTGAAAGCAGCAACTTTAATCATACTTAAAAGTTAATTGACGTCTCTGATTGCGGCCGGAAGACAGACCAACATCGGCAGACGGACGGTTAGCCTGTAGTGCGCTTAAGTTAGGAACCACCTCTAATATACGACATTTTAAATTGAAATATATATACCTACCTGTTAAAATCATAACCCTCCTTGGCTTCGCCGTAGCCGGGTAATAATCTAGGCGATGACGGACAAAAACATCCCAACATGCGCCTAATACTAGGTGGAAATACTACAAAATACCAGCGTACTAAAATTCATAACCATTTCGAAGAACCGGTAATTAATCAAGAATGAACTATGAAATTTCAATATCGATGCCTGTCGGAACTTAGCGGAATTTATAATGAATCCGAGGGCTGGAGAAGTTTGACAAGGCCTGGTTTTCATAAGGGATTATTGATGTTCCCAATTATTACGGATCGAGTAAGTATTTTAGACATAGTATAGCGCGCGAGTAGCTATCGTTTCGTTCTAATGTACTTTTAATATAATGTAATGTACTGCTATTTAATTAGGAGCACCTCTAACACAATTTAAGAATACAATTAAAGTAAATATAATAAATGCCAATGCATTGACATAATGGTTTATCTGTATTAGGTTTCATCTCAAAACGGTAGAAATGAAAGTTTTTGTACGACTCACTCCATTCGTTAAATTTACTGTGTGGCTGTCCGTCTGCCACAGCGGCATATTTGAACAACTAGTAATGCTTTCCATTTGAAATTTGGAACAATTTAACATTGCATCTTAAATTTTTTTTTTTCAAAATGAGAAATCGATTTTTATTGCCACGTAATTTTTGAGTAAATAGAAAAAAAGCTAATGTTATTCTGTTAACGCGTCGTCGTTCAGTTCTACTCAGTCGATGAATAGCCGGCGAATTTACGTCGTCCGTCAACGTGGGTAAATGACATTCAACTGCCTGCACATTCATTTAGTCGCTGGTTTCACAGCTGATCGTCTGGGAAACCAGCGCTGTTCCGCTCTCTTATCTCTGAAGTTTACGAGCCAAAAAATCCATAATCCTATACTATTAAACGAGAAACATTTCTATATATATATATGTATATATATATATATATATATATATATATATATATATATATATATATATATATATATATATATATATATATATTGTATATATATTTCTACTCACGTTCTCGAAAACGGCTCTAACGATTTCCATGAAAATTGCGACACGAGGGTTTACGGGGGCGAAAATTCGATCTAGCTAGGTCTCATATCTGGGAAAGTTAGTTTTCCTCGTATTTTCACGAAAAAAGATTTCCCGCGGTATATGGTTCGTAAATTCGCTGCCGTTGTCTACGTCTGCCTAGCGCAATGGTAAAAAGCGTTGGACTCCCACGCGGAATCCCGCGGGATCTAACCCCTAGCAATGGACCGTTTTTTTTGTTTTCTTTTTGTTTTTTTATTTTTGGAGTAAATCTTTTATTTTCGTTTTTTTGATTTTTTTTTGACGTGGGTACCGATTGTTTTCTTTTTAAATTAGGGGGAATTTCGTGAATACTAATTAAGCGCTGCCAGCGCCATCTGTTTCGCAGATCTAACGCTAGCGGTCTTAACGAGCATCACACTTTGAAACACAACTCCGCTGAAATAACGAAGCGCCACGGTATATATACTTAATAAGTGTTTTAAAAACTTCGATAGCGCGAGGCAGAACATTTGTGTAGGTACTTTTGTATGAAAAAGTAACAAAATTTGAACAGATTTCATTAAATATCATTGATTGTATTATCAACAATACATTTAGGTATTTGAAAATTATATTACATGAAATTTTGGGATAAATTTCGAAATATCGGTAGAAAACTACGTGCGCACGGGTACGCACGCCATCTATCGGCAAGTAGCAGACCTATCTTTGCTGTCAAGGAAAAAACTGTAATCCATCTATTGATGCATGAGAGAACTAAGTCAGTAAGTATGAGACCTTATTACCTTTGCTGTCGTGTGTATTGTTCTTCCAATTAAAATTAAAACTTCCGGCCGTACAGCGAACTTTTTTATAGAAATCGATGAAAATTCGGTTTGGCCCCGAGCGACGCTCGGTCATCCAGGTACTAATAACTAAACATTCAATGATTGTCAGAAAACACAAAATGTAGTTTTCAAACAATATTTTTGAGAAACTTATAAAACTCTTAATTAATATTGACTTAACTGCGTATCAAATAAGACTTTGTCTATAGTAAATTTAAATTAGTACAAAACCCTTAGTACGCGAGTCCGACTCGCTCTTGTCCAAATATTTCAAGATTTTTATACTTTTTTTGGTGTAATAAAACGCTATTTACTTACGCTACACGACCATAGATTGCTGTATCCGCCCATACTGTCCGCAGGTGCTATTTACGACCTAATTTCTGTAAAAATAAATTTTCAAACGGCACAGATGTCGTACGGCTATTAATAAGATAACGCCGTAGGCTTCTTTACCAGTGCAAGCTAAGCTCACGACATGTTATTTGGCCTAGTGATTGAATGGCAGAGACATACCTTAAGGCATTCAGTTCGCTATTTGTACAGTAAATTGTGCAAAAAAAATTGTTGCCAAGTATCCTGAATATTGAAAGGTCTCCAGTATTCATGCTCTACAACAATAAGCAGATAATTTATGTTGTAATTTTCATCCGAGTGTTTTTGTCCGCAACTCCCTGTACTCGTAGAACTCGTTTATATTTTTCCTGGAAAACTAGTAAACTTTCCGGGATAAGCTCTCTCCTCTCCTTTCATAATATCCTAGATATATGTATTACACCTGTCCTTTTCCGAGACTATCTTATTATATGTATGTATAATTTAATTTGATCTAATTTAATTTAATTCTACTTTATTTTATTTTAGGACATGTGTTTTAATTTAATTTAAATGTAATTAGTGTATAAATTATGAGTCTTTGTTGCTTGAAATAAAGATTTTAATAATAATAATAATATTTAATGTTATCAAAGTCAGGTATCTAATAGTATTAAACAAAAACTTTCACGTTTATCATATTAGTAACGATTATCGTGAAAATTTAAATTTAAAAAATACATCGCGCGTCATATCGAGTTACTGGACGCAAGTCCGAAACACATTAAATCGTTAGCAAACAAATAATGCGTAGGCGCACATCATTTACGAGTTAAACGGATTAGTGTAACAGACATACAATAGTTTTGATCAGATTGAGTTGTTGGATGCTGATTTAATTTATAGATAGTGATTCATGTTATTTAAAAAAAAACGTGTTTGATCTGTTGCTATAATTAGATTAAAATAGAATGAGCCATTCTTGATTTGATTGTCATTTAATATGACTAAATACAAATAAATTTACCCAGGCTCTTTCTTTCTAATTTGTTTAGGTCTATATCGTAATCATATAGTTGACGCTATTATTAGCTCTATCGCCAAGCGAATAAGAGCTACAGTTACGTTAACAATATGATTATTATATTAAAACAAGATGGGTTTAAACACAGACGAATTGGCTAGACTAGAGCGTGAGTAAAGGCCGAAACGATACCGATTACAGATACTACGCTGACAAATTACAATGCATTCATTATTGTAATAGAAAAAAAATCGTAATCTTTATTGTTATGGCAGAATCGTTTCATCTCAAGTAATAAACATTTGAAATCTGTCACGTAAAACGGATCGGACTGGAAATAAACACTAATGCCCTTACTAATACCTAAACGTTGAGTAACCGCTGAGTAGTTATACCATGCTTTGTCCTTATCTGTCGAATGTTCATGTTATAACTACTCAGCGGTTACTCAACGTTTATTAGTAAGGGCATTAAGCTATTAATAATGTGGAGGCAAACTAAAACCCGACTGGCGCCTACCTAAGTAGGTAGTACTGCCCTGCTAAGGTAAAAGGCAGTTTTTTACACAAAACTACTGTAATAATTGCAACCTCATTACTTGGGTCATAAGTTTGCAATTGCTACAGTAGTTTTGTGCAAAAACTGCCTTTTATCTTAGCAAGGCAGAGTATGACGCGGCCTTACAATTTTTATATAGCCTATGACACTCGCACGTTTCTGACGAATCATATGATACCACTTTTATTAAAATCGGTCGGTTAGAACAACCAATTTTGGTCACATACATAGGTACATACAAAGCATTACCCTTCTTTTGGCTTTGCTCAGTCGGGTAAAAACGTTTTAGAATACAATTTAAAAAACTAACTCAGTAACCAAGTGATTTTTCTTTTTATAATTAGTAAAACCACACAAGGGACATCATGATTAGGCCAGAACACACTTTAAACATTAAGGTAATTTCGCTTGGTTATAAAACGTGAGTACGTTTACTTAGGGTCGGTGCTATGCCTAAACTTTGCTCATTTGGCCAAATCAGGCCAAGTATGGTGTTATTCCTTCACGAAACAGCGAGTTCACTTGATCGAACTAGCCTAACTGAATCGTTTGTATGATTCAATTCAATATTCTACAAAGGATAAAATAAAATAAATAAATAAATATCAGGGGACAATCTCACACAAATTGACCTAGTCCCAAACTAAGCTCTAGGAAGAGCTAACCATTGAATTCGGGAGTCGAGGGTTGAAGCTGAATCAAGCAAGAGGAGATATTTTATCTTATCTTATCTTATACTATTATACGAGAAACATTATATATTTATATATATATTTGTACTCACGTCCTTGAAAACGGCTCTAAAGATTTTGATAAAAATTGCGTCATGAGGGTTTACGGGGGCAAAAATTCGATCTAACTAGGTCTCATATCTGGAAAAATTCGTATTCCCCGTATTTTCACGCAAAAAGATTACCCGCGCAATTTCGCTGCGGCTGCCGCCGTCTGACGCCAACACCGCGAGTTCGAAACCCTGCTATGGACCGTTTTTTTTTTTGCTTTTGTACAGAAAATCGATGAAAATTCGGTTTCAACCCGAGCGACGCGCTCAGTGTCCCAGGTACTACTATTATACGTGCAATATTTTGTAATCGCGTTCTCAGAAACTGCTCATTGTGATGAACATCGCGGCATAGAGGTTTTTTTTGGGTCAAGAAATCGATCCGTCAATCCGTTATCTTCGGGAAAATTCGGGCCGACCTGACCGGTTTCGACCCGAGCGACACTCAGTCTCCTAGGAACTTTTAATAATAGCCTCAATTTTTGTTATAAGCTAACATTTAGTACTAAGGATGACTAACAACCTTGTCTGAAATAATTTATTATTTACTTATTTTATTTACCTACTAGACTTCCCAGTGGCTTTGCTTGCGTGGTTATAGCGCGATCGTAAAAAATCGTTCAGATTTCTGCAACCGTGAAGGTTCGTGCTTGCAAATGGTCTAGGCCCACTGCACACGATCCGTAGTATAGTTGGTATGCTACACATTTCTTGTGGGTCCACGATACACGTTAAACTGATACCATGCGGATCCCCAGACATACGCACCCAGAAACAGAGAATACTGACGAAAAATGTATACTAAATCAATGTATTTGACCCAATATTTGCAACGCCGTCCAAACGTTTGGGAAAGGTTCCCTTTTGTTTGGACTGATCGTAATGGCCTATTCGACCTTAATGTTAACATTCAGGGCCAAGAACAAATATCGGCTCTATTTTGTATGGAAAGTGGAGGCTTATTCAATGTGTTGATAAGGTACGTAAGTTGATTAGAAACCTACCCGGTTAAGTACATATTGGACCGTTGGAAGGATTAAGTGGACCATAATAAGCTTCTTTCAATTAGACCCCCCCATTAAAGGGGCGAATGGTGACTAGGGGAGATATAACAGGGTAAAATCAGATGACAAACAGATTATAATTTTTGGACGTAATACCTGGTTTATGGATGGCTATTATCACCCTACCGTGGATGTCGAAATATATAATATACCTAAAAAAGTAAATAAACTAACCTCTAAATTAGCTTTTCTTTCAGCCCGCTTAGTTTTGCACCTTTTTTTCTTAACTCCGCTTTTAAAGTACTGCAATACTGAGATTAATTGACCCGTAACTCATATTTGCCATACTTAGTACCAATTTCACCATACGATGTTAAAGTTAATCGACTGTTAGGTCATACATTCAACTGTTAAAATGTATGAACTAACAGTAGATTAACATTTAACATCGATTGGTGAAACTGGTACTTAATCTCAGATAATGCAAAATATCGCCACATTATTCTAATCATTTCGGAGACCTCATGCTACACTAGCGCCTCTAGCAGCGAATTCACAGGTGATAGCCCTCATTTAGGATCTGGTTCTGAACTGTACTGAACTTTTTCAGTAATCTTATCTCGCTATTTTTCAGGCATTTTGCTGTCATCAGCAACTGATTTTACAGCATATTTAACTAATAATGATAGTGTTAGCTGGAGAATTACCCCCTTATTCATAAACGCAAAACAATCCTATTTTACTAAAAGTATGCTTTGTCACTTTCTGTCATATTCAAATGTCAAAATGAAAGATAAGGCCACAGCTTACTTCAAGCATACTTTAGTTATTGTGCGATTATGAACGGACAAAAATGCGCCTAAACCAGAAAATTAACTAATAGTTTACTACCTACCTACCTCATAAAAATCATGTAAACGCTGTACGTAAGATACGTTCTAGTCTAGGGGACACGGTTTAAGTAGGAAGAGTCAAAACTCTTTTATATGGTTACATATGTGTAGATATATGTACTTATAAAAGTATTATGTTTTCCTGCAGAACTACGCAGATATTTTATATTATTTTTAAAGTTTTATACAATGCTAGAATAAGTAGTATCATTGTCATAACTAGTCATAAGTTAACTATGTTTAAAAAATGACTACCTAAGTGTTGAGATGCTTGCGGCGCTTCTACTCAGCAGTGGTGTCCTCTTGGGAAGCACTGGTAGATTTTGACGTGTAAATGTGCCCCTGCGGCCTACTTACTGAATAAATATATTTTATCTTTTCATCTTATCTTGAATAAGAGGGTTATTCTACAGTTTACGTGTCGCTTGTTCCTTAGTTGACATCATTGATATTTACGTTACCTATCCTCCTTACTAATACATATTAAAAAGCGAAAGTACATCTGTTATTGCTTCGCCTTAACGAAATCTCGATGTAAAATTCGGTACAAACATAGTTTATAAATATATTATTTTTATTTTTCTGGCCGTGCATGCGGTGATTTTCTGTAAGTATGTACAATAAGACGCTTAGCTTGTAAGTTTGCATGTACCTTCATTTTCTATGTAACAAAATAATGTTCTTATTGTTGAAGGTCCTAATAAATAAATAAGTAAATAATCCGAAGTCAGACTAGATAATTACACGATCCCCAAAGGCATAAATATGACCAGATTCTGCATGGACGGAGTCACGGGAAAAAGCTAATCTGTATATAAATTCTAAATTAATAGGTTCACGAACCCTGTCAATGACCTGCTATCCCGGCATTTATATTCTTGACAACGTTACACGAATAAGAAACTAAAGCTCGAAATAACTTTAGAAAAATAAAATAGAGCTTAAAATGCACGAGCCCGAAGCTTCCCAGGGAAATTTAAACCGTTTTAAATTCAATTTTAAGATGCTTTAGGATGAACGAGATTGAGCTAAGGAGTTGTAAAGCTCGGGATTTAAGTAGTTCATAAAAAATTTAAACTCATTATCAAGAAGTGTTGTTGGGAGCTTATAAACGTGCAGATAAATAACATCTCATCTCAAATAATTTATTTATTGGCTCATTATGGCTTATTATGACTCCTTTTTTTGAGGTTATTTAAGATCCTTAATTTTTCTCTAGAAAAAGATTAGCCGATGTACTATTACATACTTAAGTTTTATTTTATCATCTATGTAGTGTAAGGGCCTGTTTCACAATCGACAAGTAATTTCATCTGTCAAATAAAGATAGTCTTCTCCTTGTCTATTTCCAAATGTAAGAAAGGGAAAGGGCTAAATTTATTTGACAGATATGCTTTACCTACTTGACGATTGTGAAACAGGCGGTAAGACTAATAAAATTATAAAGCATCCCTTTTTATTTTACGAGTAGTGTATAACATTACATTGAATATATCTATAACTAACAGAATTGCTAAGAAAATTAACTCGCGACCAGTTATTTACGGTTAAGTCCAAGTTTATCGTCGCAAACAATCCTCGGAATATGCAATGACGCGTCACCCGCAATTCCGAAAACATCCATTACGACGCTAAATCTGTCCTCAGTGTGTCACCGACTTAAATGTACGGTCCACTATTAATAATAGTATTGCTTGGGAAAAGGGTTAAGATCTTATAATATTCAAGAAATATTTATCTACTAGCTTTTGCCCACGACTCCGTCCTCGTAGTAGTTTATCGGTTTTCACTTGGGAACTACCAGATTTTCCGGGATAAAAAGTATTCTGTTTATGTTAATCTAGGACATGCTATCTCCATTCCAAATTTCATCCAAATCCGTCCAGCCGTTGCAGCCTGAAAGAGTAACAAACTAAAAAACACACACACACAAACTTTCGCATTTATAATAATAGTAGGAAATGTACATGAAATCGTATAAGGAGGCATAGAGACACACATCTAGACAAAATTAAGGAAGAAATCTTTATATTAAATCTTTATATTAAAGAACAAATATTTAATATTTAATTGTCGTTTATAAAAAGAAAACACAAATACACCATTTTAGGATTTTATTTCAAATTAAGTACAGTCGAGGTCATAAATATGTTTACACTTTAGTACCTTGTCTATTCAACGTCGTGTTTGAACTGTCATATGAAATTGTCACAGCGATTAAAGCGACAAGGTACTAAAGTGTAAACATATTTATGACTTCGACTGTACCAGACACTCGCGAAGCTAAGATGAGTCTAATAATAACACTTGGTCGGAATCAGGCAATCCGTTGTCTCTACATGGAAATAAAGAGCCGTACATGAAAAAATAATATATACATACAGGTCACAAGCTCATCTTTCCATCCTCGGAAATCGAGTGAAAAGTGGGCGTCGCGCTGTTTAATAGTGTCAGAGACATCCTTGCGGGTACAGAATAATGGTTCTTATTTAAGAAGAGATTTAAGCCAGGTCAAGTCGACAAAATGGGCGCCCTCCAGCAGCAGTATCTTTGCCAACGACGGATTTAAAAATATTTATAACTAGCTGTTGCCCGCGACTCCGTTCGCGTAGAAGTAGTTTACCGGGAACTCTAATTTTCCGGGATAAAACGTATCCTAATGTAAGGACATAATATGTCCCCCCTACATAGGATATATTATATCCTATGTAGGGGGAACGCTCCGGGACTCAAACTATCTCCATACCAAATTCCATCTAAGGTTTAGCCGTGAAAGTGCAACAAACAAACAAATAAACTCACTTACGCATTTATAATATTAGTAAGGATTAATGCAAGTAAGCGTATAAATATTAAACCTGGCACACCAACACACCTACATAATAATCCTTACAGTCTTAATATGCATGCACGACATAAAATTTGACAGGTGCTAGGGAAATTAATACATCTATTCCATATTCTAACGTAAGACTGAACACTTAAGGTTTAAAATAGTAGTGTCTGGTCCTGTATTTTATTACCTTTTATTGGGTTTAGCCGCGGCGCGTTCGAACCGCCGCTTTTATGTAACGAAAAAATTACTTGTAAAATTACAAACAGATTTCACCTTCGAGGTTCTATGTTAGAACCTAAGCACGACTACCTATTTTCATTGAAAGTAAACGCCGTTTATTATAATAAACGTATTTTTTTCCTTAAACCTTTTAAACCTTATGCGTTAAGTCTTACGTTATATAGAATAGTATTTCCATAGCACCTGTCAAATTTTTTCTCGTGCTTGCATGCTAGGGGGCCAGCTGAAATAAAACATGCTGCAAATAACGTGTAAAAGGACAGCTTTATGCCGGTAGCACACCTCCGCCGCGAAACCACGAAACTGTGGCGGAATCGTGATATTTAATACGAAATTGAACTTTATTTCGTTGTCAGAGTTTCGCTACTACAGTTCCGAGGCGGAGGTGTGCTCCGGCGTCAAACTCCAAGTGCCTCCATTAACTCGGCAATAAGAGAGAAACGTGACTTGTGATCCTTCCATGGGTTACCATTATTTATGGCCTGTGGTCGTATTCTACCGGAGCAAGACGAGTCCGCTCGATCGAACCAGCTTTACATGACCTTTGGCACGAAACGTTTACAGGCACACGGATAAAATCCTTTCCAATATTATAAATGCGGAAGCTGTTTTTCTTTTTTCACGGATGAACCGGTTGAAGTAAAAATTCATTTAGATATAGTTTTTGGCCTTAGGGAAGGCCATAGGGCAGGTACTCTTTTGGACATGCTAACTCATGCAATTAATTTTTCTATGAAACTTTCTGTTGTGCGACAAAATTTAGCTATACAATTTGAAGGAATAGAATAGTATTTATTTGCGATAAGTATGGATAAAATTGGTCTTGGTTTTGATATATAATGGATCCAATTCGGAACACTGGCCTCTAAATTTAAATTTAAGTTAGGAATCTGTAAATTTAGGTTATGTCATTTTAAGTTACGCGCCAATTGGTATTCGAAAATACGCCTAAATTGAATCCACTTAAATTTACAACTTATCTGACGTCTCAAATGACAGCTCTAAATTTCGTGACTACTCTGTCGTCTATGGTTGGTTCTCATCAAACTAAAATATTGAAGTAAGAAAAAACTGTTTTCCGTGCAAGTTGAATTTAAGATTTATTTTACATTAAGTTATGTGATGTTTACGTAAAATAAAACTCAAAAATAAATTCTTCGTTCAATTAAAATATCTAGCAACATTGGTGGCAGGAGTTTTTTCTGGCGGAAAAGTAAAAAAAAAAGATTTGTTTGCGAGAGCCGAGAACACAGCTATGAACAATAATATGAACATGAATAATAGAAGTGGATCTAATAAACGCCAGCAAAACTTTACTGGCTAGTTGAAAAACTTTACGCAAATATACACATGGCGCGAGGTAAGACAAGCAATGAATTATTATATAATCAACCTTGTTATCTAAGCGCCTTAAATTTTATTTACAAGAATGTACTTTATTTACTTCATTTTCTTCGGTTCAGTTAGAGTCAGGCTATTAAATACTTATGTCGATTTCAGGTAATGCAAGAGAACCACAAGTGGTCCAATTTTGGCTAGTAAGCTAAATGATATGGGCTGCAGCAGGAACCTATCGGAGTGGCAGCATGTAGGTAAGTATATACAACTGTTTTGTTTTGATCCCATGTTCATTATCATGCCAAGATATAATTTGATCCACGTTTTCCAGATTTGGACTAATTGGGCGCAGCGGGTCAAAACGAAGGCCCGCTAAATAAGGGAATAAGGGGGGACCTGCAGGGCCGGCGCTCAGCGCAACTGAGAGAATTATTGAGATAATGGGCAGTGTAGTTATTAACGGATTCGCGAGTACCGAAACTCCATTGGTATGTATTTTGTTAACGCTTTTAGTGCCTATTTTCACTTTGTTACAAATTATTACAGTTTGGGTTTGAGAGTTTGATGACGACAAAGTATTATGTCAAACACAAAGTAGGTAGGTAGGTAGGCTAAGTTCACATGACCGCGCGGTTGACGTTCACACGATCTTCCCGGCGAAGCGCCGCGACCTGCACCGTCATATACCTACCTATAAGTACTTATTAGACGGCAATACTGTTTAGAATGAAGTCGATTAAACAACGATGCATTTCTATTTTTCATTTTAAAGTTTAGATAAATGCGTGCTCGTCAAACGCACTTTACCGGACTCGTTTACAAAGTATAGCAGTATAGTAAAATAAAAAACCGTGCACTAAAAGTGCTTTTCTCTCCAAGTACCTACTTACCTATAGTTTTAATTTTTTTTAAACTTTACACTTAGGACTTGTGCGGATTGAACCTTACGTACTTATCATGCAGAGGAACGTGGTATGGTAGGTAATTAATAAACTGTTCTCATTGTTTTAGGAGCTTGAGATAACCCTGTCGCCACTCCATTGGAGAACTCCCCGCCATCCGTCAAAGTGGCGAACTGGTTGCGGCGGCGATAAGGACGCGTGAAGAGTGCAATGAAGTAGTTTTTATTTGTACTTGTGCTTTAATTTAATATTAAGTATGTAGGAGTTCATTTTTTATTAAATTTTTTTTAGACAAATACTACTTGTTTGCTATTTACTTTCACCCCCGCATACAACTTCGATCCGCAATCAACTACAACTTCGCACCTCCGTCAGTCTCCACGCAAGCGTATAAGAACAAAGCTATCTTTATTTTTAAACGTATCGTCAGTTATAACTAAAATTATTACTGCACAACTATTACCATTTTGATCTGACTTGGTGTTTCAAAACTAAAATTGTACCTACTGGAGCGCCAGTTGACGCGAGCGTACCTACTTACTGCCTGCTGGCCACTCTTGCCGGCGTCGTATAGCAGTTCCCCAAGGCCCTGGCGAACGCGCTACGTAGGTCCTACTCGCTCGTTTTCGATAAGTTTAATTTTATTATCTCGGGGCATCTGGCCGATTGAGTACCTAAAAGGGCTTAGTATAAACGGGCCACATTTTTCTGCAATTTGTAGCCGGGAACAATAGCTGTATTTCTCAGACTGAGTATGCCAGAACAAGATGGGCATCTTGTTCTTCATCATTTAGGATATATTTCCGGCTATAAAAAAAATGCAGAAAAATGTAGCCCGTTTAGAAGCCCCATAATTAGGTATAACAACCCCTATCAAGTGAATCGCGGAGTATTGAACAAGTTGCACTCTACCTACTAATAAAAGTTATTAAAAATCTTATGGAATAAAAACACTTTTTATGTGTTATAGATGCTAATGTAAATAAAAGATCCAAAGTATATAGAAAATAACAACGGACCCTAACTACCCCTTAGTTAAGGTCCATTATGACGTACCTATTGGAGGTTTCAAATGATGGGCAAGTGAAAAGTAACAATGCGACATTAATATTGACTATCGCAAATGATCGTCTCGGGGACCCATAACTAGCTTCAAACCCCACAGTTTGTATAAAAGCAACAACTTGGCTGGCAACTGGCGCTTATAAAATAACTTACAACACCGGTCATTTAAAAGCCAGGAAAGAATATGTTAATTTTAAAAAACGCTACAAGGAATAATTTACTGAGCTAACTGAAAACATATACCTAAGCAAGTATTCTTTTTTTTTAGAAACTATCGACCCGCATTAGGCTTCGCACGGGTAGCAGCACTAATTATAATATTCCTAATGTTCATAAAACCGGCCAAATGTGTACGGAACTGTCAGTGCGTGAGTCCGACTCGCATTTGACCGGTTTTAAATTACCTATTCAAGTGATATTTTTAATTTCAACATAAGAAATTGTATAAAAAAAACATTTCATTTAGGACACAAGTTTTTAATTTTCATTCAAACTCCTAACTAGCGCCACACGTATATATACACGAAGGCACAACTTCACATCCTCGGAAGTTTCTTCGCTATCCCCTGAAAAAAATGAGCATTACAAATAGACTCTTTTTAAATAGATATAATAAAAAGTTTGGGTTAAACAATGGTAGTCGAGAACACTAATTGTGCAAAGAAAATAAGCCGTGTGCAAGAAAGAACCTATCAAAAAACTGCCTGTATATTAAAAAACGCCATGTTTAAACTCTCAACTTGGCAGTGTACTTTTAAAGATTAATCCCATAAGACGTATAGATAGTGCGTGCAGCGTGCAACCTGCAACTTTAAATTAGGGCTACCTTTATAGGGCTGTAATGCAGCACCCGGTCTTTATTTAAGCACCTGAATTTGCTTTGCACTTAAGCAAACCAAATGGATATTAGAATATGGAGGAAACATGCCTTGAAGACATGTCTAGAGTCCCAGGAAAATTCAATGACTTTCAATGAAATAATTTCATTACCATTATTTTTGGCAAAGTTGTTCGTAATAGAATTTGTTTTATGAATGTATCAACAAAAAAAAAAAATTACGATTAATACTGGCACAGCTATAAACTTTCGGAACGACCCTCGTATGCGCGTCTCGGAATCGTAAGCTTTTATGTAATAAAAATTAATAAATAAATAAAGCTAATTAACCCCAATATAAGAGAAAAAATTTCATATGCAATAAAATGATGTTCTGGTATAATTCTGGATATAATAATGATGATAAGTAAGGCCAGAGATAGCTGCGTTCCTCGACTCGTGGCGTCTCCACCCGTTTCCTTCGCCTTGGAGCCGGCCCGCTTGTTTAGCGGCGCCTCCGTGCAGATGATGCCCTACAGAACACATTAACAGGATATAAAAAATGTAAATCTGTAATGATTATTCTGGTGACCAATGATTGATTACTGAACATCTTTATTGTTCCATTTTCACAAACAAATGACACACTTGTACTTGTTAAGTATGTAATCTTTACTTATACATATTATAATCCTACAAATATTATAAAGTTTGTGTGTTTGTATGTGTGAAAATTTGGTAGTTCCCAAGGGAAAACCGATAAACGACTTCTACGCGGACGGAGTCGCGGGCAAAAGCTAGTTTAACATACCTGCATAACATAATCAGCCTATTGCGTGTGCTACACGGTTTGAAACCATGGTTTTAAACCAAGTGACCTTAGTAGAAGCGAGCTGCTACATAGTTTCAAACAAGCCCATTTGTTTGACATCTACCAAGGGTGTTTAAGGTCATGCGAAATTTGGTTTAAAACCACTGTCTACACGGTTTCAAACCACCTGTTTGAAACCATGGTTTGAAACCGTGTAGCACGCACATATATTACATAATATTACTATTATTACTGCTGGCGAAGGTCTCCACTCAACACATTATAAATGTCTAGCCTGCTATCCCAGTATATAATAATATCCTACTTATCTTACTACCATTATAAATGCGATAGTTTGGATGGATGGATGTTTGTTACTCAATCACGTCAGAACAGCTGAACGGATCTAAATTAAATTTGGCACAGAGATTGTAGTCTGGAATAGCAGATAGGCTACTTTTTTCCCGCGATAAACGACTTCTACGCGGACAAGTCACAGGCAAATGCTAGTAATGCTAGTAGTGGTATATGAGTTCAGCAAGACTGCACAAGGAGATAACAAACCATTTTTGTGATTGGTTTTCGGGTTTAAAATCTATTGTTTGGTTAAAATATGGCTAGTATTATATATTAATATGAAATATAAACTAACCAAGTATCCATCTATTCTGTCTCCCGATGACATACTGATTCACATTTATATTTGTTGCCTGCAAAATTGCTGCATCATGTGTGCATCAGTGTTGACACTTATAATCCTTTTGTCAGAATCACATATCTGAAACAGAAAGAAGGTATATAGATACATTTTATAGATGCACTCATTATGTTGTTGTAATAAGTACTAAACAAATCCATATTAAACTTCGACATATATTTGTGGTCATCAAACAAATCTTGCCTCTAGCAGAAATTAAACTCATGAGCTGTGGCTTGCTAGTCACAAAATAACCACCACTGATAAATTATCAAATCATTTGGAGACATAAGTTAACATAACACAACAATTATTTCTTTTATACTAACACATTAATTAATTAATCTATAATAATAAAGTAAATCTACCAGTTTTTTTTTAATTATTATATAATTGTTGATAATAGGAGATTGTCTACAAGTTTATGAGTTTGCAAAAGTAAAAAATTAAAAAGAACTTGCAATAGTTAAGCCTTTATATAAGCCTTTCTCATTTGATATATTTATTAGCAGTGTGAAGTCCTATACATTTTTATATGAAACAATTTTAACAGTATGAGCGACCTGTAGTTTATTCAATAGCAATAAAACTCAGTATACCCAATTTTCATAATAATAATAATAACATCATAATAATAACTTTCTAAGTTTCTTTTTATTCCAAAATACATGAAAATTGGGTCTACCAAGTTTTATTGCAATTTAATCAACTTTATAGGTCCCTCATACTGTTAAAATTGTTTCATATAAAAATGTATAGAGCTTCACACTTCTAAGTACCTAGGCAAATCTTATTTTACTTATGTTTTTAATCCTTGGTAAGGTTACTAGATGTCATTTTAAATGTGAGTGAGCCTTTTGGCAAAAACTAAACATTTTGAGCGACCAGTAAATTACCACTTAACAAGTTCAAATTTCACAAATAATCAACTAATTTATGGTAAACAAAAATCAGCTATGTGGAGGAATGATATATACTTACCTATGTTATTTTTCTTCATATTTTGGACCACTGCACTGATATTATATGGTTTTTGATGTGCAAACATTACTTTTCCCGATTTCAAGCCGGCTGACCCTATGGCCGACCGATAAAATGTTACACACGGCCCACACGGCGGATATACTTAATGAAATTATTTATTTATCCTTCATCTTCGTCAATTTCACCAACAACTATAAAGTCATCCATTATCACTAAGTAAAATATATCCGAAATACTACACTTTCACAATAACAGAGCAAGGTTACTTGTCACTTAAATTTTAGACGTCAAGTTTTAGGTGGCGCGCTAATTTACAGATAAGATAAATAAAATTCTGTAAATTTACGTTTAGGATGTCCGTCCGAATACCAAATTGGCCTGTATCTGTAAATTGAATAGTTTATAAACGTCAAATTATGCGTATGTCTAAAATTAGAGATTTTAATTTTAAATAAGGAATTACCGAATACGGATTACGTTTAGACCTGTCAAAATCGAGTTTGACGTTTATAAATTTACGTTTACAGATATTTAAATTTACAGGCCACTGTTCCGAATTGGATCCAATGTATACTTGAGCACACAGCTATATCTAGCATGCAAATTCAAAAATTGTTATATCCTAAAAATTATAAATAAACATGTCAAACTATATAATTTAAAGTATATAATGATAAATTGAATATTAGGTAATTTTTAGGTATTTTTTCTCTTAGCCATGCATGTAACTTATATGTCTACATTTTTTAATCGGTATAATTTCCTACGTACGGATATTTTTCCGACATATAACGGAACTTATCACCTTCGTTGTTTGTATAGTTATTTACGCTTAACTATTTGCTAATTATGTCCAACTTTCTGAAATCGACCCACCTACCTCTTAGGCATAATTTTTATAAAATTTGTTCTAGTTTCTTTATTGTTATTCATGAGCAATTACTTACTTAAAATGGTTATTACGAAAACAATAGTGCTAATGAAATATTTTGAAAAAGAGAATAATACCCCTAGCTCGGTTTCTAAGCGCCGCGGTCACCCCCTCTCATTAACAACACGTCCTTTAGTACGTTTGTTGTATTTCTAATGGTTTTGTACATACATTTTATCTGAAAATACCACAGGTTTAGCGAAACTCAAAAATGTTAGTAAAGCTTATAAACACAAGCGCTCTTTCAATTTCAACTACAATTAGATGCGCTATAGTGGCGTATCTACATGAAAAATCGATTCTTTAAGAGGATTGTGAGGCTTTCCATACAAACGGCGATAACGTTTTCCACCCCCTAAATGTTAACCGATTTCGAACAATTTTTGATACGGTGTCAGTCGGAACAAAAACTATGTCCGTACGTTTCGTTTTTTTCAATATTATTAATACATTTCGATTTATTCCCGTTTTATTGTTTACATACAAAAGTAATTGTGGCATAATCTCTTTATAACTAATCAATATTTTAAAAACGAAACGTACGGACATAGTTTTTGTTCCGACTGACTACATATCTAAAATTGGTTGATTCGGTTAACGTTTAGGGGGTGGAAAACGTTATCGCCGTTTGTATGAAAAGGCTAGATTTTGCAGTTGGTTCACAGTCCTCTTAAATCCCCGACTAAATTCCTTTTGACAAAATCTCTAAATCTTAATCTTATTTCGAAATTATAGGTCTGGGTATTTACCAATTCTTTTTTGGTTTCAGGTGCCATTGATAAAACAATGGCCTTCTGGACGACTTTGGCGCTTCTGTGCGTGGCTTCCAGCTTGACTGCAGCAAGCAGTCACAGATCGGCAAGGGAAACGAGCAGTATCTGTGACACCGTTGCAAATTCCACCGACAAGGTCCAATGCTTCTGTTTCAAACCTATGAGCGGAGAAATCAGGAGTGCCGATTGCTACATCACTTCAGAAGACTTAGGATCTAATGACCAGAGTTGGGACGCGTTTGAAAACTTGCAAAACGCTATCAAAGTGACTTTAACAAATACAAGAGGAATCACATTAAAATATGTTCCTACGAGAGGACTAAAGCGTATAGAAAAGGTACTGAAATTAGACATTAAATATGCCACTATTTACAAAATAAAACCTTATGCGTTTGGAAATCTAACATTCCTAGAAGAACTCATTTTGAGGGATAACGAGATTAAAGTACTAGATGAGTATGCATTTTCTCATCATAGAGACTTGACAACAATTAATTTGGACAAAAATAGTATCAGTGAGATCAACAGAAATGTTTTCTTTGATCTACCGTCTCTACAGAAGCTGTTCTTGACCAGCAATAAGATAACGACGATCCACGACAAAGCTTTCCATCATTTGGTAAATTTAAGTGAATTAGAAATCAATAGAAATGCTTTGTTCAGCCTGAACAGTGAATCATTTGCTGGTCTGAAACTTCTACAAAGGTTGGATTTAAGCAGCAACAGTTTAGAGGTTATCGGAGACAACACCTTTATGCCTCTAACGAACCTTCGTTCCTTAAATTTAGAAGGAAACAAAATTCAAATGCTTGACGAGAAAGCTTTTAATGGGCTGTGGAGGCTGCAATCTCTTTCGCTCGCTCGAAACAAGTTGTCAAATGTTGACAATGTAAAACTTTTTGAAGGATTGGAAGCACTCAGCTTATTAAGTTTCAAGGACAATCAACTCCGCGAGTTAAAAACTGATGTCATGGCACCTATCTTGAGCAACTTTTATCGCCCCACCAGCTATATTGAAGTTGAAGGTAGGTAAAACCCATACAAATATTTTTGAAATAAATGTTCAACACCTGAAGTTATTTGAAAGTTAGTTACAAATACAGATTTCATAAATTGCAGAAAGCGAGCAAAGTTGTATAGATCTACAACCTTTGCTCTGTAAACCCATAAGTACATTATAATTGTAACAACGAAATCCGTCAGCCAATCCATTCGTATGTGTATGTTTACAATAACGTTGATATATTACTTTCTTTGCAAAAATTTAATTACTTTTTCTTTCTTTTCAGGTAATTCCTTCCCCTGTAAGTGCAATCTTGACTGGTTTGTGTCTTTAATGAACAAAACGCAAAACAACCGTCTTAAACTTGCTATTGAAAACCTTCAATGCTATCCAGAAAGTGAAATTCGGGAGTTGTACATGAAGTCAGAGGATACCGACAAGGCTTCAAGCCAAGTGTTTGATGAAGAACCACAGGTGACGAACACTGATTACGAATACTATGACGAATCACAACTGAATGGCAAGCTATTTTACGTAGACATGAGGTACCTCCTCAATTGTTCAAACCCGTCGCGACCCGTAATGCCTCAGATAAAGTTCACACAAGCGCCAATTACGCAACCCCAAGAAATAGAATCTGAAAACGAAATAATAACCGGCGAAAATGATAAAACTACCAGAGGCACTAGTCATGGACCTTTAAAAACAATACTACAATACACAATAGCTACGACAAATACTGACGGTACTAATCAAGGATTGCTAGATCTAAGTAATGAAGAAACAACGACGAAGGCTATCGAAAAATTAGAAACACTTAACAATGATACTGGAACGCCAAGTACCACGGATGAAATCAGCAGCCAACCATATCCACACACTACAACTCGCCTAGCTACTGTATCTGCAAAGCCTTTGGAACAAAACAAAAAATTTAATGAGATGGAGATGGCTGCAGATGAAGCGAAGCCCGATCAATTAAGAGCATCTAGAGCCATGCAAGAAGAAGTGAAGAAAATGGTTGATTATGAAAATAATAATGCACAAGAAAAACTTAGCTGTGTAACATTGCAGCTCGCTGCAGTTTTTTTGGTTTCTAGGCTTAGTATTTAATCGCTAGCTTTGAGTACTGTAGTAACAAACGCTTATTGTATGATAATTTTTTGAGCATCTTAAAATATTGACAAAAGTTTTATAAAAAATAAATCAAATGGAATAAAATGAATGTTGGTGAGAGTTTAATTTCATCGAATACTACTTTTGCCGCTTGTTGTGTAATTTTAGGCGATTATCAAACAAAGTCGTCAAAGCACCTACACAATTTCTATTTCAAGTTTTATTTTGTAGTCAGTATAAAATAAGACCAAGGACCTGTTTTACAATCGACAAGTAAATTCATCTGTTAGTTAAAGATAGCCCTCTCCTTGTCTATTTTCAAGTGTAAGAAAGGGAAAGGGCTAAATTTATTTAACAGATATGATTGTGAAACAGGCGGTTATTGTTATACTCTTTACGATTATAAAAATAACAAAAAAAGTATTGTATAAGAGTAGAGAATTTAACAGTATCTATCCTAGATATCACCCATTTGTATTTTATTAAAATCCAAAGCTACCTATATATTATCTTCACTTCATTGTAAGGTTGTCTGGAAGAGATCGCTATTTAGCAATAAGACCGCCTGTTGACTCACTATGTAACACTTCTCATTCTTGTTATATGTCTTGTCCTTGCTGTATGTACTTATGGTGTTCAATAAACAGTTATTGTATTGTATTATATTTTTGCATTTTACAAAATACTAAAAATAATTTCGATTTTGTCAGTCACTAGCCTATTTTCAATGATAAAGTTAGGTTAGACATGTGACTTATCAATAGCTGTGGAAGTTAAGGTTAAAGAAATTCGGCAAAGTGATAGCGCTCTATGAAATTATTGTGAATATTTTAAGGGCTGCTTGCACCATCTGCGTTAAATATGTTTAAGTCTTAAGCATATTTAACGGCATGACATTTCCCATTTTGACACGTCAAATTGTTTTACGAATCACGAATAGATGTTTTTCCTTCTTTGATTTATTTCTTTTATTTAACGCCGATGGTGCAAGAGGCCCTAAGTGAAAACCGTTTATTTTATTGTAAGCTCTCAGTCATTAAAATAAAATAAATAGCTGTAAAGACTGGTTGTGGTATCAACTTATTTTCCTTTTCCTTCGTCATTCTACGAGAAGCTGAGCCGCATGGGCCTAATAAATTACTCTCGATAGATGCGCGTCTCAAGACGCGTCTTAAGACGTCTAATCATTTTAGGAGCTGAATGGAGCAAGCATTTATTGAGACTACCAGAGACGTACCAGGGCTTCTATTCCACATTGGAAATGCCTCTAGTCTCGATATCGTAATCGGACGGTTTTCAAAAACCCGGGCAAGTGCGAGTCGGACTCGAGCACTGAGAGTTCCGTACACATTTGGCTGGTTTTTAGTATTTGTCGTTATTCTATAGGGTTTGTTCTATAATCATACCAAATTTAACGCTTGTATGTTTTACCGTTTTTACGATACAACAAAAATAAAAATACGTTGAAAAATCTTTTTCTTGTATAGGGACCCCTTCTATTATTCAATTTTTTTTTATTTGTTAGTAAATCCGCCGTAATAACACATATTCTGATAAAAAATCAACCCGCTACCTATTACGATTCAAAAGATACAGCTCTTTATAGTTAGGACGACGACGAATATTTACCGAATATTCGGCCCATCTCTAGTTGTACGTCAAGGTCATAAATATGTATACACTTTAGTACCTTGTCTATTTAATGTCATGTTTAAACTGCCATAAATACATGTCACAGCGATTTAAGTGACAAGGTACTAAAGTGTATACATATTTATGACCTTGACTGTACCTACTAGACAAAAATAAGATACCTACGAAGAGATGGACGAGGTTTTTAACGGTGAGTTATATTATTCAAACTATCTTATAAGTATTGATAGTTAACGATAGTAGCGATAGGTTAGAGTTAACAAAACATAGATGGAATATTGGTATCGCCCGTAAGATAATTACCTACTGCACAGAAGAGCATGCTGAGCTAAATAAAATCAGTAAGGAGCCTGAATGGATTCGTGTAAATATACCTACCCACTGCGGCACTGTCGCCCGGCTTTTTCTTCGACTTGTCCGGACAATTAACTGCCGAGTGTCGATAGATAAAATTGGTCAAAGCTGTGCTTTCAAACAGCACTACTACCGCCCTCTATGAAACATCTATGTAACTATGGACATTCTCGAGAGACGCGGTTTTATTAGACGCCACCAAGGTTTCGATACTAATAACGAGATGGCGTTGTTTAAGTGAATTAGTGGTATACAAAATATTTAAGGTTGAACTTGTCCGGAGACACTGCCGTGTGTCTAGATAAAATTGGTCAAAATGGCGCTTTCAACAGCACTACCTACTACCGCCATCTATGTATCGCCCGTGTAACTTTGGACATTCTCGAGAGAAGCGGTTTTGCTAAACGTGACCAAGGTTTCGAAACTAACAACAAGATGGCGTTGTTGATTTAGTGGTAGGTGTACCAAATATTTAAGGTTATTGTTCACAGAGGGCACTCTCACGAAGTTTCAGAAACAATTTTCATTCGCCTTTCAATAAAACATTTAGTTGAACGTGGTTAGATGCATGACGATTTAAATGCCTTTACAAAAAATATACTAAATAGCTGTATAAGTGCGGATGTGTTAGAAAGTATGGTCAACTCAACTACGAATAATTCGTATTTTGAAGCAGATTTTCCAAATCATATAAGTAGGTATCTACTTGCTTACATAAGTACCTACGTAGCCTATTGTTTATACACTTTTTTGCATGTTGAAGTCTAAGTTGCACTTTTAATACAATTGTGACAAGTTAAGTAGGTATAGCTTGGCCAGGAAAAATGGAAAAAGAGGGTGCTATGGAGTTAAATGGCAAGATGACCGATCTTCACTGGTGCTTAATGTGGTGGCTATCCCTTGAGAATACTGTAGATTTTTTTATCACCAAGTGAAACTCTCCTTTCCAAGCTAGGTACCTCCTTCTTTATAGCTACTAAAATCGCCTTTATCGCGTAAGTGCAAAAAAAGAAAGTTATTAAATATACCTCTAAAAACGTTATTTAGAATACTCTGATAAACAATTTACCGAAACGATCAGTTTTTTCCTAGAAAAAATACAATTCCAAATAACTTCTCACCGAAGCAGTAACTTTACTTCGCAGTTATAGTCTTTATAAGGAGTAGTGGTCATAAGGGAATGATCGAGGGCAAGACTTTTGGCAGTTTATATGCCTCGAGGGAAAACACTTATAAGGGCAATCCGTCTTGTTATACGTATCTTGCAGACACTCATGTCTTGTTTAGTACATAAGCATTGTTTTTAGGCCCATCAAATCTTGTTTTTCATAAAATACACTTATATTATAACTTACTAGCTTTCGCCCACGACTCCGTCCGCGTAGAAGTCGTTTATCCCGTTTCCCGCAGAAACTATCCCCGGGATAAAAGTATCCTATGTGTCAATCCAGGATAATGAGTATCTGTATGCCAAATTTCATCCAAATCCGTTCAGCCATTTAGGTATTTAGGTAAATTGACTTAGGGCCGTATTAAGAAACTCATCTTGGCTGAGACGCCCGTCACAAGATGCGTCAAAAATGACAGTTTTCTATTGACTGACGTTTACTTTGACGTATCTTGAGACGGGGACCACAGTTGAATTGAGTTTATTAATACGGGCCTTAGACCCAAACTAAGCTCTAGGCTTGTATGTACTATGAGTACTAGGCAACTATATATATAACTATATATATAACTATATATTATATAGAGAAATAGGGAAATAATATATTTTCGCACATACAAGCTACGAACTAGATATGAAACAACGAAAATATACTTTCAAAATAACTCGCCCGTTAAAAACCCCGATACGGACAGACTGACAGATCTGGTGTATGACCTATTAAAGTTTTTCGGATCGCCGTGTCGGAAGCTAGAAATAGAGGATCAGTTATTGTGACCGGGAGTTAAGGGGTGAATTTCCGGGCGTTTCAACCGCCGTCATTAGGTGTCACCAATAATTGACGAAATCAATGACACGTACCAGCAACTCCTGATGTAAACAGAAGCAGAACCGAGTAGTGTCATTGATTTCGTCAATATATTGGGGTGAATTTCAGGACGTTTCAACTGCCATCATTAGTGTCACCAAATATATATTGACGAAATCAATTACATCTACCAGCAACTTCTGATGTAAACAGAAACAGAAACGGAGAAGTAGTTTCTATCAGCATCAGAAGTTGCTGTAGTGTCATTGATTTCGTCAATATATTTGGTGACACTAATGACGGCGGTTGAAACGCCCTGAAATTCACCCATTGATGACACTAATGACGGCAGTTGAAACGCCCGGAAATTCATCCTAAGGTAGACAGCTTTGCTTTTAATTGTGCTAAGTAAGTTAGACAAGGCTTTTTTGAAGTGAACAGCAATAGTAACAGTTAGCGAACGAAGAATGAGTAGAATAGAATAGGTTATTCGTCTATACTTGAAAAATCAAGATACAACAAGTTTAATAAAACCGGACAAGTGCGAGTTGTACTCGCGCACTGAGGGTTCCGCACACATTTGGTCGGTTTTTAGTATTTGTTGTTTTTCTCAGTGTGTCAGTGTCATAGGAATAAAATTTATAAGAGTGTCATTATCCTAGTCGCCAAATGGGGTCTTACTTTACATGATTTTTACCCGACTACCCGAAGGAGGGTTATGTTTTTCGAGCGTATGTATTATCAAACTGCGATTAGAAAGGGATTCGAGAGTACCGTTAGCACAACAGTACTTATAAATGATTAAATATAATCATAAGTCAATCTTTGATTTCTTCATAAGTGCACACACTCATTGATAATAGAATTAATAGATTTACAGAGTACGCTTTGCATATTTGGACTCTATTCTCGGAAAATGTTGTCATTTGTTTTATAAAAAATATTAATATCATATTTGTCAAATCTGTCACTAATTCACATCATTTTCGCGTTATAAAATTGCCGTAGCTGTTAAAAAATAGTACGTATGTATAAAGTATGAATCGCAGTAAAGTATTCAACGGTCAGTATAATTAATTTTTATGGTCTTTCTAAAAGTAACTACTTATTTACAACATTTGTATTTTATTTAGGTAATATAATTTGAAGTTTTTTCTATACTTTATAACTTCATTGTACTAAAATGACAATTTCATTTATCTGCACACTCTACCACTGACAATCGTGCATTAGTTCAAAAATGACATATGAGCTCAATCCCTTTCTAAACGCGGTTTGATAATACCTATGTCTATTTTTTGGCACGCTCTGCAGCCTAAACGACGGATTTACGGATTTTAATATATGAGTTGTCATTCGATTCGTCTTTATTGTCGAAGTGACATAGGGTATATAATATATCATTAAAAAAACGCCCGCGCCCGCGAAAAAAATGGAGGAGGAATAAAAGAAATATTTTTTATTATAACAATATGGGTATCAAATGAAAACTAATAAATAGTCCATTCCAAATATATGTACATTATAACACTTTGACGCTGCCATTTAAAAAATAAAATATGACATAAAAATAAATTCATTTAAAACATTTTTGGAAAAGGTATTTCAGGCGGGTACAAGCAATTAATTTAAAAATATATTTTGTTGTACAAATTTAAATATTTTCACTTAAGGAGCACCACTTTTTGGACAACATAATTTGCTTGTCCCCACCTGCAATACCTTTTTCAACATTTAATTTATATTATTTAGATTATAGGGCTTGTTCTTAGCTTTTCAGTTGATATTTTTAAAGCAGTCGGGTTTTTTGATTTTTTTAATTTTTTCAATTTTCATTTGAAATAGTCGTTATAAATCCAGACAGCTCGCCGCCATATTGGTTTAAATCTAAAGTTTGAAATTAGAATATTAATTATGCGTCATCAAAATTCCGCTTTGACCGTGTTATCTTTATTAAATTTTTAACCCTTTATCTTCTTATTGGGCGCGAAGCGGTTAATTAACGAAGAAGGGACGCTTCTGATTAATTCAGTTACAAAAACTCGAGTAGAAATCGCTGCTTAATTAAGTTGATGCTAATAAGGCTTAATTAGAATTAGGCCTGACATTCACGACCCGACAGCATCGGGTGGACATCGGTATATTTAATAAAAATAAAAATCATATTACAACGATTTTTACAAGTTTTTATATTTTATTTGCAATGTTTTGTTTGTGTTAGTTAGTAGGTACAGTCGAGGACAGAAAGATGTTTACACTTTTTCACCTTGTTCCATTGTAATAAGGTCCAAAAGTGTATACCTACATCTTTCGGTCCTCGACTGTACATATAAGTAAGTTTCTTAGATTGTGTAGGTCAAAATGTTGCAAGCTGAATTAGAACCACTTCCCGGTGTCCGATTAAGTTGAGGAAAACATGCGTAACTTCGGTGACAATGCAATAATGTGGTACCATGGAGCTGGTCTGATGATGGAGACGGAAGGTGGCCATAGGAACTCCTCAACGAAACAAGATAGCCGCGCCGTGTTTGGGCTCGTTGGATTTGTCTTGATAAGCAGATGATGACTGTGCAAAAAAAGTACAGTAAAGTTAGCAAGAAAAGTTTCTCCCAATTTTTTTTTTGACAGAAACTTTTTTGAGTTAGGTACTTATTTTTGTTATACTTAGGGCCTGTTTCACGATTGACAAGTAGTTTTATCAAGTTAGCCCCTCCCTTATCTATTTTCAAGGGTAAACTTGACGATTGTGAAAAATCTTAACGTCACGGTTGAGATTTTGGGTGGCAGTTAAAACATGAACGACGAGTAATCTATATTTGCTAAGCAGATCTGCGTATGACAATCGTCTGCTTAAGTAGTCTGAAGTTAATACGAATATTATAAAGATTATATTAATACCAAGAGGTACCTATACATATATATGTAAGTTTTTTGTACCCTTTATATGTACAAGGCTTGCTCCAGTAATATTTTACGGGCCGCTCAAATCGGCGATGTTATTCAATGGTTTTCAATTTCCGCGGCCCGTGCTCGGTGCCAATAAATATCCAAACCAATAAACATATATTTGCTACATATGAGCTTAAGTTGCCCATTTTAACAAACCATGTAAGATTGCACGCGTTATGGGTGGGTAGGTGAAGCTACAATATTAGGGTTTCGGCCCGGGAATTCTCGAGCCGAAAGTTCCCGAGAAATTTAGCTCGAGAAAACTCGAGAAGTCGAGAAATTATAATTATAGTTAATTTTGCGTTTAGTCTATTTTATTCTTAGATGAAAACAAAAAGAGGAAGATACGTGACCGGCGCGCGGGCTTGAGCACCTAAATATAGGCGCTGAGCGCCTATATTGAGTCAGTTGTCCGGCCATCACCGATCTGTCAGCACGTGCGACGTCGTCATTATTGTGAGACATATGGCTGTCTCACTTACGGGGACGACGTTAGTCCATCAATTTATCTCTATTGCTCCTTAGTGCATGTTTACAGCTGTTTGCGAATGTAGGTATCGCAGCACGCATTATTTTAAATTCGAGAATTCTCGAGACCCGAGAAATAAAAAACCTCAAGAAATCCGAAACCAAACCCTATAATGGACTGATGCGTTAGTAGTTTACCTGACGGTTGCTTAATGACGTTTTTGTCACCACCTGGTATATTCTTAATTTAAAACAATTCGCCTGTTTCACAATCGTCAAGTACAGCATATCTGTCAAATAAATTTAGCCCTTACTCTTTCTTACACTTGAAGCCAAACAAGGAGAGAGCTATCTTTATTTGACAGATGAATTTACTTGTCGATTGTGAAACAAGCCCTTAAAGTAACAAGATTAAGTTATTTAATATAAATAAATAAAAACACTAGATAACATTGGGACCTTACTTTCAAAGCTCATAACTCTGAAATGGCCCAACGGTTTTTCACCAAACTTAGCTAAGAATACTCTCGATCAAGTCACTTTTTAAACAAAAAAAAACAACATCAAAAGCTGAGCTGCCATGCCATAGACAGATACACTTACTATACTTTAAACTTATAACACCCCTCTGGGCCCTTAGCCAAGATGCCCATCGCTAACTAGCGTTTCTATTCGTTTAGTTTTTAAAACAATCGCGTCTTTGGTAGATCACGTCATACGGAGAGTCACGTGATCTACCAATGACGCGATTGGTTTAAAAACTAAACGAATAGAAACGCTAGTTACCGATGGGCATCTTGGCTAAGGGCTCTGTTTTGCGACGTTGGTTAGAAACTAAAACCTTACTATTTCTTTATTGTTGTATTTTTTAATATGTGTTGTTTTAAGTGAACAAACTTTGTTAATTTTTGTTTGGTATTTTGGTCGACGGGTAAATAATTTAATTAATCATAAATTCTAATTCTATTGGTTCTGCAATTTTCCTAATTTTGTGTAAACTATTTTGGAGAAATTTACTATGTTTTTAAAATGTGTTTTAAATGACTAAGGAGTTTATGCTTAAAAAACTTGCTGACATTGTTATATTATATTTTGATTAAGTTCATTTTTTGGTGACTATCGGAAATAAATTAGAGCAACTGACACTTTTACTAGCAGGGGAATTCCCGGAAAATAAGTAGCGACATTGTACTTATCTATTAACAATTACGAGTAACATTCGGAACAAGAGTTATCTCATTTGGCTCAGACCTTTGACATATTATGCGATAACATTAAAATTATAACATTAAAATAAAAATAGCTGAACGCTATTAAGAAGCTGGGAGTACTGCAAATAAATTGAGTTACTACATTGGAATGAAAAAAAAAACACTTAATATTATCAACATTTATTTTAAAGATGACTGGCGTATGACGTATCCTTACAAATTATATAGCTTAATAAATTTACAAGTTCTTGCCGAATAATTATGATTGTCGTTAATTAACCAGTCACATAATAAAATTCAGAAACTTATGGATGTTATGACTTTTGATCATACGTTCATACATATTGAGTGATAAACTCATAACCCTAGTGTGGGTTTCGCTCAGTCAAGTAAAATACAACAGGGCCCTTAGCCAAGATGAGAAGTGCGTGTCGGACTCGCACACCGAGGGTTCCGAATTTAAGTCCGTATTTCAAATATATACCGTAGTAAAAATAAGTTTTATATTTTACGTGAAAGTCCATTTTAGGTTGCCTAAATTTTAAGTCATTTTCAAAGAATTTTGTTCATATCTCGAATACTGTTGATTTTCATAACTTTGTTTTATTTTTCTTATAAAGTATGGATAAATGTCTATAAGTTAAGTTTGAATTATTTCAGACTTTTAGGCCCGTAAACTTAAGTGTTAAGTGAACGGTCATTATGTAAATTTTTGACGAAAAATTAAAAAAAATATTTAAATGTGCAAATCAATCCCTTTCATTTGATACCCCATTTGCAATAAAAGCTTTACTGTCATTTTTAGAGCCAATTTAACTATGTAACTATGCTAAATTTCAATTTGGTAGCTTCAGTAGTTGCTGAGAAAAACAGCTTTAACGCACAGACAGACAGACAGACACCGAAGTCTCACCTTAAGGTATGCTGAGATGCAGGCGACGCAGTTCCACGCAGACATCTGTTTGTCCTACTCTGCGCCTTGTAGAAAGGGGACAGATTTCTGCTCTACACTGCGCTGCGTGGAACTGCGTCACCTGCGTCTCAGCATACGCCCAGCCATGCGCAGACGCGTGTCACCAAGATGATCAGAAGAATCACCGCTCATAATAACTCAGTTCTGCTTCCATCAGCCGATTTCCCAAATTGCTCCAAGTATAAATCTTCGGCGCCATTTCACATATGAAAGCTTTTTTAACAAGACAGTCTATCGTCTGTGTATAAAGAATATCATTATATTTAAAGATGTTGCCGCAGTCTTTCGCGTTATTATACCAATTCTTATAAAAATTATCGTCGAATTTTTCCCCTGAAATAAAAAATAGTATTAAGTATACTAAATTTCGAGAAATGTTTGAAAGAAAGTTATTTCAACGAATGTAATTTCGCCGAAATCTATTTGAAGCTCAAAACAGGAGAGGGGGGTGGGGTTTGGTGTTTCTTAAACAACTCGTTTTTTAATTTAGGGATATTTCCTCATGGAGTTCCACAGCATTCTTACCTTTAACTGTGTAGTATTCATCTGGAAACAATCTTCGGAATCCTACAAAGTAGTCCGTGTTGTTAGCACTCAATTTGTTTTTTATGATTTCTGCTTCAATGGAGTTTTTAATCAGTAGAAGCGAACCTCCTTCCAAAAAACACGTCTGCATGGCGTTAGTCCAATAATTCTTCCTCTCATTGATTTTATAACATTTTCCTATTTCTTTATTATAAACGTAAGCTGCAAACATTTAAAAAAATACATGTATGATTCAAGAAAGCTTGAGAAACATTTTTTGGGTAGAATACGAGTACTTTAGTCTTATAATAATCTGTGATAAGTTATAAGACGACTCAACAATCACAGTCCACTGACATGACCAGACTAAACTTCATTAAAGATAGACTGGACCACTTGTAATATGACACCAAATCATTATCATCTCCTTGCCCTTATCCCAATCATTTGGTGTCGGCGCATCATGTCTTTCTCTTTCAAACATCCTTATCAGCGCCGTCATCACTCTTTACACAATCCATCCATCTCTTTTTAATTCTCCCTTACACTATGTATATAGCCTTCCACATTTATACATAACTCCTCGTATTTCTGTTTGGTTGGCCGCATTCACCATTTGTTCTCCTTAAAAAGATGCGGTCAACCAAAAACTGAAATACAAACAGGACACCAATTGTTTTTAATTTTATCAAACTCAAGAATAACGAATAGAGACACCGCCAAATTATACTCGTGCTCCACTCAATGGTCGTGTAAGCATTTATTTGTAATGTAACATTTGCTGGATGTCCCGGAAGGCGCAATATTGCCCGGTCACCCACAAGGTGGAACGACGATCTGGTTAGTAGGTAAGAGTCGGGCAAAACAGTAGCTGAGGATCGATTTTGATAGAAATCTTCGGAAAAATCCTGTCCTCCAGTAAACGTGTTTCTCTGACATGATGGTGATAGCATTCGCTAAAATTCTTATTACAATGTACTTAAATGTTCGAAAATTAACACAAGCTTAAAATAGACGATTATAGTAATACGGCCAAACTCTAATAGGTGATACAAACACTTGAATAGTAACCTTTGTCAATAGTGGGGCAGATTTCAATTGTTGCATGTTTTTTACATACAAATGGAACATTAGCTTTCGCACAGTTCCCTGTTTTGAAAGATCCCGAGTCGGAGTTCATGGTGACACAAGTGGGCTCTTCGACAGCCGGTCGGGTAATAGAAAACGGAGTTGGCAACCCTAGAACAAAATTAAGACTATTGTCACTGACAAGCCAATGTTTTTTGCATAGTTAGGTAGGTATATTACGAGTATATTTATTTAAAATCGGTTTGGAATGTGTATTTTATGATTAAATATGCCAACAAATCCTTAACGAAATTATTGATCAATTAAAAAACAAAACAATTTTACAGACTTTTAAAGCGGACTAATTATATAAATGTTGGTACCATATATTATATTGTCATATAGTTCTGTGCTATATTTAAAGTTTTAAGTCTCTAGCTCGTCAAAAAGTAAATTTTATACCGATTGCAAAATGTATGCCGCACAAACAAATAAATAAACAAAGAAAGGACTATTAAAAACGTGGTAAGGTAAACTAAAGATGGTGGTAAACTGATGCAGTCTCAAATGTTAAAACGCCATTTACGAGTTTTATGACCCATGGAAATTGACTTACTCGTACGGTTCGTACCTAATGTAAGACTTCATCCTTATGGTTTCCAAAAGAGGGTAAATCATAAAAAGTTCGCTCTATATAATACTCGTGTCATGTTTGTTGTACGTATATAAACCTGATAATATAAGCCGGACTTAAAATCATAATCGTAGGTCATGACTTCATGAGACTTAAAATGATAAAACATTTACCGTCAACAGTCATGAACTCTCCAAAGCCAATCACGTCGCGAATGCCAACCAAAATATCAGTCACATTAGGTTTTTTCTTCATAGCTGTCATTAAGCTCTTGACAACAATCCGCTCGTCAGCGACCTTCGGGTAGAACAATGTCGCATCTTCAACGTCACACGCCAAGAAGGCAGAGTCCCAGGATGCTCCATCGTGGTCCCAATGGAGCTTGTAGAAGGAGCCGAACGCCTCTACGTACGTGTAGTCCAGTCTAAAGAACGGATTGTCATGTGACGTCACGACGGTGAAACCTAGAATACATTGAATAAGGGTATTTCTCAAATCGTTTCAACCGCCCGTCACAGCCGTGGCTACAAATTTGACGATTTTCTAAGGAAAAGCTATTGATAAGAATTGTAAGCGGCGGCTCAGAGCCCTTAGCCAAGATGCCCATCGCTAACTAGCGTTTATATTCGTTTCGTTTTTAAACCAATCGCGTCACTGGTAGATCACGTGACTCTCCGTATGACGTGATCTACCAGTGACGCGATTGGTTTAAAAACTAAACGAATAGAAACGCTAGTTAGCGATGGGCATCTTGGCTAAGGGCTCTGAATTGTACAGAATAGCCGCAAATAACATTCGAATCTACAGGGAAGCCCGAAGCCGTCAATACTGCGACCACGGTTGTGACGGCGGCTGCAGAAACGCTTGTGAGATTGACCCATTAAGTATATTTTGCCAATTCACTTGTTTTCTCAGCATCGGGATGTTTTAGGTGATTTCTTTTGAGAATCCGGAATACTATAGATAAATGGCACGACACAGCTGCGTGAGTTCCATTTTTGTAGCACTTTTATTTAGCTCCTAACTTGTTAGATTTAAGAACATGTGAACATTTTTCGGTGAACATGTATAACCTAACCTAAACGAGTTAAACCCCCGACTAAATCGGGACACCTACATTCAGCGCTCATAACTTAAGCTTAACCTTAAGCTTAAGGGGCTTATGCAAATGACCTTCGATCTGTAGCTCTCTACTTTCTCTTGTTGTTAAAACCTATTTACATTAAAACTGTTGTTCTAAACAAGTCATATCGAGAAAGTTTGAAATTTTTACTGCAAAAAAGTAGTTTTTTGGCCTTTATTTTCATATTTTTTACTTAAAAAAAACCTTTGATGAATTATTACGTATATTAATGAAGAATATTTTGATGTACTTTCCATATAAATTGATGCCAAGATGAAAAAGTAGAAACAAAATTTGCGTTTTTTATGCATGTCCCTAAAAATTAAAAAAAAAATAACCATAAATTATTTTAAGATTCTGTTATAGAGAAACAAATATGAATATTTGGATATTTATTATTGATTTTTTCATACATTTACATTCAGTTTTGATTGAGTTTATAGACCCTAAACTTCATCAAAAATGACCGTTTTTAACGGATTTTCATCAAACTAAGTAAGAGCACTCTCGATTAAGTTGCCTTTCTAACGAAAAACTAAATGAAAATCGGTCCATCCGTTTAGGAGCTACGATGACACAAATGTACAGATACTCAAATACACACGTAAAACTTATAACACCCCTCTTTTTGAGTCGGGGGTTAAAAAAAGCGAAGGCATTGTTCCCGCGCACATATTAGCTCATAAGTATTTGCTTCAGCTTAAGGAACAATAGTCAAATGTGGATATAAAATACTGTAAATTGTATATACCACACTTTTGATATAAATTGTGACTCAGACTGACTTCATTTAATAGTTAATCATTGAAAACGGGACTTAATCGCGTGTACACATTATATTTACCTCGACGTAAAGTAAAATTAAATTTATTACCTTATTAACGTCAATTAACTTTTAAGTTTGATAAAAGTTGCTACTGTCACTTTCTTTGCTATAGCAATAGAATGAGACGTAACAACTTTAATCAAATTTAAAAAATAATTGACTGAGTTCGGCAGTAAGGAGCACCATCACAAACAATTAATTACGAAACCAAAAAAACACACGAACACATAAAAAAAGTTAAAGCGAGGAGAATGTACAGTCAAGGTAATGTATCGCGTATGATACCCCATCGCAATGAGGTATCTTAACCATCTCGCAAGTTGGCCAGTCTTTATGATTCACCTTTTGTACTCAAATTTGTATTTTTGTGCAATAAAGATTAAATAAATAAATAAATAAATATGATTCTATAGTGGTACCGACAATACATTTCCTCAACCACTTTTTTGTTTAATTTGCTCTAAAAGTTTTCAAGTGAAATAATATTACCAAGCGACAATAATAGCACTGAGCCGAACATGTTGTCTCCTGCAAGTTAACCGGCGCGGGAATGGCTTTATCAGCAAATACGTTCTTAATGTACAGCAGCACGACGCACGACCCAATTAATATCGCGCGTCAAAGCGCTTACGCCGTTGACTTAGAGTCTATTATTACTTAATCCACACGTCACAATTAATTGTGTCTTTATCTACTAAATAAACAAATATATGAAGATATTCTGGGAAAAGCTTGTATAATTGGCAACGCTCTGACGTGCTTTATAATACAGTTAACCAATATGCCTTCAGGCTTTGGTTTTGGAATCAATGTGGGGTTACATTGTGGACAAATGCAATTCTGCAAATTATAATAAGTACCTACTTTTTGTTTTAGTCACATTAAACCATACGCTCTTCTTCGCTTTGCTCCTCGTTGCATCTGACCTAAAAATGTCATGTAAATTGTAACTATTATATAGACAAAAAAATTCAGCTAAAATTTCATAAATACGAATAATCATTATTTACAATCAAAACATTATGTTAAAATCTTATTATGTAAAAACGAGTTAAACTTTATGCCAATAGTTTTGTGTATATAAATTATGACAAATGTAATCATGCGAGGTTAGATACACCCTAAAGAACTTAAGAGCCATGCGTTTGCTGATAAGGTTATTCCCGCAGTTGGCTTGTAGAAGACAACATGTTTCGAACGGTGGTATTATTTACTCTAGGTAAGTGTACTTGACGCTTTTTAACGCAAATCCATACTTAATATTACAAAAGCAAAAGTAACTCTATTTGTTTGTTACCTTATCACGACAACGACTGATTGTATCTTGGTGATTTTTTTAAGGAGATAGATTGTGTTCTGGGAATGTTAGGAATTTTTATTATCCCGGAAAAATAAACAGGATATTTATTTATTTGTGTGATAAACGACGGGCAAAGGCTACTACAATGTAAAAATAAAGAAGTGGTGAAGTGCGGGTCCAGCCCCTCATTTTATCACGCTGACAATGACGTGACAAGTGAAAATTCACTACAAATCGCGTCACGTAAAAAGGCCGATCTGAAGTTGGCTGCAAAGACCGATTTTCCGGTGACACCGATATTTTTCTAATGCGCACCGAATGCAGCAACTTAAGATCGGCCTTTTTACGTGACGCGAACCGTAACATAGCGTGTTTATAATGAAGCCCAGTGGTCAATACTTCGTTTTGCTTCAGATTAGAACAAATGGCCGTTATTTTGCACACGTTTACGCCTTAAACGAATTTAAAATTTTAATTTTATGTTAAAAATATAGGAATTGTGGCCGGTTTCACGAAGCTACAAGTTATAAATTATAAGCGGAACTCTCTTTCTAGCAAAATAAGTAAGAAAGAGACTTCCTCTTGTAAAGTGTATCTTGTAGCTTCGTAAAACGGGCCACTGGCCGTCTTTGCGATATATGTCAGCAATTATTATCTCCTGCCACCTGTCGAATCAGATTGTCAAATACGGATCGCCGCCGGACAAAATAATACATTTGATTTGACAAATTGGTATGCATGTATTTAATCAAGTATTGATGTATGCAACAATAACGAAACCGAACTGAAGAGAATGCATGCATTTTTAAATACAATTTCCTTTCTTTTTCAATAAAATATGCCCATTTCAGCGAAAAATAGGTATTCATTTATTAATTCTAAGAAACCAAGTGAATGGACTTCGGGTGAAAATTATTAAACACACTATTTATATATTTTCTAAGGTGTCACCGTCGTGACGTCACACATTGACCCGTTCTTTAGACTGGATTACACGTACGTAGAGCAGTTCGACTCGTTCTACAAGCTTCATTGGGACCACGATGGCGCATCCTGGGACACTGCCTTCTTGGCGTGTGACGTTGAAGATGCGACTTTGTTCTACCCGAAGGTCGCTGACGAGTGGGCCGTCATCAAGAACTTGGTGACAGCCGCGAAGAACAAACCTAACGTGACTGATGTTCTGGTTGGTATTCGGGATGAGTTCGGCTTTGGAGAGTTCATTACTGTTGACGGTGAGTACGTGGTTCACTAATGATTCGCAACCGCACGTTTCGCAAACTGTTTCATTTCGCAACCATTTCATTTGGCCAAACGCTTTCTTTTATGAAACTGTAAATATTTCAGGATTTTTATAAAACTAACCTAACCTAACCTAAAGGGTAGAACCCTAGGGTTCGACACGATGGTCCTGAAATAAATCCTGAAATATTTACAGTTTCGGAAAAAAAGGGTTTGGCCAAATGAAACGGTTGCGAAATGAAACAGTTTGCGAAACGTTTTTCGCCCGAATGGAAGGACACCGAGTACGTTTTATAATTTCACTTTTCATTCGTAACATTACGTTCTTTATCTACCGTATCATAAACCTTTAAAAACTTAATATTGTTTCCTTTATCGGGTGAACACAAAGGAGCGTCCTAACTGAGAGTATTCGCGTGTAATGAGCATTCGGCATCGAATATTCGAGTGGTGTGGACGTTGAGCCGAGCGTACAAAGCTTACAAATTATTGTAATTATTGCTCTTTTACAAATGCTCGGGTAAGAATGCTCTCAGTGAGGACGCTCCTTAAAGTGATAAAACATACAGATAACAATAATTGACATCTCTGACTAAAATAGACCGAGAGACAGCGTACTTTTGTTATCTATCAATACATTAACAATGTATTGCCATATTTTTCACTAAACATTCCAAACAGATTTCAAACCAAAAGACGTCGCTACTTTTAATACTATAAATTCGAAAGTATCTGTTTGTTTATTACTTTTTCGAGACAAAACGGCTAAACGGATCATAATGAAATTTGGCAAAGAGATATATTGCATCTTGAGGAAGGACATACAATATTTTTCACCTCACTAGCTCGGAAAGCCCTTTTTTATTCTTTAAAAACAGATAGCAAAACTGCATTTTATCCACAAGAGTACAAAGAATATTTGAAATCAGAACGTGTTATTAGTTACTTTTTTAAACATAATAACATGTTAAGGCCAGCCAGACAATTTTCGCCCATCTGATTAAATTTTCTGATCAAATCAGGTGGTGTGGGCGCAAAAATAATTTAATATTAAATTGTATTCAATTAAAAACATATACCTTAAAACACTTAAAATCTTAAAATAAATTTTATTTTGATCCACCCATTTTAATTATTCTGAACGCACCACAAGTAACAGTGCAAACTCAAAACTCATGAAAACTCAAGAAGGCTGATTTTACATATTTCAGTTGTTTTTCTGATGTAATAATTTCCTCGCTTTAGTGAGGTGAAAAGGTTTGTGTTACACACGGCTGCAAAGTTATTTTACGTCTCGTGTGTTGCAACACTCGCTACGCTCAGGATTCTATTTTCAATCCGTTCGCTAGCTCGTAGTTCAACCCTAGAATCCATTCGCTAGCTCGTGTTTCAATTCCACACTCGCGGTTAAAATACAACTTTGCACACTTGTATAACAAATAACTATTTTGTCCCCAAAAATTTGACAACTTTCAAAGGGAATAGGGATAAACCTACGCAAACGTACAACGCTAGCAAAAGCTTTGTTTAACAATCATTTTCTCCATTTACAGGGTTAATAACTCCGTTTCCTATTGATCAACCATTTTATAACAAGTCCGCTTGTGTTACCATTAACTCTGACTCCGGGTCTATTAATACAGAGAGCTGTGATAAAGGAAATGTACCATTTATATGTAAAAAACATGCCGTGGTTGAAATGTGCCCCACCGTTGATACAGGTAAGTCAAGTGTTTGTATCTACAGTATCTCAGTAATACTTGCATGTTATCTTTAAAGTAGCTGATGATTCATCAGATGTTCTGTTGAGCATCCAATTGTTTAATAATTCTAGTAAATGCGAAGCCATTGTTAAACTTCTCGTAGATTTAATAGATAAGGATAGCATAAGTATACTGACTAAGAAAGTATCAAGCCGTCATGAATCACACAATTGAAATACAAATGGTTGCAGCTTACGTTTATAATGAACAAGTGAAAAAATGTTACAAAGTCAGTGAAAGGAAGAAAACGTGGAGTAGCGCCATGATAACGTGCTTGCTGGAAGGAGGTTCACTTCTTCTAATCAAGAACTCCATCGAGGCGGAAATTATAAGAAACAGTTTAAACGTCGAGAATTCTGATTACATTGTAGGATTTCGAAAATTCTATCAAAACGGTGAATACTACACAGTTAAAGGTAAGAATGATATTATTGCGTACAAATTTAAGGTCATAAATATGTGTACATTTCAGTACCTTGTCTATTTAATGTCATGTTTAAATTCCCAATCCGCACTGGGCCCGCGTGGGAACTATAACCCAAACCCTCTCATTGTGAGTGGAGGCCTGTGCCCAGCAGTGGGACGTATATGTATAGGCTGGATTTTTTTTTTAAATTAAACGGCCATATAATTATGTGAATGTCACAGCGATTAAAGTGACAAAGTACTAAACGTGTACACATATTTATGACCTTGACTGTACACACTGCTAATACTTACATAATGGAATGTTTTTGCTCTACACGTGTACAGGTGGCCAGAACAAAAATATTGAGTATACCTACAATTTTATCATTTTAATTGTCACCGATGGTCACTATACAACCTCCATTGCTATTCTCTGTTCAGCGGGCTTATTTTAGTCGGCTTTAAAGATGTGGATAAACGTGGATAAAACATCTGTCACTTTTTGACCAGTATGTACGTGCGAGAGTGACGAAGGATTTATCCACCGCGATAAAAACAACAAAAACACACGCACACGCACGCACGCACGCACACAGCGTCGCGCCGACATGTAGTGATCTTTTTACTTGAAATACTTCCGACCTGTAGTAGTAGTAAGAAAAGAGGGTCAGTCTGAAAATCAGCGCTGGGGTTCATCCAGCTAAAGCTGAGACTGGTACCTTTTGCCTATGCACTGCTTTTTATGTATGTTTTTTCATGTTTTTTTATTTTTTATGTTCCTTGTTAGTTTTTGTAGCAAATTTTTTGGTTAGTTTTTTTGTAGCTAACTTTAAGGGCTAACATTAGGATAAGCTGTTGTTTTTTTACTAACTTTTAATGTTACAAATCGGCGGCAGGGCAATAAAAATTTTTTATTCTTCTTATTCTATATTCTTTAAAAAAACATGGCAGCAAAAAGTGCTAAAAAATTTCGCATGTCGATTGTTTACAAAGTAACTTGACAACGTACATTAGCATCACTAGGACAAAGTAATAAATACTTATATGTATATATTTTCAAATTATTGATTATAAGTATTTTTTTAAAGTTATAAGTGTATGAAATATTTATTAATCGTGCTCCATTTGTTGATTCCAGGTGAAAAATTTGACGACACATATTATAAGAATTGGTATAATAACAATAAAGACTGTGGCAACATCTTTAAAAAAGGCACTACTCTCTATACACAAACCATAGACTGTCTCGATAAAAAATCTTTCGTGTGTGAAATGCCACCGAAGATCTATACTTGGAGCAAGTTAGGAGACGAACTGACGGTAGTAGAATAGAACCAATTAGTGAAATCCAAAAAATGACTTTAGGTACCTACCTACTCCCAAGACTACCTACCATTGAATGAAATTAATTAAGACGCTGTATATTCTTTTTCGTTGTATTTTTTAATAAATATTCTTGTCTTTTTTAATGTAATAAATTAACCCAATATATTTTTTACCTTTTTTTTACCTTCTAACCAACACATCCGACGTTGCACTAAAAATAATGATATTCAATATGGCGCCATTTTTTAGTCATGTTGGAAACAGTCTCTAATGTTATCACAAACATATCTGGTACGATAGTATCAACAGTGCTATATTTCCTAGACTTATATGTTTAGTTTAGACCGAGTCCATGAGAGATAATTATGTGCCAAGAAAAGGCGGTTTTCGCTGCAGAGAAACTTAAAATTATATTTAATATGAGAGTCAATTTTAACGCAAATTCACCACCTAAAGATACAAAACGCAATAGTAAAATGGTAACCTAAACGAGTTGAATATTGCATACAAAAAATGGTTGTCATTTCGAACATCTACTTAATTAAATTAAAGGATATAAAATACAATGCATTTTATTTATTTTAGATATCAGTTTCATAGTAACATTTACTGCTTATGACCTACACAATCGATATCAAAATAGAAATAAGTAATGTTTTTCAATACGAACGATTTCCGAACTGAGTACAAGTTTTTTTTTAATCTGTTTGAATGCAGTTTTTCTTGTCACTAAAATTGATGACATGGTTACTATAAGAATAGATTTTTGTATATTTTATAGTTACAAACTTGCCCATACTGACCGATCTAAATGTGCCACCCTGTATAACATAATTTCATGGACTTCAATGTTTGAACCATATAGAACCCTTTCGTACTGAAGTAGCGTCAAATCACGTGAAAGAAATGACCTAGACTAAGGTCTATCGGGCGAGCGCGTTCCTCTGACGTCTAGTAGCCCCTCAGAGCCCTTAGCCAAGATGCCCATCGCTAACTAGCGTTTCTATTCGTTTCGTTTTTAAACCAATCGCGTCACTGGTAGATCACGTGACTCTCCGTATGACGTGATCTACCAATGACGCGATTGGTTTAAAAACTAAAAGAAAAGAAACGCTAGTTAGCGATGGGCATCTTGGCTAAGGGCTCAGACTGCAGGCCAAATTGTCGGCCGACTGTGTTTGGTCTACGTTAGTATAAATAGATAAGGACGACCATACAATCGTTTGATAGACATATTGCTGTCTGCGGTGGCTCTACAAGGAACGCGCTTGCTTGACCGCTCCTCGTTTTCCTTGTAACCCAAGGTGCGTGACGTTACGGACGGATTCATAAGATGGAACAAGACAGATGCATGTATTATTAGGAAGATTTGGATTTTCTCGTTTTATCTCGTATAGGTAATCCAGGGATTCAAGCATCGTGGGAAGCCAGCTTTTATGTGACGAGAGCGCTCTAACAGTATAAATATAGCTAAACCAGTAAAGAAACTACGAACAAAATGTTCGAAACGTCGCACGGCGGGTGACGCGTCTCCACACAGACGCACGTCTCAACCATTCCTACCCGCTTGCCTGCCTGCCTGCTGCCTGCTTGAAACGTGCATTTGAGTGCGACGTTTCGAACGTTTGTTCGTAGTTTCTTTACTGTTTTAGCTAAATTTATACTGTGACTGTAACGTGTTCAGCAGGCACGCGACGCGAGTGCCTCTCTCTCTCTGTATCTCTAGCACAACTTGTATTTTCTCGTTTTTCACTCAGTGCGTCTCTATGGTATCAGGCTACTAAAAAAGAGATGTCCATACTAGCCCCACTGATCAAAGGTTAGAGGAAATGAACAACAGCTTTATGCTACAAGTATATTATAGTGGCGTAAGTGGCGTAACAACACAACCGGACTTAAGTATTCGACGTCATTTGACACACGAAGGGGGCTGTTTGCGAACAATCCCTTGTTCGAGTGTACAGGACGCCATTAGTGTTTTTGAGAACAACTCCGCAGTCAGCCAACGTGTCGTCTTCAACACGATTCCGCCAGTTGGTATAATAAGTATCGTCAAATTTATGACCTGCAAATGTAAACAAAAAAAAAAAATTATTACATTTTTTTTCCTTCCTTCAATGTTTTTTTTTGTGGTCCTTGGCAAACCTTGTCCTATGGAGGCCTATGTCCAGCAGTGGACGTCTTTCGGCTGAAATGATGATGATTTTTTTAGGTCACGATAAAATTATGAGACATGAAAAATACAAAAATAAGCGACATATTCATAACAATCGTGTATAATAAGAGACATTTTTAATTAAAAAGCTAAATTAAAAAACAACATGTTGGTAGAAACATCCAAATAGATGGAGTATAAACAGATATTCACCTTTAACTGTGAAGAAATCGCCATTGGGAAAAAGTCTCTGGAATCCCACAAAGTAATCGACATTGTAGTTTTTTATTTTTTTAAAGATAACTTCCGCCTCGGCCGAGTTGCCGATCACCGCCAGCACACCACCCTCCAGGAAACAGGTTTTCATGGCGTCCAACCATGTTTTCTTCCTCTGATTGATCTTATAGCATTTCTTTACTTGCTCCTCATAAATATATCCTGAAATGCAAGTACATGTATAATATCGGCGATTTAAGCGTGATTAAGACTGCGTTGAAATCAAAGAGCGTTGATTTTTGTATAAATTAATACACTATTTATAGGATACATTGCATAACTAACATAACATTTAATCTGACATATTTCCGTCCCACCCACGCGAGAATCAACTTGGGAAAGTGTCTGCCAATTTTTCGGCTTCAAACACTATAACTCTTTGACTAAGGTTCGCCAGCTTGATATTTACTAAGATTCGGTCAATAATGCTGTAAAACGCACTTTATTAGTTTTATTTTCAAATGTATTTTTTGTTTTTATTTTTTCAAATTTTTTCGATTTTTGTCGGTTGTAGAATATTAGGTATTTATTCATGTCATCTTTCTCTTATTAAATGTTCCGATTTTGAATGTTTATTTAATTTGTGAAGTTTTCAGTTAGTAGTTTTTACATGTCTTGTTTTTGTTTTAATGCTCCCAGACTGTGCTGATGCTGTTTCACACCTGTAATTGGTGCACAAGCATGGCTTTTTAATTATTATTTTTATACGGTCAATGTAGTTGTTTGTGTTACTGTTGTTGTGTCTAATCAAATAAATAAATAAACCTTCCAGTGGGCAAATTAACGGAAAAAAGTCGCCACTTTTTTCGGCTAAATCGATTACGCGAAGGTCATATCCTATCAATTGTGTATTGATTTGTACAAGAAACCAATACACTCTTTAATTTTAAGAAAATACTTTAGTTTATTAGATAACACCATAAAAGTTATGAGGGCGCCGCTGGGCCTCCGACGTATGCTCGGTGCAGTCTTAAAAGGCTTAAAAACTTTCACATTTAAGTAATATTAGTTATTTGGGTGAATCAACATTTAATGTACTCCTTTTCTTTTGCGGCACTAAAACATTCCTGGTGACTTATGATTAATAATAATTTATGAATATTAAAATCAGACCATCAAATTTACAGATCCCACATTGTTAGACACCACAAATATTTCATAATTTTTCAAAAACCCTGGTAACTCAGGGGAAAATGCACATTTTTCATACAAAACCTGGGGACAATACCATCCCCTGCTTTACCAACTATATTATTATTTAAAACTGTATTATTTTAGAATTAAAAAAAATGTTAGCCTATTTGTCTTCTTTTATAAACGTGTAAGCCATGACGTTAGCAAATAAATAGTTTATCTAAAAAAATATAATTGGTGAAACATTTCGAAAAATTGGGAATACCTTAAAAGTTGATTCACCCATTTAGTAGGATAGATTAGAAAATAGGGTAAAAGGTAATTTTTTTAAATAACTGAAGTTACCAGTATCTACGGTAGGGCATGGCTCAACCACCTTCTTTTTGCACACAAAAGGCTTAAGGTTAGCCGCCTCGCAGCTGCTGAGTGTGTATGATCCGTTCTCCATGTCCATCGTAACACAAGTGCTCTGACCTTCTGTGAGCTGGTCTTCGTCTAATATAGGAGAAGGAGTGGGTAGCCCTGAAAACAAAATAAAACTACATTTTCTCTGTCTTAACAAAGATAAGAGCTAAGAGTTCTTAGGAGACAGTATGAATGCTTATGGTAAGCAACACGCACGTCATCACGGCTAGAAGCGAATAACTCACGGATAAAAATAAAGCCACTATTTGTACTGAATTGGCTTACAAATTGAAACGTTATTTTTTCTCGTTTGATAAAACAAATCTTATGAAGGATCTTGTAAGAAAATGCACCGCATTCGGCCTGGAAATCAGCACATTCCAAAAAATACCGGGTATTTTTACTGCATTATTGCTTTCCTTCTGCAGAGCGGTTGTTTTTAATTATATTTTCATGGCATAAAGAAGGCGAACAACACACAGGCCGGGTAAGTAAGCTCAAAGGCCCAGACATTGAACAATATCTTCGATTTTGTAGCCACACGTAATCGATGGCATTAGTTTGTCGATTCTCTCCCAGGAATAATACCTTACATCGCTGCTTATCATCAAAAGAAAAACCTCTACTGAACCAGCTAGCTCCATCCTATATTCAACATCTATCATGGTGAGGTCGAGGTAAATCGCTGGCCCAAAATAAAAACAAATGAATAAACATTTGCACATTACCGTCAACTGTTATGAACTGGCCTAAGCCGAACTCGTCGTGAATGCCCACAAATATGTCGGAGACATTGGGCTTTACTTTCATCGGTGACACCAAGTTCTTGACGACGGTCCACTCGTCCTTCATCTTCGGGTAGAACAACAAGGACTCTTCATCATCACAGGCCAAGAAGGCCGAGCCCCAGGACACGCCGCTCAGGTCCCAATGAAGCTTGTAAAAAGTATCGAACTGGTCCACATAAGTGTAATCCTTTCGATAAAATGGGTCGGGTCGAGAAGCCACAAAGGCAAGCCCTATTGAACAAACAAATTGATTAATTTAAATCCAAATTACGGGAGGGATCGGTATGAAGTCGCTATTTTCTTCGATGTAGGTATATTTTAGTATAAATTACTGGTTTTTTTTTAAATTGCAAATCATTAAAAATAATCTGTGAAGGTATATTTTTATGTTAGGTAGTACATTTTTGTTTCTAAATTTAGACTATTGTATAGTGGAGCCCAGATTGGTATTTTAATTTATTTTTCGCTGAGCTACATTGGAGTTGGAGACAGTGATACTTTTTTTAAATTACAGTGGCTGACTGAGTTTTTGTTTCCAGAACGGTTTTGTAATATGCTTGAATTGTGCTTAACAACAACACGTTAAGGTTGGGGGAAACACCGTTTAAAAATATTTACAATTTACATTTGTTTTTTTTTAATGGCACCTAAGAACTAAAAAGGACTGCAGAGTTTATCTCACAACGACGTACAATAAAATATAATTTAACTAATAATTTGTAATTATCGATTATTTATAATAATAATTTAAATAAAATACTGGCTGAAAAAAACACGACCAAAGTCCCAAAGCTTCACAAGTTAATATTTTTTTTTTTACGTTATCCCTCAGTACAAGTTGATAATTTTGCAGGATCACTCACCGAGTACCAGCAATAACGTCTGAAGCATGTTGTCTCTTGTGATGAATTGTCTAGAATGTTTTATCATCTGACTTTATGCCCTTCGGCACGGCAGATACCGCTCCACCGCTATCTGCAAAGAATGCAAACACATTATCATAATTGGAAACCGGGCAAGTATGTCGGACCATGCTCAGAGTAGGGTTCCGTTACCATTACCTACTAAAAATACTAAAATCTCCAAAAATCATAAATATAGGTGTAAACTCAGTTGATGACATTATCAATTACTTTTAGGGTTCCGTACCCGAAGGGTACCAAACGGGACCCTATTACTAAGCCTCCGCTGTCCGTCCGTCCTTCAGTCTGTCTGTCACCAGGCTGTATCTCATGAACCGAAATAGGTAGATAACTGAAATTTTCACAGAATGTGTATGCCTATTGCCGCTATAGCAACAAATAATAAAAATAAAATAAAATTAAAAATTAAAGGGGGTCCCTAAATAAAGGGATGTAATGAATTTAGACTATTACCTATTTTACATATTGTTATAGCGCCTATCTTGTTTCTTTTACGAAAGTATTTAAAAAGTACATAGTATTGTATCTTGTACGATGGTACGGAATTCTTCGTGTGCGATTCAGACTCGCGCTTAGCCGGTTTTTTCGGTAATCATAGGTCGATGCTAAATCCAAACCAAGTTTTTGAGATATTCACTTTCGTTTTAGCATTTGGAAATTTTGGGTTATTTCGGAGAAAATTGAAACGGTAAAACGTGTCAGACGAAACTCTTCTAACGACGAAAACTGGAAATATAGCCACATCTTTTGTTATTTCTGTCAAAATTGCCCAATTAAATAATATTACTTTCATAGTGCTTTAGTTGCGTAAAGAAATTCACAATGAAATCCACTGTGTACAAAAATAACTGTTCATTTACACTTCCATAAATAATATCGATAGGTCCACGGGATAGATAAGGTAAGAGGGGTGAGTAGGACCATAAATAACAGAGTAATCGGCTTTGCTGATGGCCTCGACTGCAGCATCAGCACGTCCACGCCAACCGCAAAAGTCAATTATTATTTTTTCCGGTTGGATCTTTGGTTGGCGCGGCGCACCGTCACAGCTTCAGGACTTTGGGTAGCGTGTCCCAGTAGTGAGGCACAGCCGAACCAGAGGGCTTATTGTCTAACGCACTCGCGATCGCGATCGACTTGAAAGTGGAACAATTGTTTTCATTTTGTAGGCAGACTTGCCTTCAACTGTCAAAAATGAAAGCGATCGCGATCGCGAGTGCGTTAGCCCTCAGGTTATGTTTGTGCGGTTGTGGCTGCACTGATTGTGTCCTGCCGGGGTCTTGAGTTGGAGGCCGGCTGAGTCGGAGCAGCGCACAAGTCCACACAGGGGTTTATTCTCTTATTCTTTCCTAAATGTTCAGAACGCGTATAGATAAAGAGTGACAGAGAAATTTCGGGTTAAAATTTGAAGACATACAAAATGTATCTTTTGACCCAACGTAACCGAATCTAACCGCCCTTTGAATATTGCATACAAGAATTAACGCATTCGTGACATTCATCTATGTACACTAATATTGTAAAGAAGTAAAGTTTGTAAGTTTGCATGTTAGGTAATCTCCGAAACATCTGACCCGAGATCAAAAATTATTTCACCTGCTTTTATAATGGTTTTTCATTGACATATGCTTTATTTTAACTCATATTAACCGAAGGAGCGAGAGCGGGTCACTAGTTTAGAATATAAAATAACTTTATTTTCACACCTTACGATCCTGTACTAGGTGAGCTTGCATGCGGTAAAAACGCACATAAGCGTTCAAAGCGCTGGGTGAAAATAAATAAGATTTATTTCAACGGGATATATCAACTGTGAAACCTAACTAACTTTAGTTTCACAGCTGAGCTCCCTTTGACCTAAAAATAACAATCATAATTAAGTAACAAACTCGGTGTTACCCAGTTTTATATTTGTGAAATTTTGAGTCCCACGGGATCAGGGAATTAGGAAGGTTCGCTTGAAAAAATCAAATAAATTCGCATCTGGTGCGGGTGTAGCCGTTAAATGAATAAGGTAATTTAGGAAGGGCCCGAACAATGAAACTGAACTGGTGGAAGCGTTTGTTTTTGGTTTATCGGCTTCTTAGATATTTTATATTTTACAGGAATTTCGACAATATAACACGTAAAAATATATTATAGCTATACAACTACATAACTAGCTACATTATAACTACATTAAAGGTATGGTGACTAATAAATAAATAAATATATATGAGAGTACATTATTGTGCCGGTCCTCACGTATTGTTAATTTATCACATCTAAGTAGGATAAGAATTATCCATACGTGTTAGACGTGTTCTAGGTTATCTAAATAAATCATGCTAGGTTACCTAAACAAGTCATCAGTTAACCTTGTATATATACTGCTGTTCTGCTTTATTGTAATTACATTGTAACTGACTGACAAAGTGGTTCCTATCTCACCCACCAACATGGTCATCTCTTCTGGTAAAATCTAACACAAATCGACCTAGTCCCAAACTGCCCAAATTGGATTGTACAGTCGAGGACAGAAAGATGTTTATTTATTTATTTAAAGGCTCACAAAACCAGTTACAGTCTTTGTTACATAATTATAGGCAATTTAGAAATACAAGGTGGGCCAAAAGAAGTCATCCGATGTTGTTTGACTCTCTTTTTTTTTCTAAATGAAAAACTTGGATTCTGTTTTTTTATTATATTAATTTAAACCTTTAGAATTTTATTGGTCAAGTCGAGAAGATTATATCGGCCAAATGGGCGCCGTCACAATTGATTGTCATACGGGCTCGTTTTATGGCATTTTTCATCACTTTGGCGAGAACTTCGGGCGACAGATTCTCGCACTCGTGTCGAATGTTGTCCTTGAGGGCTTCCAGAGTCTCGGGCTTGTTCACGTAAACACGGGACTTCAAAAAACCCCACAAAAAAAAGTCTGGAACGCTTAAATCGGGTGATCTTGCGGGCCAGTGCAAATCGCCAAAACGAGAGATGAGGCGACCCGGGAACGCCGCCTTCAGAATATCGGTTGTGGCTCGCGCAGTGTGTGCCGTTGCTCCGTCCTGTTGGAACCACATGTCGTTCGGTCCTAATTCGTCCAATTGCGGCAGAAAAAACTCGGTCAACATGGCCCTATAGCGCGCACCGTCCACTGTTGTCGTATGGCCAGCGGCATTCTCGAAAAAAAATGGCCCAATGACTCCTCCAGCGTGAACAGCGCACCATGCAGTCACTTTGAGCGGGTGTAATGGCTCCTCGTGCATCACTCGTGGATTTTCGGTGCCCCAGAAGCGATAGTTTTGCTTGTTCACGTACCCGCTGAGGTGGAAATGAGCCTCATCGCTCATTATGATTTTGGTCGAAAAATCGTCCACTTCTTCCTCGAGATTGAGAATGGCTTGGGCGTAGGTTACGCGCGTTTGGCGGTCGGCAGGCAGCTGCTGATGCACGGACTGGACTTTGTATGGGAACATGCGCAGGTCTTTGACCAAAATTCGCTTTAGGGACGTCCGTCTGATGGCTAATTGCGTGGCACGGCGTCTGGTTGATGTTTCCGCCGACAGCTCGACATCCTCGGCAACAGCGGCGATATTCTCGGCAGAACGGGCGCTCCGGGGCCGGCCACTCTTGGCAACGTCTCGTGTGGTCCCATACTCTTCAAGGTTGGTGGCCAAACGGCGCAGTGTTTGCGCAGTCGGTGTCTGACGGCCGGGGAATCGGCGACGGAATTCGCGCTGCGCCAACACCACAGACGAATTGTTACGCAAAAAAATAGACACGATTATTCCGCGTTCTTGGGGAGTGTATCGCTCCATGGCTTGTTCACTTGTATTTTGCATCTGTCAAGTCCACAAATGTCAAAACAGATTTGACATTGGCGACCATTTGCAAAAATGAGAGCATCTTCCAATAGGGTGATTTCTTTTGGCCCACCTTGTATAAAGTCTGGATTATAACTCTAAACTATGTGTGCACAGTAAGATATACATTAATATTAATTATTTTAGCTCGTTAGAGGGCTATAATTAGAATAGTTTAGTGTTAGTATATTTAGTGTCAATTACTATTGGGTATGTACAGTTAACAGGTTAATTACTGTTCCTTATATTTTTTTTTGTATATTACTTTTGAAGGTGGGAAGCTTACAGCTAAATATGTCCAGAGAAGAATGCTCGGCAGTGATTTCGTTATATGTTCGGCACATTCTTACGATGGGATTATAAAGAGATGTATTGTTTTTAAATATTTGTAATTGAAATAATTTGTTGCTTGGATTACGCACTTTGTAGCGTATGATAAGGTTAAATAAGGCAAGCAAGGAAGAACAATCGATATAAAGGTATACTAGTTCACTGCATTTGCGACGAGTTTACACTTTTTCACCTTATTCCATTGTAATAAAGTCCAAAAGTGTATACATCTTTCTGTCCTCGACTGTACGAATACTATGACCGCTACAATTAACTGACTGATTGATTAAATACTTAAAACATCCAGCATTAGATTATTCATGCTTATCACACGATTATTTGCCCATACCTAGAACTGGAATCGAACTCGGCACTACTAAGCTTACTCTTGAAATTGTTATATATCCTATGTCACTTGCATTTTCTCCACGAATAATGTGATCTATTTATTAAAATCGGTCCAATATAACAGAAGCTATAGTTGAGTCAAGCATTTGATGTTTACTCCCAAATAAAAAGACTAAACTGTAAACACGATACCCTCCTTTTGGCTTCACGCAGTTGGGTAAAAATGAAGCTTTTTCAGCATTTACAGTGAACATGATCCGTGTAAATATTTTTTGAAGGCGGGTTTATTGATCGAGCATCTGTTGCCGTTTGCATAATATTCTTTCCGATCGCCAAATCACGGGCTAACTACTTTACTGGATGTCTTATTACCCGATTACAAGCGACAGGATGTTAATTCTACTTGTTTTCAACTAATAACGTAAATTTCCTAGGTTGCGATGTATTTTTGTTGCTTTGATTCATAGCAAGTTTTTTTTTCAACGGTTTGTTGTAGAATTTAAAAGCAGCGATGGCGATTTGGCCACCATTTTTATTGTTATGTAGGTTTTTGCGTGTCCCCTTGTTTTGCGGACACTTATTTACTCGAATGTGTCGTTTCATCGAATTTCATTTCATCGAAAGCTAATTTCTGCTGAAACCTTATTGTATCAGGTTATCTTAAAAATATAGGGTTACGTAGGTTAGGATAGGTTAGACCTGTGAATACCAAAAAATTATAACTCCTGCACGTGAAAATGCCTGTCGATGAAATGGAAATTCGGGGAAGTAAAACATTCTATGAAATGAGTGTGTCGTGCATGAAGTTACTTTAATTGTTTTGCTATTATTCGTTCTGTATTTATCTCCAATAATAGAAATAAATAAATAATTAATAGTTTTTGATATAGAGTGTATTGATTTATACCTTTTATTTTGTGAAATCGGTGTAAAGGGAATTATTACGTAGCGTTACGCTGGCTCCCCGAAGCGGAATAATTTCTACGCATATCCCCCACAACAGCCGTATGAGAAGCTTAGCGCGTGTCAAAAGCCCCGACTGCCCGACCGTTTTAAACCACATACTGCCGCAATCAGAGACGTCAATTAATTTTTAAGTTTCATTAAAGTTGCTGCGTCTTATTCTTTTGCTATAGCAAAGAAAGTGACAGCAGCTACTTTAATGAAACTTAAAACTTAATTGACGTCTTTGAGTGCGGCAGTTAGTCTCTCTCCCTTTCCATATTATCTCGTTTCTACAAAGCATACTTATCATCCAAATGTAGCCTAATCAAATGCGACCATTTAATATAATATAATAATATTCCGTTTGGTGAAGCGCTATATTCAATTATAAACCCAACTATTATTATAGTAGTCTGAGTAGAGGCAGACCAAAATTGTTTATTTATAACATAATAAGTAATAAAAATCCAGATATTATAGACAGTTTTGGGGGTTAAATCAGTAAGTCATACTGTCCAACTTTCACTATGGGACCAACCCTTAAATCGCGAAAAATAATCGACCCTACCATACAAAACATTTAACCCCCATAATTTTGTTACTGAATTTAATTTAACCCTGTAGAGATAGTGATTTAAGAAAAAAAGATGACGACAGATAGGAATATCCGGAAAAAAGACATTCCACACATTGGAATAAGGGCAAGGGAATGATTTTAAGCGAAGAAATCAGACAATAATTGATCAGTGACCATGGTGTATCACTGACTTTTTTCCAACTTAAGTTCACTACCTGATTGCTTTCTGTGGTTCCTTACGGCGTAAAAAAACCATCGTGAAGTAATCTGCATATCCCGCTAAATGTGTAAGAATAACCTGCACAAGATCCTACAGGGTGAAGAGCCGGAGTCCGAGAATATATTTGGAATAAGATAAGCTGCCCAGCGGTAGATGGAACATCAACTAGGCAATTATAGAAGATTTCATCTGTTATATTTATTATCTTTTTTTTTATTTTTTTTTATTTTGAATTTTTTACACAGTACCTAAACAAACTAAATACTCGCCAATTTATTACGTTTGATGGCGCTCAGTTTTATTATTTAAATAACTTAACCTATTTTATTTTTTACCTTAAGTCTTAACCAATTTCTAGATAACAATAACAATAGTATACCAGGGCCTTTAGCCAAGATGCATTACGCTAACTAGTGTTTCTATTCGTTTCGTTTTTAAACCAATCGCGTCACTGGTAGATCACGTGACTCTGATGACCTAGACAAGATGAATTACGCTAACTTAATGTTTTTCAAAAGTTGACAAAATGTATGGAGTTGACACAAGCGGCTGACGCGACTGATCCATAGCATACATTTTGACGGTTTTGCATGCATCTTGGCTAAGGGTCCAGGGCTGTTGTTTCTCAATACACATCTTGGTATAAACAAACTGGATCCAGCACCTTTTCATTTACGCAGAACGTAAGTACCTATCTATTAAGTTGTCTGCGGCGGATTGATTTCCTTAACCCGGATTGACAGTTTAATTTGAAATGACCCGGGCCGCGCGGTTCCGGTTAAGATACACCCGGTTTCCTGAACCGGAAAGAGGGGTAATTGTTTCGATGACCCAATTTCACCATCGATATTATGGGCACCGGTATATTTTAAGACTAACTCTTTCTTAATAAGGAATATTCATGAAATTTGATATCGCATTTCTTAACAGAATATAAAAATACCGTAAAAGAGCCGTTCCGCCGTGCTTTACTCCGACGCGCATCACTTTTTAGCAGATAAGCCCAAGATGGCGACCGGCTCCATGCTCAACAAAAACAATCAGCACGTGCAGCAGCCAACACTACCGCCACAGGACTCCGCCGTTCTTCTCTATCCACTAGCCTTTTAACAGATACGTCATTGCCTTTTGACGGCACGGCAGGCATTGATTCTGTTATTTGGCTAAAGTTACTTAGCTAAGGATTTCCTTTCGTTCTTTCTATTTAGTCATACAGAGAGTTCACGTGTTGACAAATAAACTAATAGGTAAAGTAATATCAGGTTTCCTGTCATCTTTCCTTTTCTGTATTTCGTTCTTTTAGTAGATCTGCTCTCTTTCACTATCTTAAAAAACTCTTTGATAATTTTATTTTGATGTGATACAGAGCAGATGAAAGCTTACTTAAAACATCAAAACTACCGTTAATTTAGCAAGTGTTTATTATCGATTGAAAATTGCCTCAGCAGCAACACGAAATGCTCCCAATATTCAAAATCAGCCTACCATTTAGCCAGTCTTGGTAAGTCCCACAGGGGCGATGATTTTCTTAAACCATTTCCTCGCCAGCTGGTCAGTGAATTATTAACCGGAGAGCTTAGGTTGTCTTACGTGCTCCCAGGCGTAAGGCGAAATAGTCGCCTACCGAGTTTAGCCGAGTTAGTTTAATGGCAAACCTGCAACCAAAGACACAAGAAACGAACAACGATCTGTACGCTCTGCGGGCTTAGCAAGCATGCACGAGATAAAATTTGACAGGTGCCAGGGAAATTAATACATATATTCCATATTCTAACATAAGACTGAACGCTTAAGGTTTAAAATAAAAGTGCCCCGACCTGCCTTTTATTACCTTTTATTACTAAGCGATTTTATCCGGTATTGCTAGAGTAATGAAATAAATCATTCAAATCTATTAGTATGCACAGGCTCACACTAGCGTTTTTGACCGGGGGTCTAAGGGCTAAAAACGCTAGTGTGCAAAGGCTCTAAGCTTAGCATGATATTTAATTACTCTAGTAAATTGCTCGCTCGGCTCGCTGACGGGACAATATAAACTCACTGGTTAATATTTTGACATGAAGCTCACACAAAATATTTTTGTATACCTACCTATCGATGCCCGGGCCTCACGATTCTACTGGGCCTCAGTCCCAGGCGATTCTGATTGAATCTAAATTTCCACATGAAAAAAACTTTTAATGAAATATAAGCCCTTGTCATCCTATCATAAAATTGGATAACTTGAACACGACCTAATTCAGTAAGCCAGCGGATTCGAACAATAACGGAGATTTATGTATCATCCCACTTTTGTTGCGAACTGTACGTCCCGAGGGGCACGGCACGACAGGCGCACACAAAAGTGTTTCTAACGTTGTAAGCTTACGTAACATGGGTTATTTGACTTATTTGCTAAACATATTACAAGCCCGACTTTCTGATTTATACACAGAATGGGCTCGAATTGGAATACTTGGCATTGAATGGGTTTACTTTTGCCATTTTTCAACAAAGCCGTTTAATTTTGTGGAAGATAAAGACTGGAGTTAAAACGTTTGATAGGTTTTTTTAACTAGCTTTTACCCGTGACTTTGTTGGTTGGTTGTTATCAAAAGTTTTTATTTGGGTCACTCTTAAAAACATTGCAGTTTCCAGAGTGTATCATATAATCTTTTGTTTCGGCGGGTTTGCAGCCTAGGAATTGCAGGCTTGAGATAAGAAATATTTAGGAGCTTTAGAGCTAAATTACCATCAGATGGCCTGCGAGGTGAACGTTCTCCATGCCATTAAAAATAATTTAGTTTACGAAAATCAAATAAAATATAATATAAGGACCGTATTCGTAGTGATATTCTTCACAGTTGTTGTAATTTCATTCTGCACACATAAACGAATTAAATATAATATTCAAAAATACCAAAAAATAATAATAGCTTATTTACAACTGCAAAAGTTCAATGTATTTTAGTACCTATAATTATTTTAATAATTTGATATAATTCAATCTTTCAGAATGATTTTCAATGAAACAAATATGTGTTAAAATATTCATATTGTATTGTACCTACCTTTAAACGTACCACTTTATGTAAATAGCAAACTATTTCATCGGAATTCCTGGGATTTATACTTCATACTTACTTCGTAAAAATAAAAATATTAGGCAACCGCCAAAACAACGCGCAAAAGAACCGCGGGAGCATTACACGAGATACTACTTATAAGTTTCCTTTCGAGATGTGATGTGGAAATATTTTATTGAAAAATTTTTCCACGAAGAAAAGCAAATGTTTATTTGGATGTCTGTGTATCAATTACGTTTAAACGGTTAAACGGATTTGTATGAAATTTGACACAAAGATAGTCCTTGTCCTAGATAACCACATGGGATACTTTATTTGATAGCGCCCGAGGAAATATCAGTACCTAAACGAGTTCTACGTGGACCGAGTCGCGACCAAAGGCTAGTTATGTAGTTAACTAAAACTGCCTAAAACTGGCTAAAAAGGCTTGGCATTCGCGAGTGTAGAATAATCTAACTGTCGGTTTTGTTCTGAATTATTCCATCTATTATCAGTTTCTTTATTGCTATATTGTTATGTTCTTTGTTTTATTGGAAAACTAGCTTTTGGCCACGACTCCGTCTGCATTATCTTACACGATTATTAGATAGGCTCAACAAAGCCACACTACTCATTTTAAGTACATTATTTCATGTTGTACAAACTACCGACAAGTCAAACATTGAAAATGAAAATGAAAATCTTTATTCTGTCAGGCCCTTTTACATGTCTAATTTTACCAGCGCTTCCTAAGAGAATACCATTGTTGAAACTCAACATCAGTTTTTTTTTCAAATAAATTTCTTATTACATTAATATATGTACTTAACTTAAGCTTACGTTATATAGAAATTGATTATACCGGGGATTTTCAAGGTTATTTCCCAAGTAGCATAGAAGTTGTGTAGGAGCTTACACAGCCATTATAACTCTAGTTTCAGCATTTTAAAGGCTGTATAAGCTCTTATACAGCTTGTGTGCTGCCTGGGTTGATTCTGTCAATTCAACCCAGGCTAGCTCCTACACAACTTTTGTGCTACTTGGGCAATAATCTTGAAAATCCCCGGTCCGCGCATCTATCTAGGTTACGCCCCAAAAAACCTAGTTGTCATTCAATACAAAACAAGTGGAGAACCGCAGCAACCAGAACGATAAGCGGCGAGTATTTTAAAGTCAAATCACCAATCACAAAATATTCAAAGCTATGCCGAGGCTGCTCCGACTTGCAAATCATACCTACCGCACTGCTTGACGTACTCGTATACAGGTATATACGTGAATAGTGATGTGTCTACTGTTGTACTAATGTTCGATACATTATTTATAAACGGGCGGTAAGGGTGGGTCCCCACAGCCTGTGGTGACATGGGCCTCGCTGCGTGCGTCGAGTTACTGCACTACAGTACCTAGTTGAAAAAAACCTGTCAAGTGCGAGTCGAACTCACGCACCGAGGGTTCCGTACTTCAAAAATATACCTTTTTTACTTTAGTTCGTATACAATAAGCTATATGTTGAGTTTTGTTTTGTTTGGTTTGTCTAAATTTAACACAAAGTTTCAAAGTTTTTTGTCAATTGCTCGAAACTATACACTTTGAATACTTCGTTTTATTTTTCCCGTAAAATTTAAGTAATTTCTATAAGTAAGGAATTTTTAAGATTTTTCGGTTCGTAAACTTCGATGTGGAATGGTCATTTTTGAAAATTTTTGATTAAACAGTAATTTTGAAATTTGCAGATTGAGTTCTTTCATATGACACCCCATTTGCTATAATAAAATCACTTTAATTTTTCAACTATCCATTCTAGACCCCTTTTCAATTATTTATAAAATTGATTTCATTTTTTTTACTAAAAACGGATGCGGGCAAGCAAGTTATACAACTATGCCAAATTTCAAGTTGATAGCTTGTGTAGTTGCTGAGAAAAACTGCTGTGACATACAGACAGACAACAAAGTCTCGATCACCATAAGGGTTCCTTTTTTACCATTTTGGTACGGATCCCTAAAAATGACCTGCTTGGATTGCTTGCGGCGCTTCTTCTTTGCAATGGTGGCCAAGCGCTGGTGGATTAACTTAATATTACCGACGTGTCAAAGAGCCTTATGTTGCCAATTTAGGTACTGAAGAGGAATAAAATATTTCATTTAATATTATTTCAGTTTTTTTTTAATTATACGCTTTTTGTCACTGACTAGGTGACAAAAAGCGTATAATTAAAAAAAAAAAACTGAAATAACAATAAATAAAATATTTTATTACGAAACAGATAGATGGATAAACTGCAGCCTACACTGAAAAAAATACCTCGTACTAGGAACCAGACTCTGGTTATCAGTACAGTATTGTGTGTGACGACAAAACTCTTTGTATACATAACCTTTGTAACTGTTTGTATGTTCCAGTTATAATACACGATAAACCATAATACCCGCAACTAGTTGATGTGTTCACATTACAATGCGCGCAATACAAATAACAGACATGTTGTATCAATTACACTTGCATCTTTATTAATACATTGCAATTGTTCGTATTACGATGCATAATCATAAAAATACAAAACATTTTGTATTTATTACACTTGGATCTTTATTAAAGCAATGCAATTGTTAATTACTACAAAACTGCGTTTAACTAGACTCGTGTAGTGGCGTTTACAAACAACATAATACACGATACAACATGTTTGATGAACGCTACCAGATTTTAGTTGAGATAACTACATTTACTTTCGGTGTATATAGTAGGGAACCTAGTCAAACCGATCAAGCGGGAATCTTCCTATGACTAGTGACATCATAGTACGTTCGATATGAGTACGTTCTCGTCTTTATGATAGCTTTTGTCACACTCTTTTATTACAAATTCTACTGGGCCTGTAATAAATCACTCCACCAAAAGTACAGAGACACAATTGCGTTATCTAAACAGCGTTTGTTTTTTTTATTTTACGACTGTAAATTTAATGGAAAAAGTTAAAAACTAAAACATACTAGTAAAATTCATCCTCATAATTGTCATATAGCTTATGACAGTCACACGTACGAGTATAATGGCCACTATTTGTTAAAATCGGTTTAATACTTAGATCAGAAGCTATGCAGTAAGCATCCGATATTTATTTTCCCGAAGTCGAGTAAAAATATGCGTCTTTTCCCGCCAAAAACTTTCAATATTAATACGAAACGCCCTTTGTATTTTAGGAACTTGAGAAAAAAACCTCCAGCAAAACATTGAGCATTAAAAGTGCCTACATTTTTCATGAAAGTAGAGAAAGAACGGTACACCCTGTAAGCCTCCACCACAAGCATCGGCACAAGGAAACAGTGTGACATAACACATTATTGCGTCACATAAATACACTTTGCTCAAGTGTATACGCCCATACCGACTCTCGAGTTATTATTTGCACACCATTTTGTCCCCTTGCGGACTTGTTGCGTCGAGTGGCGTAACTTTTTATGAAACTCTTCGCTCAAGAAAATATATATTCTTTGTCGTACAATTCTTAACTTGCTTACGAAATTTGGGGAAAAGGATGTTGCAGGCATATTGATGACTAACATTTGTTTATTTTCAACCTTTCTCCCTTTCTAGGTTGTATCGTACTATTGTCGAAATATGTTTCCTTTTTCGATTGAACTTGCGTTTGCTACTTCCACCTGATTGCAAATGAAAATGTGGTCAATAATGCACGGGTCAATGCCGGCCAAGAAAATGGAGATTACATTTGATCTAAAGATAAATATAATAAAGTTCCTTCTTCGAGGTTTGGACCAGAAAATAAGCCACGAGCCACTTTGTGTAGCACCGGCGGTAACATGAGACAACCGCACTCATGAGTGTTATCCACCAGCATATTTATGACGTGTAAGAAATAAAAATCTGCCTTGCAGGTTTTTATTTCTGAAATGAAAACCCAAGGAAATATATAAAAATTACGCAACACCTCCAAAATTCACATTATTTTCCGCTCGAATTACCTATATCACTGTATCCCATTCATAATTCCCTTTACATTCAGAGCACCCACCGGCTTTCCCAACGCCTTTATAGATCCAGGAATCCTCTGGCTTACTCAGATTAACGGTTAAGCTGAGACAAGGGGCAAATAAGAAGTAGGTACCTAATTCCTGTCCGCGCCTCGCATACCAATGAGGCACCATTAATTTAATTATCATTTATTTCTGCCCCGGGTAATGGTAAATAGTTTACCCGGCGACAGTTATTTGCTCCCATGGGGATTTTTATTTCTTGGGCATACTAATTAAGACTGGTTTGTTTGGAGTATAACTTAAATAACAAAGTAACAGACGACTGGCGTTTAGTACAGTAAAATTAGATACAATTTTGACCAAACTTGTACATTTAAAATTACTGAGCGGGACCTTTTGGAATATGTTCGGACACCTTCCAGGATGACGCTCGCGAAAGTCCCAGGCTTTCCCTAGTGGGATAGCCGGGATATCCTAAAAAACTGGAATTTCAAGAAATTTTCTGGAGCGCTTAAAATCGTTCCCCCTCGAACAGATTCTCGCCTTCTCGTGGCAAAAAATTCATAAGAAATTATCAAAGTACCTTATTTTTAACTTTTTTACGCTCGCTTCAAGTTCCAGGAAAATTCCAGTTTTTACAGGTTTTTTGACACTGGAATGTACCTACTGGATAATAAATTTAAAATTTCAGATGTCTTGTATGTAAAAAAAAAATGTGACGCTATAGGAATTTCCTTCAAATTCTAGTTTTTCCAGGATTTCCCGGCTATCCCACTAGGGAGGGCCTGGGACTTTTTTGAGCCTTATCCCAGAAGGTGTCCAAACATATTCCAAAAGGTCCCGTTTAGTAATTTTTAGAGATCGGATGACGGGAGCAATTTAAGTCCCTTTCACGTCAAACGTAATGACTAAAATGGATATGTTAGGTATGGTTTAAATTAAAGTATAAGTAAACAAGATAAAATTAAAATTAAAATTCGACTACGAAAACAACCAACGACATCATCACATCATGTATCACAAAATAATGGTACATTTCTTATAGAACAACATTTATTTTCGAGATTTATGCATTAAAACCTCACATTGGATAAGAAACTAGGTAATTTTTTTACATTTTGCCTTAAAGGTTAAAAATGCGTACATTTATAATCCAAAAATCGTACTCAAAATTTGATTAGAATCATATCTATAATATTCTTTAGTCGGAAAGTTGCTACCCGTCGCCGAGCATTAATAATAAGACTCGATAAAAAAAATCATAAATTTTTAATAGGTATATAAATTGTGCACGAAATTAAATAGTCATATCCATGTAATACTTTCGTCATCAAAGTGACATAAAATGCTACCGGTGGCCGATCACTAGTAATTTTAAATGTACAAGTTAAAAGCTAATTTGACTGTAGTAGTTGTCCTGCGGTATTGTTTTGCGTTTTTGGCCCGAGTTTTTGTGTTCTGGAAAATATTAAGAGGATTGTGAGGTGACCGGCTTTCCATACAAACGGCGTTTCCACCCCTTAAATGTTAACCGAATTCAACCAATTTTTGATACGATGTCAGTCGGAACAAGAACAATGTCCGTACGTTTCGTTTTTTTCAATATTATTAATAAATTTTGATTTATTCCCGTTTTATTGTTTTCACACAAAAGTAATTTTGGCCATAATCTCTTTATAACTAATCAATAATATTTAAAAAAAATAGTTTTTGTTTCGACTGACCACGTCATATCAAAAATTGGTTGAATTCGGTTAACGTTTAGAGGGTGGAAAACGTTATCGCCGTTTGTATGAAAAGGCTAGATTTTGCAGTTGGTTCACAGTCCCCTTAAAGGACCCCTTAAAGGCAGAAATAAAGGAGCTACAGTATACATAGTTTTTTGATGCCATGATTTACCACGTCTTGATTTTTATTACTTGGATCCTAGAAACCATAAAATTGTTAGAGATCTGTTAACAAAAAGAAAAATCTGTTGTACATGTATATAGGTACATTCACTTGCTTTAACTTTGAAAAAGGTCAAAGCTTTTATCAGCTGAAAAGCCTGATGTTTACACGGAGCCAACACTTCCTTTTGAAGATGACCTGAATTTAGTGCCTTACTTCAAATGTCTTGTCGCCTTTAGGAACCCGACTACTCTAAAAAACCGGTCAAATCGAATCGGGCCCGTACTGTTAGGGTTCCGTATACATATAACCTATTACAACTAATGATCTTTCTTAACTTAACGAAAACTTAACAGGCAAGTACTAGCAAACATAGACGTCCAGACCTGTGAAAACGTTTGAAATCAGACATAAAAAATATGCTGGTTTTTGTTATCTTATTTGCTTTGTCGTAGCGTATAAACTACATTATGAATCGGCGTTTTCAGTATTTTATCATCAAAGTACAGTTTATGTACATCATAATCCCCAAGGATCTCCCTGACATTAATATACAGAAATTGTAATTGTCTAACTAATTTATCTACTTTTTGAGATAAATCCCGTGACAATAAAGGTCTAAATGACAACTAGATGCCCTCTCATTTTTAAACAAATAAAAAATAAAATAAATAAATCATATATCGTCCTACTGAATTAATTAGGTCTACATGGCTCTACACAATTTTCATAAACAAAAAAAAATGTTTTATGTCATGAAATATAATAACAAAACAGGTCTGTAATTCATTCCGTTGATGGGCTACAGACTCGTAGGTAATGCACAGATAGACCGACGGACAGCAGAGTGATACGTAATGGCTCCGTTATGCCGCTTGGCTACGGAACCCTAAAAAGCGTCCTCCGCTTGACGTCTCCAACTACTTACTGTTATGTCCCTTACGCCCACTTTAACTAAATTACTTGGATTTTCCACAAATGTTTCCGATAAAAAACATACTTTTTTAAAACAAATGAAAGTATCTCTCGTCGCCTAGATTTATTCATATGAGCTTAGTGCATAGCGCATTTTTTGGGCGGCAAGATCTTTTTTTTGTTGTTTGTAAGGCTGCCTTTCCATTGAAGCGGAGCGGAAACGAGATGTGGATTACAACCAATGTGACTGGTCGATTCCTACACAGCTCTTCTCCGCACCGCTCGTCTCCGCTTCTATAGAAAGGCAGCCTAAATAATCGTCACAGCTTCGCAGTTAGAAGGGAATATATGAGTGACAAAAAAGTCGAGAGCAAGTTATACTAGCCCCAACTTCTTACGGCCGCACTCAGAGACGTCAATTAACTTTTAAGTTTGATTAAAATGGCTGCTGTCACTTACTTTGCTCTAGCAATAGAATGAGACGCAGCAACTTTAATGAAACTTAAAAAATAATTGTCGTCTCTGAGTGCGGCAGTTAGTGTTAAAGTAGATTTAAGTCTTAGTTTAATTATTAAAATTTTCATTTTTTTTATTATTTTAGTATTCATCGTCTATACTTATACTTATATACTTATACTTATATACTTATACTTTATATACTTTTAATATTATAAAGAGGTAAAGTTTCTACATTTATTTTTTGTTCGTATGTAAGCGGTAATCTCCGGAACGTCACACCCGACTTCTAAAATTCTTTCACAAACATTTAGGGTGGGCTTTCAGGGTGGACATAGGCCATATTTAAACTTACGAAAGTACTGACTCTCCGCAGACAAAGTCGCGGACGGAAAGCTAGTTACATGTAAGATACGTTGGTCTTGGCACTTCTCGGTTGTCACCTCAGATTTGGCCCTGTTTAGGTAATTGTGTCATAAACAAAATCTTAACCCTGGTGGAGCGGACGGCATTTGCAACGCAAAACAGGCTTGGCCGGAGTCGTGGGCTGAATACTTCGGCGGATTAAGAATTTGACTTTGAAATTAGTAGATAAGCTAAGCGCTTCCGCGAAGTTTGGTTGACATTGATTTTCAATAGCAGTTGCGGTGTTTATTATTTTACTAGAGGGCTTAAAATTTAGTTATATCAATGTTTGTTGCAGTAACATAGGATCATGTTGATTTGGAAAAGCCTGGGTCCAAGCAGTGGACGGTGTTTCTGATGTTATGGTGTTTGGGATATTTTTGTAGCTTTATGGTCTTGATAGATGGTCAATAAAACTGAAAATGATTAAATACTTTTACAAACAAATATTTATTGTTTACTATTAGAATACAAAAACGAAACATAATACAAGCATATTGAAACATTAAAATTTTATAATAGAAAATCACTACATATAGGAAGATATAAAACAAAGTCGCTTCCCGCCGTCTGTCCCTCTACTACGCAACGGATTTTAATGCGGTTTTCACCGTCAGTTAGATAATTTTTCATGGAATGCTTATATATAATAGTAAGTACCCGAAGCGAAGCGAGGGCGGGTCGCTATAAATACATATTTATTGGTCCCGTTCTCACACTACATACAACTTTAAAACTATGGCATTATTTTTCGGATACTATAATGACATCTTTGACAGTTTTTTTGCCAAGTATTTACGAATTATCAACTTTATAATGACGAATTATTAATTTGATTCCAATAGGTACACGTGTCGTCATAGGCTCGATTAGATTGGATGGGAATAATGCGAAGGCTAATTCAATTTCTGATAAAGAGTTTAGATCCCTAGAGAACGAAGTTACCTACACGTATTCATGGAGTCTAGAAAATTAAATTAGATTTTGGACCGTCCTTGACTTATAATGGTGAGTTTATACCGTTTTTTCCCATTATAATAATTATAGTTCCAAAATTAGATTCTGAGGATAATCTTGCTCGTTTTTGTAATTTATTTGTAAACTAGCATAAATATGTAGAAAAATATAGCGAAAAATATGACACCTTGGATGAATACCTTTTTAACGATAACCCACACTTCAAGCCGTTTTCCGTGCGAGGTCACACAGAAACAGACTAAGATACATACATACATACATTATATATACCCGGAAACAAACAGAAACAGTTCCGAATAAGGATAATACAAACAAAAATAAACCAAGCGACACTTGTCGTCTCTGACACTGACATCAACATAATTAATAAACCGTTAATTATATCCATAAATCGTGTCCAGAAGTAAAAGCCAATTACGCCGCATCGACTCAATCGAAACTCCAATTAACTACGAAAAGAATCACGTCTGCTACACCCCTATTACTGCGAAGAACGGTAAATAAATTGCTCCCATATATCGACCAACCCAATCTATTAAAACCTTTTAAACCGGTTACTGAGTTGGGAAAGTACTACTAAGTGTCCGGGGCCGTTCAATAGATCCGGGTAAGTTGCCCGTAACTTCTCCGCCAATATCCGGAGTTAACCGGAAAAAATCGGATTAAAAAGGTTACGTTAATGGTCGCTGTGAAAAGTGATGCAATTACTATAAATCGATTCCGCCCTTTGTTCTTAGCCTTTTGATGTATGGACGGTTGTCTAGGTCCTACCCTTTTTCTATCGAGGGAGGGATAAACAGCGGGAAGAGGGAAGGGTAGAGATTTTCACCTCTATTTTCATGTCAATAAATGCTACAATTTGCGTTTTTCATTCAGTTCGGGAGAGCGGTGGAGAGATAGGAATATTTTATTTCGTTTTACCTTGTTTACGCCTTGCCTCTGGAAGGCAGTCTTGTTGTTAAAATTATTGCTGTAAAGGAATGCGTACTTTATGACATCTTTTTAATAACGATTCTGCTGAGTAAATCGTTTTTAATAAGGATAACGCTTAATAATATAAGGATTTATAAGGATAAATAAAATTCGATGACGGAAAATTTGGAGTCTGAAAATAATTTTCTACATCCTCCCGTTTACCTTTTTCCTTGAATTTGAAAAATGCGTTCACTCAAAAATTAAGAGTATTTAAATATTCTTCTTATTTTTTTGAGAACGCATGTAATTTATAAATCAATATGAGGGGACAATCTCACAAATTAATCTTGCCCCAAACTAAGCTCTATAAAGGCTTCTACTATGGGTATTGGACATCGATAAATATACTTATGTACATAAATAGCTACATACTTAAATACATAGAAAACATTAATGACTCAGAAACAAATACTTAATCGCGGTCATCACACAATTATTAGCCTATACCGCGGGATTCAAACCCGGGACCGCTAGCTTCGTAGGCAAATCAACCTACCACCTAGTATACTAACCACGTCGTGTCGTTATAAATAAAGTTTTAGATTTTTAAACACAAGTCTAGATAATTAATAATTATTATTAATGAAGCAGGGTGGCTGAGGGAAAACATAGAATCAAGTAAACCAGCCCTCAAAAGAAGATTGAAAAAATGCTTTTTAGAAATATAGATAAATCTTATTATTATATTTTCTAAAACGTCACTGTAAGAAGTTCCTACTTTGCCCAGGTGCATGATTAGCTGTGCTTGAGCGCATCACTCGCCAACAAACTGGGTAACAGTTTGGCGAGCATTTATATATAATATAACGCATGTACCTTTTTTGAATAAATAAATAAAAAAGTACATTTTATATTCAGCGTTAAATATTATTTTGGTAACCTTTCAGATCCGCGAAAAGCTTTGACTTCACACCTAATATTAGTTTAGTCAGTAAAACACAGACGGATACCCGAGCTGAAAATAATTTGAGGCATCAAAGAAAAAAGATTTATTCCTGGATTATTCATATCACGTGCGTATAAGGGCAAAATAGGGCGAATCTGATCTGGGGAACGCGGGAATTTTAGGGATATTTATTGCGGGAATTTCTAACAGACGCACGCATTATCAGGGGTAGGTACAAACGGGGCGTTTAATAAAGTGAGATGGTTGCTTGTGGGCCCCATGTTCATAAGCCTGATTGACCTGACTGTAAGTTTATTAACTTATTAATTGTACTGTTTTGTTAATTATTATGTGTAAATCCAATCTTACAACCGATCTGATCCATTGTGGAATGAGCCGAAGTTCTCCCTGGGGACTACAGTATGGAGTTCTTCAAGAGGGGTGTAAATAGGTTTAGGTTTATGTATATTTTAGCTTATAATTATGCACGCTGCCTGCTATGTTTCACAAATAAAATTAATTGTATTTATTTTTAAAGGGTCGGTAACGCGCATGCGATACTTCTGGTGTTGCAGGCGTCAGGCCAATATAATATAGCCATTATATTATAAAAATAAACGGCCGCACTCCAAGACGTCAATTAACTTTTAAGTTTTATTAACGTTGCTGCTGTCACTTTCTTTGCTATAGCAATAGAATAAGACGCAGCAACTTTAGTGAAACTTAATAATTAATTGACGTCTCTGAGTGCGGCAGAAACTGTTAAAACCTGTCAAGTTCCAGTCAGCGATTGGGATATCAGTCGCGTCAGCCGCTTATGTTAATTCCATAAATTTTGTAGAATTTCGAACATCGTTAAGTTAGATAAATGCATCTTGGCTAGAACCCCAGGTGGCCTAGCCAAGTTGCATAACGCTAACTTTAGCACTTTTCGAAAACCGTCAAAATGTATGCTATGGATCAGTCACGTCAGCCGCTTGTGTCAACTCCATACATTTTGTCGACTTTTGAAAAACATTAAGTTAGCCTAATTCATCTTATCTAGGTCACCAGGGCCCTTAGCCAAGATGCATTACGCTAACTAGCGTTTCTATTCGTTTAGTTTTTAAACCAATCGCGTCACTGGTAGATCACGTGACTCTCCGTATGACGTGATCTACCAATGACGCGATTGGTTTAAAACCGTCTTCAAAAACCTACTAAAAAGCGTTAAATAAAAACCAGCCTCATAGGAGTCCTAGGAATAGCCTATTTAGTGCCGAATAGGTACATAGAATATATCCAAGCCGGTGTCAAGTAGGTATACACAGTAGCAATGACACCATGATTCTTGCCACCGACTTCGATATATTCTATGTACCTATTCGGCACTAAATAGGCTATTCCTAGGACTCCTATGAGGCTGGTTTTTATTTAACGCTTTTTAGTAAGTTTCTGAAGACGGTTTATTTTTTTGTAAAAATTTTTTTTTTTCGCTTTTTAGTGATGCACCTCTTATTATTATGTGATAAACTAAAGCACATAAACATCACATTAAGAAACAATAGCCTAATACCAATCTCTCATCACCCTTAACAAAATGTCACTGCCCAAGATGCAGGGCCGTTAATCATTGAGGAGTTCTCCCGGTACTTCACCATCAGTGGCACTTCACCATATGTGTTATAATGAGTATAAAACTAGCTTCATAGCTTCATAGTCTTAATAAAGAAATCTCATTGCTGGCGTCAATCACTTACGACTAAGCCAGTTCCGGTGGTCACCTCTGGTCTTCATCATCAGTTCCTCGTCGCCAAGAGGTGCTTTTGTAATGCAATTTCTTAAGGTCTTGCAGGTAATACCAAAATCGCTGTATGTGTGCCTATAACTTTTGAGGAGTTCCCTCGATTTCTCATGGATCTCATCATCAGATTCTGATTTCGTGACAATGGGACCACCTCGGAAGTATACCCTTTCAAACAAAAAAATAATTTTCAAAATCGGTTTACAATTGACGGAGTAATCGCGTAACAAACATACAAAAAAAAAAAAAAAGCAACATACAGACGAATTGAGAACCTCCTCCTTTTTTGAAGTCGGTTAAAAAACTAAACGAATAGAAACGCTAGTTAGCGATGGGCATCTTGGCTAAGGGCTCTGGGCACGGCCAAGTCACTGCCTTTCAGTGAGAACAATAACTAAAATCAACTACGTGATTCCTATGACCACATTTACCTTGGCTACCCATACATACAAAATCATTTGACCCATATTAACCACAGAATGTAATTTACACTTACGCTTAAACCCTCTATATTTCACGTGAGACCATCTATTTTATAATCAGTCGTTATCCGTGCCATAACTCACACAAACGCGTCAATGTACCCCAAAATTAATTAATTCATGGCACGACCACACGACGGATGCCGTTCGGGAGGTTTATAAGGTACACGCGATGGATCGTATTGGAGAGCCTTTAAAAGTTGGTTTAACCGATTTCATTTGAATTTTTGATGATTATTCAAGGCAAATTTCATCGGAGTGGCAACCGGATGGCGATTGGCGAGTGGTAATCTGGATCTTGAAGTGATACCGAACTCCCTCACTGGCCTAATGGACCCTAAATGGACGTGAGTACAGATACGTGTGTTTCGGTGTTTCGGATGGGAAAAAAAAAACTTAAATACGGTATAAACTTCAAAACTCTCATCAAAACGCGGTGCGGTGCCTAGATCTAGTCTCGATGAGGGCAAATATTTGTGTGATGAGCGCGAGTGTTCTTAAATTGGGTCTTGAATGTTATCTGTGTATTCAAGTACCTATCCCTAGTATCCTTTCTAATACCCATAGTACGAGCCTAGATGTTATATAGTTTGGGACTAGATTAATATGTGTAGGATTATCCTCTGTTATGTATTTATTTGTGATGTTGTTGGAGGTGATGATTAATGAAGACATTACGCACGACAGGGCATAATGCGACCAAAAAGCCCGTGGGTATTGTAAATATGGGTTTAAGACCGACATAATTTACATAATTTACGATAAAGTGTAAAAAAACACTTTAAAGACTCTCCATTACTTAAAGTATTCTCCCTACTTGTGTTAATATCAAAATCGTAGGTGATTTATGGAAATTCGTCACGTTAAAGTATGGGCCAATTAATATTTAAGAAAATTAAAATTTCAGGCTTTTGATTCTAGGGTTGGTAAAATTAAGGTAGATTTTTTGGGCTGACGGAGGAAATCTTTATGTTTTAGACATTACCATTTCTCTAGGTACCATTTCATTAATATTAAATTGTTTTGCCTTTCATTATTTAGGGTATTTGTCTTTTTTTAGCCTGTTTAGGTGTCCCACTGCTGGGCAACGGCCTCCCCCCTTCGGCATTCGTCTCCAGTGGTTGCATACTTCGCCAGTTGCTTTGAAATACGTCCAAGTAGTCCCGCCACGTCCTTTTTGGTCTGCCTCTGCTCCAGTAGCCGTCCTGCGGGGTCCATTCGGTCGGTGACAAGTCTGGTCCACCTTCACAATTATAATTGTCTGAAACTGTAAACGATAAGCTCAATTATATTATAATGGCCTACCTATCTAATATTTTTAAACCCGTGTTGGAATTTTAAGCGTGTGTAGGGAGCGACAGATTGTTAGATGAACTTAAAATACGTAGGTTGGAATCGGGTATTCGTCACTCAGATTAACTTTAATGTATTCTAAAAAGGTTTTATTAATTTAAATGGGTTTTATCTTAATTAAAACGTCGCACGTTTAAAAAAGATAAGACGCATACGGCGTTACTTTAATATAAATAATAATAATAAAAAGAAAATTAAGGAAAGGAATTGGTTGATTTCATAAAATCAGCATTTTTTTTCTATCACGAGAAACATACTTATTACCTAAGTTTGAACTTAATAGTTCTAAAAATGTGGGTGAAATTCGGATTCTTAATGTTCGTGTACAAAATTAGTTAAACGTGAATGTTAGCTAATTAATTGACTATTAATGATAGCTAATTAATTAATTTGCTAAATATTTAATGATAGCTAATTAATTAATCAACATCTTGACGCGAGTCTTCATAAACAAATTCTACATACATTTTCCCCGATTCGATAAATATTAATTTGTTCTAATTTTGAAAGTGCTCGCGGAGATACTCGTAGCACGTGTATCTGGTTACACGTGCTACGAACGCGTAGCTTAGGCAACTCACAGAGGTGTAGAGGAAGTTTAATGAACAGTAAAAATTTGCAAAATTAAAGGACTAGCACAAGTGGTCCGCGACTTGTTTATCGCTGGGATCTCCCCTTCTAACTCGTGTGTAACTATAGAGACGTACCGAGCGACAAGCGAGAATATAAGAGAAGATGTGCTAGCCGCTCAGACAGCCGAAACAGACTGCGACATATGATATGAAGCCTGGAACTTATTGGACAGGTTTAAACAGCTGATAAAGCCTCAGGACTTTTAAGAGTTTGTAAAGCAATTTTATTTATGACAAGGTCGAAGTCTTGGATTATTTAATAGGCCAAATTCTTAAAGACCGCAAAAAATTCAGAACCACCGAGTGTAACTTGATAAGGATAAGGTTATATTATTTGGTGGCCACAATACTTCTAGTTAAAATATATTTTATGTTCACATAATGTAAGCTTCACACACGCACCTATAATATACAAAAAAAAAAACATTTGTTTTCAGGCTACTAGGCCTAGGTATAGATAAATACCTAACTGATTGAAATACATATATTTATAATAGCTCCGTGTGTGACGCGCTTTACTTAGGTGTAGCAAACCAGGCTTTTCATGAAATATGACCAGAAACCGGCTTCAGCGCTGCCCAAAATTAAATACAAACGGCATCACGTATACGATCCACAAAGGATCGGCGTATCGTAAAGCTACTGGCCTTTGGTGTTACATTCAACCTGTTATTTCGTCGTATGACGTTTGAAGAGATTATCCCGCTATGTACTGAATCAACTTTCAAGTTACTCTCTATTTTTAATTTACTATGGGTACTAGATAAAGATAACCGTACTTATATAAGGAAATACATAGAAAATCATCCAAGACAGGAACAAATCTGGGATTCTAGGGAAAAAGGGTATATCTAGTGTACTCTGTTTATGATTTATAGCCTTTTTTATTAAGTTAAGTTGACTTATACCTCTTTTCACTAGGACCCCAGAACTCGCCCTCATCACACAAATACTTGCTCTTACCTGGAAACTAATTTTGCGACACGAGCCCGTCGACGTATTTTGTTTTTAAACCGGTATTTTCTTAAGAATGTTTGATTTGAAATATGACATTGAATTTGTGTGGGTTTATGCTATGGTTTATTACCTTGAAATGGTAATTAAATTAACCATGAAATAAATTTGTAGTCTAATTAAGCCAATAATGGATGATGCTCTAAAATCAGTTTGGTTTAATAGCGAGCCTGCCGATTTAATGGATTCTTAAAATAATATTTTGAATATCTTTATATTAACGCCTATAATTTATTTTCAATTGATACTTGAGTGTTTAAATAATAATACTTGTAATTTACCTAGTATCCTTGTAATTTACTTAATATATATAATGATATTTACTCACAGAGTAAAAATGGATTTGAATTTAATGAAGCTAAGCTAATCTAAGTGTCGCTATAATTACTGATGAAACTTTCATATAATTTATTATTTCGCCGTAAACTATTCTCTGCCGAAGCCTAGTTATTTCAGGACATTCTGAATATAGATAGACTATATTGCTAGTATATTGCTAGAATAAAGAACAAAGTGACTTTTGCACACCGGAATTTCGGTAGAATATGCAGACAACTATTATATTACTGAACTTTGGAATTCAACCATATTTTGCAAATACATTATATTAAATTCTATACATAGGGTGTAGTAGTACCCTACCCTAGACCCTATGTATGGACTTATATTATATATATCCGGTTTTTCTTACGTAATTAATCATTATTTTTATATAGGTATTTGAAGGCGGATCTGGATGTTAGAATTCACGACTGATTACATGATAAACACATGTTAGGGGTATATATTGGAAATCCTAATTGTCATTTGTCCTAACTTCCTGCGGACCAAGGTCCTACCTATGGTACTAATTACCTTTGTTATTCAGACCCAACTCTTTAAACAGTTGTGTAGTCATATCGTACCAGGTTCTACCAGTAGGACTTATTACAAAACCCGCCAATTCATTTTGAAATTTAAATAATGACTAATATAAAGCCCATGGTTCTCCCTGTAGCACTTATTCAATTAAAATCAAATTGTCCAAAAAGGTATCATACACTGATTATAAACACGCTCAAAAACTATTGGTGCCATACAAGTACAATAAAAAGGAAAAAAAGTGTCCTACCTAAGTACTTGGGTCTGAATGAGTATAAAACAATAGTACTACTGGTAGGACCATGGTTCGCAGTGACAATGAGCTGTATTTTGCTTTGGGCAGCAGGAGGCTAATGCATTGTTAGTCCGAATTATCGTTTGTCCTAAATCCATTTTCGCCTGAACTTTAAATCTTTTTATTATTATAATACAAACCTAACCTAACCGCAGGCATTTTTGGAAACCCTTAAAAGTTGTCTGACTCAGCTGAACAACGTTTAGGACCAACGATAATTCGGACTCGCGATGCGTTAGGACAAATAATGTTAAGATAAACGATGGTATTACAATATTTGGCCTATGGCTTCTATGGAAAAGCGGAGACGAGCGGTGCGGAGAGGAGCTGTATAGGAATCGACCAATCACATTGGTTGTAATCCACATCTCGTCTCCGCTCCGCTTCAATGGAAACAGTCAAGCGGAGACGGAAAGCTTCTATGGAAAGGCAGCTTAAATATTATGCTTTTTTATGAAAACATAAACCACAGTTTTCCAAGGAAGGGAAAAAATTATAGCTAGAAAGAGAAAATTTTACGGCTACAAGCATATCCTTTAATTTATGCTTGTCTATTTTTAAAATAAACTGAATTAATTTTACACCTAACAAGAACGGTTATGAAAAGATGAACCCGGTATTTGAGGTTAAAGATGAAGATAACAAAAAAGTCTGTACGTCCTTCCCCATTTACACCCACATAATAGAAAAAGATCGTACAAAATTCCTTACAGATGACAATCACATTCGGAATTGAGATGTATTTAAAAAAATCTTGTTAAATAAAGTTCAAAGACATCTCAGATTCACTCTTGATGTAGATTCGTGTATTCTTAGCTTTTTGATTTCTCCCACGGGAATAAAAAATACTTCGTTGCCTACGTTACATCTTTATCCGAAGCCGGCTTATGTAATTGGCATCCCGAACACCAAGGGCAGAAAAGTTAATTGGGTACAATTAAAAAAGCTCTCAGCGTCAAAAATATACTAACAAGCCGATACGAAACCACTGGAACGGGTACGAAAAATAATAGAATTCCGAGCGAGTTTTACGTTAATCAACATTGAAATTGTATTACTTAGTACAATAACTAATTTTATAATTTAACATAATTTGTTAATTACATATAAACCTTATAATAACTGTTGTCTCCAACTATCCGACGTCAAATTTGCTTGATGTAAATTTTTCCGTCTTATAATTATTTTTAAAAACTCATTAGTTTTATATTATTCTGTCTTCACTATGTTTAGCAAGTATTTGCAATATATTCTGTCTTCACTGTGTTTAGCAAATATTTGCAATATATTCTGTCTTCACTTTGTTTAGCAAGTATTTTCAATATATTCTGTCTTCACTGTGTTTAGCAAGTATTTGTAATAGGTATATTCTGTCTTCACTGTGTTTAGCAAGTATTTGCAATATATTCTGTCTTCACTGTGTTTAGCACAACTTGGCAGTTATTTGTCAAATCATTCCGTTGCATCTCTTTGATTCAGTATGTCAAATGTAAGAGACGTAAGACGATTATTTGGCAATTACTGCCAAGCGGAGCTGCCATAAGGCATCGACGCGGACACGCCTTATACAGGGTTAAATTAAATTCAGTAACAACATTTTGGAGATTGAATCAGTAAGTTATACTGACCAACTTTCACTATGGGACCAACCCCGAAATTGCGAAAAAAAATCGACCCTCCCATTACATATTTGCTAGTCAGCTGACGATGTTTTGTATGAGAGGGCCGATTGTTTTTTCGCGATTTCGGGGTTGATCCCGTAGTAAAAGTTGGTCAGTTTTTGTTACTGAATTTAATTTAACCCTTTAAATATACATTTTTTTGACGATTAACCGGTTAAGAATCTGACGACAGGTGAGTTAGACATTTCAGACGATACTAATACGGTGACCGAACGAGAGTTTGCCTCTGCGTCACTCATATTGAGATTATTACTTTGATTACAGTGCTATTCTGCGTTTTAAAGTACTTCCAGACTAATTTGATCACGGTTTAAAAATAAAGCCTGATTAAGTAACCCCTCACCTGTTTTTTAATGATTGCGTTAAATAACTGTAAAACATTTGAGAAACCTCTTTTAACATGAGTCGCATGCTATTTAAGAACATGTATAGTTTTTTCTGCTGCATAAACGCCGTCTTCCTTACTCAAGTCATTTCCAGTTCCATAATCCTATTCTCCGACTGCGCTCCAGTTAGTGAGGTATGCCAATTTAGCATTCTGAACTTATTTGCGAAATACGCGGCTTTAAAACAAGTAATTAACCCAGTTGTGGTGGTAATATTATATTACCGGATTATGTCTTATGCGAGGCGAGCGTGTCGGAGGTCGATATATCATCGCGATGGCTTATTTAGCACGTGTTTAATGCGCGTAGGGTGGAGCGTCGTGTTCATTATAATATGAAGTAACATCAGCAATTATCACGAATCCTGTTGCGCCTTTATAACCCTCCACGCCAAACAGAGCGGTAATATACATTTAACGTGTCTATTTGTGTATCTGTCTGTGGCACCGTAGCTTCTAAACGGATGAAGCGATTTTAATTTTTTTTTGAAAGGTGATTAAATTGTAAGAAGCCGTGGGGCCATTTAAGAATTACGAGCTTTGAAAATAGGAGTCCCAATTTTGTTTAGGAGCTACGATGCCATACAGATACACAAACACACAAATACACAGATACACACGTTAAGCTTATAGCCCCCCCCCCCCCTTTTTGCGTGGGGAGTTAATAATCTAACGTAGTCTACATAATAATTTATTGCTGTGAGCTGTATGTATATTAAGTCGGTCAATTTGCTTTCGAAGCTCCATCTGCAGAATTACCAGTAAGTTTTATTTTTAGGTTCTATGTGATTTGTATTTTTGCAGATTGGACACGATTAAACAGTTATCAAGAAACGTTAAATTTGAAATATCGAATGTTCTATCACTTTCATTCATCATCGTTACTAGACAGAAAGATAAAGACAGAGCTAAAGTAAATTGAAAGTCGGTTTTTTTAAAATCTTTATTGCACAAAAACAAGTACAAATGGCGGACTTAATGCCTAATGGCATTTTCTACCAGTCAACCACGTGTCCAATCGGAAATGTATATAGGTAGTAGGTGCACAGTACAACAGAACTAAACTTACAACATAACATAATTACCTTATAACATATTATAAATAAATATAAATATACATAAATAAATTAAACAAGGTTTTTGGAACAGGGTCCCAATTTAAATTAACATTTCAACACAATTGTTATGTTATGTTAATTCCAAACGCGAACTTTCGACTCTTAAATGAATTTATTACAAAACTTTTCCCAATGTTTTCCTTATTAAAATGGTGTTCTGAAGGGCTCTAGATGCCTGCGGTTATTGTTATGAACCTTCTCAGTTCTGCCTTTATTAAAAATATCATTTATTTCTAATACTATTAACAGGAAGTTACATGTTTGTTTGTGCTAGGAAAAGTAATTAATATTAATTTATAATATAACATAATACATTTGACGACTCGTTTAGTATAGTTGAGTAAGAAGGTCTGCGAAGTAGCGGCCCGGGGTTAAACTAAAACAGGGTGAATTTCAAACGAAGCGACTTTGATATTTTTTTAATCGTTGATTCTGTGCTATGTGTCAGTTAATAATGAGCTATTTCGCGACATAACTATTATTTGTTTCGTATGCGAGCGCAAACTATAAGTAGTTTAAATATTTTCAGAAAAATAGGATATAAAAACTTCAAAACAAAAAACCCTCATTTTTGACATGCTGCAGAGGTGACTTTGATACTGTATTATAAACACAGGGATATCAAAGTAAGTAGCCCCAATTTAAACATCGAGATTTTAAGCTACATTATGTTCTTTTTTCTCCTGAGCCATCAATCGTAGATCACACTTAACTGCTCTAAGTTACTCTAAAAATCATTAGTCGCCAATACAATATTTTATACATTTTGTTATGTGGATAAATACAGGAGATATAGGATTTTTTTTTAATTAATCAAAGTAACCCCATTTTACGGTACTTATAATAATAGTCTCCAGTTTAGTTTGAAACTTGAAACTTGTGTAAGGTTTTATCCCTTAATATTATAATTTATTATTTTTCTAATTTTTACTTTTATAAAACCAAAGAAAAAGCGACGACTGAAACTCACTGTCACAATTAAATACGAGGATTAAAAAAGAATATAACTTTAAGTAATTCCTAAAATCATTACAGTTGAGTCACAAAATAAAGGAGCTTCCAGATACTTTTTTTTTCATATAAATATTTTACTTAGTTACTCCATACAATTTATTGTTTAGTAACATAAAGCCTGACTCTCAAACATAATTTAATGTCTATCACAACACAGAATTTAAACCTTCTTTCAATTTATCAAGAATGCGACTTCTGCCTTATTTTCTGCTAAAATTGCACAAAGTTAGGATATTGTTGTCAAAAATTAATTTACGCCCGCAGCCAAGAAAGGCGTTTTGTCATTTTGGCCGCACAATGACACAGTAACCATTATTTGTAACAAAGTGATGCGGCAGTACGGCGTAGCAGTAATGCCCGGTTCAAATTATTCCAGTAACGCATTCCAGTAGAAGTACATTGCGTCTTTACAATAGTTCTCGCCTCAACCGTGAAAATCATACACGTCAATGTACTTCTACTGAAATCATTCACTGGAATAAATGTGAACCGGGCATCAGACGCGTGTTACGCACAGTAAAGGAACGGCCACACTGGTGCTCAAAAGACGTTGACGCACCGTAAACGCCGTGAGAGATAGAGAGAGATCCGATGAGGACGGTATGCGCTAGAAACGTGGCGTATAAGTCACGTCACTGCGTCAATGTCTTGTGAGCACCGGTGTGGCCGATCCATTATGCCTCATAAAAATAGATGCATTTCACTTTTGTTTTCCAGGACTCATATACTTGTTTTTCTCTTTTAAATTCGGAAGGTAAAAGCTATTGTGTATTTTTGGCGTAACGTAGCAATGCATCGGCGTAGAATTGGGCCGAGTTTAGGACCTATTGCAAAATCGACAAGTAAATTTTTGAAATGAATGAGCACACAAGCCACCCGTTTTAATCCCCCAACACACACACCATTATAATACAGTGCTGCTGATTGAATGCCGTAAACCTTTTTAACGTGTAGCCATAGCGTAGCCATTTTAAAAAGTACAGTCACACCACGGGATTGTTAAGTGGCTCAACAATTATTTTCAAATCTTCTTATACTTATATTAAGGTGTATTGTATTTATAAGTTATGCTCTTTTTTGGTCATATTTATTTGGGTTTTGTGACACACTGTAAGAAGTTCATCTGCTCGTGATCTTCGTCATAATATAACGTAAATAATGTTCGCAAGCTGTTTTAAAACAATCTTCTGTGGCGCTGCCTAACAAACAGCAAACAAACAATTAAATAACAAAAGGTTCTAATTGTTCAATTTTGGGATATTTAAATCAGAAACGGCATCAGCTTTGTCTGGAATGACAATGGGGGCAAAATTGTCTGTTTGCAGGCCAAATACATTTTGACACCTCTTGCATAATATTGTCACCAATGCTTTTAAAGCTGGTCGCTAGCTGTGAAAATATATTTTGCGGTTATTGTTCAGAACACAAAGAATTTATAATTTGTATTGACGCTTTTATGAAAGGGCGGTTAATTTGTTATATAATGTTGTTTTATTTATTTTGGTACTTCCATTAACGACATGTTTATGGAGGACTAGCTTTTGCCCGCGACTTTGTCCGCGTAGAAGTCGTGTATCAGTGCTCCCTCGGGAACTGTCACATTTTCCGGAAAAAAAGTATTCTATGTCCTTTCTCAGGACTCTAACTATCTTCATACCAAATTTCATCAAAATCAGTTCAGTGGTTTAGCCGTGAAAGCGTAACAAACAGACAAACAGACTAACTGCCGCGCTCAGAGACGTCAATTACTTTTTAAGTTTGATTAAAGTTGCTGCGTCTTATTCTATTGCTATAGCAAAGAAAGTGACAGCAGCCACTTTAATCAAACTTAAAAGTGAATTGACGTCTCTGAGTGCGGCCGTAAGAATATTAGTATAGACGTATGAATGAATTGAGGAAGAGGTAGTAATAGAGAATGTATGCAGTGTTTGTAAATGTGTCACTTAGCCTGCCCGCACAGTAGGCCACTAGTGGCCGCCACTAAACGCGACCACTAGTGGCCGCCACTCCGCCACAAGCTGCGGACGAGTTTTTTCATACATTTTGTATAGCATCGGCGCACACTGGGCGTTCGAGTGGCCGCGTCTGAGCCACAAGCGCCCGCGCTCGCTACTAGTGCCCGCGTTTAGTGGCTCGCCTCGCGCGCACACTCGGCCACAGTTGCCGGCTTCTCAGATAAACAATAGCCAATAGTGGCAGCCACTAGTAGTCGCCACCGGTGGCCGCGTTTGGTGGCTGCGTCTAGTGGCTTAGCCGAGCCACTAGTGGTCGCGTTTAGTGGCGGCCACTAGTGGCCTAATGTGCGGGCGGCCTTACAGATTTTACAGAACTTTTGCCTCATCGTTAAGGTACTAAGTCGAATACAAACTATAAATTAATTTAGAAAAGAAACAAACCTTAAATTTGAGTAGGATTAAGAAAGAGTAAGTAACCTAAAAGTAGTTTAAAATTGTTCAGTATTCATAAAACTTTTGTTGCTTAAAAAGAACCCAGACAAAATCGGGACCTCTACTTTCAGACCTCATAACTCTTAAAGGGTTAAATGGAAGTTCATCAGACACAAAACAACACAACAAAACAAAACTCAACAAAAAAACAAAATCGGTCCATCCGTTTAGGAGCTACGATGCCATAGACAGATACACAGATACGCAAATACACAGATATACACGTCAAACTTATAACACCCCTATATTTGCGTCGGGGGTTAAAAAAAGTGTTACATAGTGAGTCAACAGGCGATCTTATCGCTAAATAACGAGTCTCTTCCAGACAACCTTACAAAAAAGAAACGAAATTACAAAACACAGGTAAATAAACAAACATTATCTCGCACCGCCTCACCGAGCCGACCTGGGGCACCATCATTATTCTTAAATTTTTACTAATAAAAGGAGTCCAAAATATACTCTACGGTAAACATTGAGTGATGGGTGACATTTATTTCCTAAATACATCGCTGCTTTTGTTGGCTTCCTTTATGAAGAAAGATAAATATTTCCCGAAGCATTGTGGGCAAATGTCGCGGGGGCAGGAGGGGACAAGCCACAAGAGGGGGCTAGTGAAGCAAAACTAATTATAAATGCAAAAGTGAGTTTGTTCCGCTTCACTGGTATTTTTTTACTTTTATGCATACATGAATGTATTGAGTCATAAATGTGGAGAACACACGGGTGTTAAATGTCTGGACGTACATATTTATATGGATTACTCGGACAAACTCGGATAAATAATGTGAAAGTGTGTCTGTCTGAAAGATTTAAGGTTAAATGACGACGCGGTTAGCCTAGTTGGTAGTGACCCTGCCTACGAAGCTAGCGGTCCCGGGTTCGAATCCCGGTATGGACAAATATTTGTGTGATGAGCGCGAGTATTTGTTTCTGAGTCATGGATGTTTTCTATGTATTTAAGTATGTACTTCTCTATATAAGTATGTTTATCGTTGTCTAGTACCCATAGTATAAGCCTAGAGCTTAGTTTGGGACTAGGTCAATTTGTGTGAGATTGTCCCCTGATATTTATTTATTATTTATTTATTTAAATCAATCAACTAGTTTTGATGAAATTTCATTCCTACGGAGATAACCTCGAGCATCATCTAAAAAAATAGTTTTCTGGGGAATAGTAATTAACATATTCTACGTAAACTATGCCGCGAACAAATGCGTGTTTTTTGTATTAAAAACAAAAATATAAGTGTTGCGTAATGAACTAATGACAAACATTGTAACACGAGCGTGGTTTATGAAGCCGCAAGGTGAGTGTCACAATAGCATACAGGAGCGTAATAATGCCAATTAAGCACAGACGCGTACTATACTTTATTTAAACTCATGTCGTAAATACTCCCTTAAAAATATTCTCCCAAAATGGCGAATGATACGTTTGGTGGTGATTCGAAAAGTAACGTTCGTTGATTGTCTGAAGTTTTGAAGTATTAGCAGCTATCTGGCTCGTGTTTTTTTTTCCGGACCCGCACGAAAGTAGTTCCTTTTATGAAGGTTTTTAGGGGCTCCTTATTTTTTTATAGTTTGTAAAAATAAGAAAAACTGAAGTGGATTATTTTACAAAGTACTCGTAGTTCTCGTAGTAGGAGGATCTAGGTCACTAAATATATACCAACCAGGCTAACCGCGTCGCTAAGTATAATTAATAGTTATTGAATCTAAAAATGAATACGAAAGTAATAATTAAGCGTATAAATAATTCTAAAGACCTATCTCAAAATCTTGAAAATTACAGGATTATGTAGTATAATGGTAAATTGGTTAGTTTCTTTTTGTTTAGCCATTTCTATTGACCCCGATTTTAAAGTACTAATTGTTTATCACTGACGTCGTTTTTGCTGGAGTTGACGTAATAATAGTTATTTTACCTTGCAGGTTTTGAACGGATTACAGGATTTACGATATGGATGTCTCCTCCTTCTTCTTCCTCTATTACGTTTTAAGTTTCCTATTTCAAAACTTGTTACTTGAGCTAAGACTACATCGCCACTTCATGTTGAAGTTAGCCACAACTTTATAGACGTCATTACGCTGTGAATCCCCACCGATTTTATTAAGGAGTAAAAGCATTAAGCAAATAGTTCCTAACGTAAAAGTTTGTTCTGTTTGTTTTAGGCGGAAACATCTCCAGAACTACTTATTTGATTTGGAAGTCTTATAGGGTGTATCTTTTGTTTACTAAACAGAAACTATTCTACCTATAGCTTATTTACAATAATGATCATAAATTCTTAGCGATTTAACTATGTAACGACGAGAAATAAAACATATCTGAAGTTACGGAGAATTATAATCTACAGATAAAAACAGTTATCATATCTGAATTGTAAAACATGAAATGCAGATGTTACTGAAACAAAACCCGCAATCTGAGGTTGCCTATAATTGCGTAAACACCCTGACTTTCTTCCCGGCACATGTTTCTTTTATATTAAGCTTATGATGTTATATCTGTTGGCAAACCAAATAAATAAAATAAATAAATAAAACGTAAGCAAAAACGTTTTACACGCTCAACATAAACAAATTAAACATTTACAATAATCGAAAAGAGTGCAACTGAAAAAAAAAAGAACACGGAAATAAATAATCCGTTTAAACTTTGAGGTAATATTTGAAACGCTTCCTCTCTACGCTTGCAAGCGTCGATTCTTTCCAGAACCTTCTCACAAAGGGAAGTGCCAACGTCAGTGAATTGACGAATATTTATATCCAAAACTGTCTATTGAACTGGCGATATTCTGTTGTAGCCTGTTAAGATGGGACTGGTTAATTTTCTCACAAAGGTTTACTTAGATGACATTTGAGATCGACGGATGCTTAGGGTCAAAGGTTTAGGTGAGGTTGGTTGGTTTGTTACGATCTAAGGGAAAATTAAACATTTTAAGTGATACGTCGACACGTGTTTTCGAGAATTCGATGAGAAGAAACGCATGTTAATTATTTTTATAATATTAATTAACCAAAGACAAAATCAGAGGAGTATAAATATGGTTGATTTATCGAAATAAATAAATATCAAAGTACAATCTCACAAAATATCCAAGACTCAGAAACAAATACTCGCGCACACAAGTATTTGTACGGGACTCTAACCCAGGTCTACTAAGTAGTTTTACAGGCAGAGTTACTACCGGCTAAGCTAACGGCGTGTCGATTTAATTCATAATTTTTGTTAACTTCAAATATGTATAAATAACAAGTAAAATATCTATTGAAAAAAGATAATCCAAAGTGCGAATTCTTGTCTTCAGTCATTTTTTCATCGATAGGAACTTGGATCGAGTTGAGAAAACCGTTTGAAATTTTGACAGAACTTCCCGATTAGATAAGAAGCGCCGCTAAATCCTATTGAAGAGTTTTCCTTTCCGTATTTCAGGAAAAGATTACGGCTATTCTTCGGAGTTTTAAGTGAGTGGCCCGGGTAAGAAGTCGGCCGAGTTGGGGTTTTCATCAGCAATGTGCAAAACATTATTTGGGAACATTACGCAAATTATGTTTTGTGAGGTGCATAGGAAAGGAATATTTGCATTTGTAAGTATGCCTTAGTTCAATTTCTCTCAAACGTTCATTCATTCATGTATCCTAAAATGTATCGTATTCTGACATTTTATACCTCTGTGAATTAAAAAGTTAATCACACCTCTATGGTGTCGTTAGGGATATTCGTTCTAATGAAAATTTGTGCAACTGGGTGTCTGCACCATTATAAAAAAAAATACGCTGTGTTCATAGTGGTTATCAACATTTCGTATTATTGTGACAAGACGTGTAATTGTTTTGTATCTTTGTTTACGTTCTATTCAAATTTTAGCGGATAACTCGGATGTAAGCAAAAATTCCAACTCGTTTTCAAATTAATTTGGCGAGTGACGAATATTTCACCCTGATTTTCAAATAATATGATATATTAAATCTAACTATGTCTCAACGTTAGCTTTTAAAAAGATGTGCCGGGTTCAAAACATACTGTATTCCAAATAAACAAAATGAACTAACAGCATCTCCATAGGTGAGGTCGGCAACCACTGGAGGGGTATATATATCCCTACTCTCCGCTAATGTGAAATTTCCCCGATGCTAACTTTAACCCTAGTGGGCAAAATAGTTTTTAGGCTTCAGTTTTTGTTGGATGGTTGCGGTCACTGTCGAGGATAATGTATTGGAAAGTTGGAGTTCGGTTCCCGGTTTTATTTTTAGAATAGTTTTGTTGTGCTGTTAAAATCCTGTCTAGTCAGTCAAAATATTGACTTTCGTAGCACATTGCGTCCAAACACGATAGTAAGAATCTAGTAAAGAATGCTAAAATCAAATGCATGATTTTTACTGTTGAATATTAAATGGAGAAACATTTATGGAAGAAGGATGACGACATTAAATTGGCTTGTCTTTCTTTATTCTTAGATTGATTTCTGTTTGTGTTTGAGTAGGTATCATATTTTGTTCATAAATCGCATTCAACGAATGACGGATGATTTGCTAATATTTATTTTTGAAAGCGTATAATGACTTTAATCAATTTTGCTGTGCATTGTTTAAAAACACGCTTTCCTTTAAACAAATTATTTGGGGGTTATATTATAGGACTCGGTTTTCTATTCGTAGACGAACTAGCGAGCCTAAGTACCATCAGAGCATTGTTGTCATTTTATGCGTGTATTTTCAATTTGGTTGCAGGTTTCGTTTACAAGTAGCTGAGCCAAAGTAATAGGTACCTTACTCTCCGTTAATAACGAAGAGCGTGCTGGAAAATTAAATTTTGCCGGTTAATACTTCATCGATGAAGCATCAAAAGCTAGTTGTTTGAAAGAAACTCTCCCCTGAGTGAGCATATCTTGTAAAGTATTTCTCGCTTGACGCTCAGTGCACCTGTTATAGACTAGTTAAAAAGAGAGATCCGATCGACAATCATGCCGCGGTCAGCTTGTGCAACGCGTTGTGGTATACTGAAAAAAAACAAATAAGTCTTTTGCACTTTACTCTCTAGGGGATTGTGTGGTCGCCAGCCTGACCCCGGCTGATGCAAATTTATTAATCTCATGTTGATTGATGCAGGCACACTTGCATCATGGCAAAATTAATGTAGTGTTCTCCTGAAATACGTTCGCTGCCAGCGACACACCCGGCGAGGTAAATTCACGCATAATTTTTAATTAGTGACTGAATTTGTTAGTAGGTAGGTACATTCTGCGCCCTAAGGTCATTTTTTTATTGATATTAGGAATATGTTGTGTGTGCATGGACATGGTTTGGTCTAAGTGTTTTTAGTGAAGCATGGTTAAAAATAAGTCCATACACAGGTATAGGGTATGTACTTTTTTTCTCGGAAAAGCAATCATTTCCCGAGTTAGAAGCGATAAATTAACTTTACGCGAACAAAGTCGCGGGTAAACACGGTATATTTATATTTCGCCGCAAACTCCTCAACCGTTATTACAGAATACAAGACTGAAGATGGCGCGGAATATTGTCCCACCACTCCGCCCCGACGGTCGTGCCTTTGAATAATTTACTTTGCCAATTACATACCTCCTGTGAGAGGTGTATTTCAAAAATCACGCTCACGAAATTATAAGGGTCTCTTTGGTTTCCTCACAAATGTGACAAATGGAAGTCGGGAGTGATTTATACATTTTTGAATGAATCAGCTACAGAAATTACAGGGGGTACCCTCGTAACTTTACTTACGAGTTGGCTGGTTGCTATGCCGAAAATCAGAACAAAGCGCTTCGAGTCAACTTTTTTAATACGCACAGCCTAGATATGGAACACCCTGCCGCTGCAATCGTCCGTATTTTTAGGTGCTTCTAACCCTCGTTATATGGTCGCTATGGGTATGCTCGCTCCAACATTGATCTTGTCCTAAGTCTTCATTTTCGAATAGGGTCAAGAGCAAAGCCTTATAATAAAAAAAAAAACAAAGGTCTGAATACATGATGAAGTGTGTTATGATGGATGCACTTAACTTGCATGATATTTTGAACAAGGGCCAAATTATGTTGATGCATGTTGGTGCATACATTATGCAAGTTATTGACAGATGAAGTTTACAAGTGTTCCAAAATTCTTCGAATAAATGTTTATATTTGTATTTCTAAAATGAGCATTTATCATAACAATTAGCACTCTTAGTTATTATACATACATGGATGATTTTCCTAAATTTATATTTGCCTACTATTTATTTTGTTAACTATTCCGTTATTTATATATATTTTATATAAATACGACAATAATTGAAGAACTGTCTAATTTTATGAGCTATCAACCAAACAGTGCAACTCTTATTAAGGATTTCAAGCAAAATTTTTTTTTTAGAATCATACTTTTAATAAAGTTTTGAATAATGTACCAATATTTTTAAAACAAGATTTAAATATTATTGTTTGGATAATGTAATATATAAATTATCTATGGCTAGAAATTTGCTGGATTACGTGTGAACGCGACTTAAGTAAGCGCGACTTACACGACGGTATTACAGTGTTGCAAGTGAAATTTTGTTAATACCTGACTTTTTGGGTAATTTTAAATGGTTATCTTCAATATTGCATTAGTGTGAGCTTCTAAATTTGGATTTGAACTATCGCTGGTTAACCAAAATTATTTAACTGACAGTTTGTGTCAACGTCTTTTGTTTTCATATTTTATTTCAGGTTTTTACCACTAAATCGTGTCGTGAGTTATGACTCAGGATTAATTTCGTTGCTTGCTTCTTCAATCCTAACATTATACAGGATTTCCATGAATTTGTTTGCATATTTTATCGAATCAATTATCATCAAGATGTCCATATTTTGACCATAGTGATGGAGGCCGCGCGAATGCAGGCAACACTCCGTCTTTTGTCAACTCCAGAATGATCGTAGAATATTCGAGCCTTTTACTCTCGATCTGCGTTCGATACGCTTAATTTGCCAATATTATTGTAATACCAGTTTTCCGTAAGTATTTTGAAATTTGGTTGATCATCAGGTCGTCGCTTCATGGAAGCTTTGATTTAAAATACAATTTGTTTTTGTTTCAGTCCAGCCAGTTTTATTACGTGTTTGCCAAATACCCAGGACGTGGCCTTTTCTTGTGTCACGTCGGCAAAGAGATTTTCTAAAGAAAGTGAGTAATAATCATTGTGGGACCACTCCGCGATTTGCGCAAATAAGCATTTGCTTAATTTTTGTGTTTTTACAGCCTCACTCTACGTCATTGCGTCTTGCTTTAAGAATACCATTTTGCATAAGCTGTGCACCTGCTCCGGAGTCGACATTATCCAATAGACGCCTATAGGCAGGGTTATTTTCCTCCAAAAGGTAAGATTAAAAACAATTTTGCTATAGATTTTCATATTTTTGAGATTATGTTACTTGTGTTCCATTATCATGCCAAATCCTTCTTTCATCGCCTGTATGTCCTTCTTGCACTTGCTCGGGAAGGCTCTTACATTACTATATGCGTGATTGTACCGATATTTCCCATCTTTTCTAAAATTATGTTCTCCGGGATGACCTAAAATGTTATACTGGCCAATTCCAGGAGGTAACTTGCTACGGGTAACTTGCTACGGGTAACTTACTACGGGTAACTTCTACGGGTACATAGCACGGGCACTTAGCACGGGCTGGCTTCTTACTTCCCATCTTACTGCACCAGTTGAGCTTAAAAGACAGAATTTGCTTCTGTCCACCCCGCTCGGCTCACCGAGGCGAACCCGCACTGCTTGTCACAGCTGAGTCCACTCCAATTCTAACTTATTTTACTATTTAAGCTGTAGTAGGGAATCGTTTAATCGACCAACCTTTTCACCACTGTCCAAAACAACCTTCTATTAATAATTTAACTATTAAACCCTAGTTTTGAAGGGCGGGGCCAAATAAACCAGCCTGAAATACTACACAATTGGTTTAATTTCTATATAACCCTTGGATTACCCTCTTAAAGACATTAAATTAGATAAATACTTAAAAACAATACCTATCAATATAACTTAAAATTATTTAAACATAACATCCAATTCATTTAAACAATAAAATACATTTAAAATATTACAATAAGACTAAAGTTATCGGTTTAACTCTTGTTATGAATTCCAGCTATCATAGTGGAGAATAAGACTTTCGTTTGCTTTCTAGAAATTCCAATTCCCTGACCGATACACAAAGATGGTTTATTTATCGACCGGTGTTATTTTACTGTCCCATTAAAATCCGTTGCTTCCTCCGCGATACAATTTCAATGTATTTTTATGTGCAGCTATAAACCCGACTTTAGCGTAAATCGCTATAGTTTCTTGCCGTTTTTGTATGTTTTTATTTTGCAAATATAATTAGCCTTGATTTTTACCTTCATCATGTTTAAGTTTGGTTACCTAATGATTCGCCGACAATTTTTACGCAGATTATTGATTGGCAGACAACGTTTCGCCGAGTAACGGTACGCCGATGGATTTGTTCGTAGATGTATTGTTTCGCAGGCTAACGTTTCGTAACTCAACCTTTAGCAACTATTTAGTTGGCGTATGAGTCAGTAAGCTGAATAACCATTGACAGAAATTCGTTTAGGCTGTTAATCACTACACATTTTGAATGTTTGCTCGAACAACCTTTCGCTTTTAAACGGTTGAATTATTATTCAGTGCTCATATCAACTTTTCGCCGCCTTTTCGTTTTGCACTGTTCATCTGTTTCCTTTGTTTTTTTTAGTATTTAATTTTTTCCTGATGTAATAAATGTATTTGTGATCATCATTTGTGTTCATTTTACTTATTGAAGTCAAAACAAACCAAGTCGCGACGCTAGCAATTCGGTTCTGGCACTCGCCGGCCGCTGCCGCGGCACGCTCGCTCCGCTCGCTCGGCTCGTGCGTTGTTGGTCGCAGTTATACCTAACACTCCTCCACGCTGACGCTCGTCGTCGCACCTAACTACATTTTGATAACAGTATATAGGTAGTCATTAAAATCAGTTAATTTTTGTTGGCAATATACTGAAACAAACTGAGGTTTACTGAAACAATTCCGAAACAAAAATCGACTGAACCTTAAGTCTACTTAACAATAATGATGCCATGTGATAACTCTGCTTGTCATGTTTCGACGAATAGGTGTTCGGTAAACTGTAACAATTACGAAATATACAATCGACTAAACGTAATTCTGCGTATCGCTTTTCTTCCTACCGACGACTCGGCGAAAAAAATAATAAGCGTAACGAAATTATACCAAACGTTACTCGGCCAAAAGAAAGGTCTACCAATAGCTGTCTGCGAAACAAAAATCTGCGTTATTAAACTTGGCGAAACGACAGGTCACCTTAAGTTTACATATTTTCTTGCCTAGCTTGATTTTGACTCCAAACTTTCTTGATTTTGAATATTATCGCTAAAAAATTCAGAAAAGAAATACGAAAATTTATTTATATTTATTATTTTTACTTATAATGTTTAAAACATTAACAAAGTAGTTTACAAGGTACTTATAAGCAAGTCAATTTTGAACCAGTTCCTGGTATTTTTACGGGCCGAAATTTTGAATACACGTGAGAACCCAATGATAATGCAATTTAATGGTGTCTTAGAGTTGATCTGATGACGTTGTCGGAATGTAGCTATAGGATCTTTGCTGTAATTAACGTAGACCGAGACAGATTAAGATAGAATGCCTTTATGCTAGTCATTTCACCGGTACACCCGCACCGGAACACAACAAATGCAATCACTACTGTTTGGCGTTGGGTTAAATTAAAAGATAAGCTGGTGGTAGCAATCCAGACCTTATTTCAAAAATAAAAATTAATTAAAGAGACTTACTTAAAAGAATAACACCCTTGCCGTGCAATAAAAGAACTTCATCCCTAGTTTCCCGAAACAACTGGGGAGTATTCTTCGGGACATAAAAACTTTTATCATATTGCGCATAGTGCATTAGGAGGTGAGCGACGAATAAAGTTTACTATTCAGCCATGACAAGTCTAGTGCCAACCGAATTAACTTTCGTAATTTAGAAGTGTTTTAAGGGGATGCTTTTGTTTATCGCAGTGGAGTAAAATAGCTTAGAGGTTAAGTTTATTGACGCAGACAAGCACCAAGACCATCAGAAATTGCGTCTGTAGCCAATGGAAATTAGCATTCATAAGATTCCGAATGCACCAACCCTGAGGGCTACGTTGCGATTGTGTGTAGTAATACAGCCAACACCATAATAATTCAAAACAAAATTGAAGAACTTACGTCACGGTACAATTTAATTTTTGCGATAATGGCTTCTGTCTATATGGACAATTCTGCCAATGTGAGGGTTTGAGGCTACAAACGACCGGTTCTTGAAAATTATGTTTAAACAAGTGGGGATCTGTGGCAAGAGTGTCGGCCGCCACACGCGCTACTCAGCTGCGCTCCTCATGCCGGTAGCACACCTCCGCCTCGAAACCGCGAAACTGTGGCGGAGTCATGATATTCAATATGAAATTGAACTTTAATTCGTTATCAGAGTTTCGCTACTACAGTTACGGGGCGGAGGTATGCTACCGGCGTCAACACTGCTCAGCATAAAAAACGCAAAAAATCAATTGGCACGTGCAGCAAACCACATTCCTGCCACAGATCTCTATCTCGGTACTTATGTCTGATTGAATGCCAGTTGCGTTGCGCTTGTCACTTATTTATACTTGGCAACACACACATTTTCAAGCGCGGTCGAAGCGATTTAGTAGAGAAGTGATTTAGTTAGTGCTCTTAATGTTTATTCCTAGTAACTGTGGATACTATAGTGCCTGAGTTACAGACACCTCTACAACAAACAGTGAACTTCGTGCCTGACGTTTGTGGTAAGTTTATCTACACTGTTGTGTACTTTACGACAGCGTAATTCTGAATCGAATTTAGTCAAAGATTTAACAAGTATTTTGCAGTATACATTGGTAATAATATGTTTCTGCATAATACAGGGTTTACTAGAATCTACTATATTTTATTATTTAATGCAAAATATAGTGTCATAAAATTGTTGATAGTGAATTCACGCTCCAAGCGTTAAATTTCTGTTATGGTAATTCCGGTATTTGGTATTATAAAAGAAATGGAATATTATAAAAGAAAAGGCTAAAAGAAATGACAAATTAAGCTCGTAAGGGATACTTTGATGCATTTAGGCACAATTTTTTTAGATTATTTATATCTTACTACTTCAATAGCGTACTGTGGAGGTTGGTCGACCTCTACGTCTTCTTTATGGTTTGCATTTAAATTAAGAATAGTAAATGTTTCCAAAATTATGAGACGGCTGTCTTGGATAGACCTACATATGATCCCACCAAAATAAGCTGCAGAGCTAATTCGATATACCGTTACAGTACCTACTTTTTATCGGAAAATCATACAAGAAATAGAGATAATATCTGAGTCCCGGTCAAAATCATTTATATTATATGCCTGATCATGTAAACGGACATCATAGCTCCCCCTTATCCGCATGAAAAATTCACACAATCATGGGAACAACCTTTACGCTTCTTTTATTATTGTTGACCTATAAGAAATAAGTGCGGCGCGTGCCCGGCCCGCTGCCGTATTAAACGATTCTCATAAACTCGTGAATGTAAAGAGAATACGGCGGTAAGCAGAAGACACGTTTTTGTTCAATAAAGAGTGAATATTGAGTTAGGAAAGTCAGCATCATTTATTTTTTAGCTGATACTTTTTTAAGTACCATTATTTCTTTTTTTTTGTTTGCAATATTACAAATATTAAGTATTTTTCAACATAAGTATTATACGGATACGTTGAAATATTTTATTGTAACCCAGTTCAATTAATGCAGGTAGTACGGCCGTGGATTATTGTAACCCACCCGTGGTTTAGGGCAAGATTAGTTTTTTGTAATCGTAGAATTACACTCATCAATGCCTTAAACCCCTTTTAAATGAGGTTATAGGGTATGGGACTGACAGGTCAAATCGGCTACTTTTTATGAAGTGTCAAAACAATAGCTTGTATGGAGATTCCATCGAGATCCAGTCAAGTTGTTACGCTTGCTAGTTATAAGTACTTATAATGGGAGTAAATGACTCCCAAGTCTATCATGATTTATCTTTAAACGTGCCTACCCATAAGAAAGAAAACAACAGGTAAAACCGCTTAAGGTGCATTAACCAGGTTTACAAAGTGCTGTTTAAATTTGCATGTAAAATATTGCTTATTTTACGCCGGGACAAAATAACATTAACCCACATCCACCTATTTGCCTGAAACGAAACATTGACACAGACCCCTTTGATACCCAATTTCTCAGGTAAATACTTAATATTTTATATTCTTGAAACTAGGGGGCGATTTTTGACTTTCGAGCGCTCGAAAGTTTCACTTGAAAGTGAGCAAAAACGGTGAAACAGTATTTTTGAAATACGAGCCATAGAAAATTTTAATACGAGTGGTCCACACAATTCTTTTTCAATTCTATAATTAGAAATTTGGTTTGAAATTGGACTGGCAACACTGGGAACAAACCTCAAATATCATAGACAAAGAACTATCTGAACGTATATCATTTATTCGTATTCATAGTAAACTTTTTGGTAAACAGTATTAAAAACGCTGAAAGTGCATATAAAGAATAATATTCTCGATACAATTACAACTTCTAATTGTATCGTATGTTTATTTATATTTAAAATATGATTTAAAAAACTGGTAATCGCCAACTTTCTGCGTACAACAAAACGGGTCTCTGCCGTTTGGCCAAAATATGTTTGGTCAAATGTATCATTTCCCAAATTTTCATTTGCCGAAAAGGTATTTCCCGCCGCAAATAATAGCATTTTATGGCGCTCACACACACACAACTCTAATCTAACCTAACCGATCTAAATAGCTTTTTTGGTATTCTGAAAATACAACAAAAATAATACAAATAGCTTTTTGGGAAATGAAAATTTGGGAAATTATACATTCGACCAAACATATTTTGGTGAAACAAGAGGCTCCGCAACGAAACACGTGAATATTTTAAGTCAATCACTAGCTTTCGAGTGACGGCTTTCAAAAATACGGATAATGGGTTCATACAAAAATAATCGTGACATATTTTCGTGTGCTGTTATTTTCTATCACTCGAGTTTGTTTTCGAGCACTTGAAAGTGAAAAATCGCCCCCCTGGTGCTATTTTGTGCATGCTAGTTAAAAGTTAATTAAATGTCAGCCCGACATTCCACCCTGTTCCGTAGGATTATAATATACGGACCAAAATTCAGATTAAAGCGAAGTGCAGGCTGAAATTTTAAAACTCAGATTTCAACTAACGAGTCCGCGAACGAGTTTTTAACGATAAAAGTGTACCTAGGCTAATTAATTTGAAATCCGTTGCTTGCGAATTCTGAAAATGTTTTGCGTTCGTTAACCTAAACATAATAAAATGTATTCAATAAAAATGGGGCTTCGTCACGTTTTAACACGTTTCACGTTTTACAGTGTCTAAAATTTAAAAAAGGTCATAATTCTTATAATTCGCTGGTAGTTAGGTACTTACGACCTTATTAATTCGATCTACCCCTAGAATTTTAATTAAATGAGAAAATTATAAAATAAAAACAACAATCTGAAAATCAGCGTCGCGACCTGCCCCACCACAATGCTGAGAAGAGCTCTTTTTAACACTAAGTACTGTTTCTTTTTTGTTTCTGTCTCGTTAGCTTTTTGTAGTTGCACTTAATTTAGAATAATATATTAAAGAAGTAAAATAAATATTTTTTAATTTTATTTTATTTCCTTAATACTACACAACAATAAAACATTTGAAAGCGAGCACCCTAACTTGGGAATATCTCTGAAAAACTGATTTATTGCATTAAGATGAGACTTATTCTTCAGTTCTTCCCACTTCGGTAATTGCACTCCATGCGTCACTCTTATACAGGGTGCCCTAGAGTTGTAGACGCAGTAATCCCGTAGACCGCCACTGTATTTGCGTTGACAACCGCTTAGTCAACGTCCTGGGAGATGAATCAAGTCCGGAGTGCATTAAGGCTGGATTCATATGTGGGGGACGGTTAGCGGGCTCATAGATACGACGGTCTATTTACTTATGCGGTAAACAGATTCTTGGGAAAGAGGGAGTAAGTAAGCGGCGGAGTTTCTGTGAATCCACATTTGACAGAGTTTATAAAATATTAAATTTGATAATTTTCGTAACAGTTTTAGGTTTATGCCTAAGTAAACCGTTTATTCCAAAGCCTTAGGGAATACCATTTTCTGAATGTACTACTAATCTTCAAGAACCAAAATTATAACTCTGTACATGACACTTGTCAGTCCTGCGTAGGACGGACGGTGAATATCTTAGGGCCGTATGAATCAACTCATCTCAACTGTGATGCCCGTCTCACGACACGTCAAAGTAAACGTCAGTCCATAGAAAACTGTAATTTTCGACGCATCTTGTGACGGGCATCTCAACCAAGATCAGCTTATTAAAACGGCCCTTCGTCTTACTTGAAATAGAGGCTTGTGGTGATGGCAAATAAGAATGTCTATACGGTGAAGGCCAAGACGAGGAGGCAAAGAGAGAGGAGGAAGAGAACCATAAACATAAACCAATCTGAGATTCAAGTAAACACAGACGTAGTGAGTAATCAAACGACATTGTTATTTGTCGAAAAAGTCCGTATTTAACTTATTTTCTTAATTAACACATCGACGGGTACTGAAACTAACTATGAAAGCAAAATAAAAATGAACTTATGCGATGAAAAACGATGTCATATGTCGCACTATGTAGGTTGTGGAGGCTTACGCATTCGGTTCAACAGATTTCCCAGATGGCATGTGGTTATAAGGCGAGGCAAGGGAGAAACAGCATTAGCAAGTACGGCCTCAGCTACCTAAACACTGAGTAAAGTCACAGTGAAATCAATCTTTGTTAATATTCAAATACTCATAAAGAGAAGGGTAAGACAGTGATTTGTCAAGCCTAGAGGGAAATCAAGGGCAATCTCTAGTAGCCACGGCAATAGACTTTGTTATTACAACAGTGCTTTACGTAATAACATAATTTAAGTTGGTATGTACACTCCGGGAACTTGGACAAATTTAATTTGCAAAAGAACATGATAAGAAATTATTATTGAAAAAGTTTCGAGCCCCAGGCACGTGGGTGACATTTCGTCCTACAGGTATTTTTTCTTTGGAAAGATTCTCTGTTGTTATTTTCGATATTGAATATTTTATAAATTAACGGTTTTTGTGTGCGTCCTTTGGGCGTGGAATAATGTTCTTCGGGGGTGAGAAGGGGAAGGCACTCTTTGCCAATTTATAATAACAACCCTTGAACCTTAGTTTGTCACACTGTTGTCCTCAGTGACAGGTACTTTGAAAATTTTCAAGCATTAACTGCTTATAAACATAGTTTTTGTGTCCTCATTGACAAATTACTATCAGGGTTTTGGACTACTGTCGCCATATTCGTAATTTACTCTATTTTTAAAAGAGAATGTTCTTACTTTAATTAAATACTCATTTATCAACTTACATTGAGATTGAAACTAACCAGGTTCTCATTACATTTGTTAAGTGATACAGAGAACCTTAGTTTTTTTTTTATTTCAGGCCAATTAGTGCCAAATCATCAACCCTTTACTTTAAAATTATATAAAAAAAGGAAACCCATAACTGAGTTCTTAGCAAAACGTTTCACGTGCGGATAGAAAAAAAATCCTGATCGAAAAAAACTACCAATTCACCTGACGTGACATATCGTTCACTTGGCCAATAGAAACCCCAGCTTGCCAAACTAGGTCTAAAACAAGTCAATTAAAATTGAGAAACTATTAAAACATTTTGATTGGGTTTCCCACTTACTACCCCGTTAGTACATTGCAGCCCACACGAAATTGTTCAATGCGTAATGACAGTGTCCGATCTGATGAGGGTCGGCCCCGGGCCAATCTGAAAGGAATCCCGGTTAATATGGCCGTTATTCCGAACAGGGTAGCACGTACAGTTTGCTAGCGCAGCCACGTCATGCTTAAAAGTCACTGTGACTTGATGAGTTTTAGTGGCACACACACAGTCTATGATATCACTGCTATGATAACGTTTAGGTTAGTTTAGTAAGGCAGTAAGAAGGTGTTTGAACTCTATTTACACGCATTAAGCGATTTGGCTTAGACAGCCGAAACCGCGTTTTAATTATTAATTTAGTTTTAATAATTACTTACTTACAAACTTAGGTATCTAAAGATAAGATACTCACGTTTCTAGGGTTCTGTACATCAAATGAAAAAAAAACAGAACCCTTATAGGATCAATTTGTTTTCCGTCTGTGTCTATCAAGACCCTTTTTCTCAGGAACGCGTGGAGGTATCAAAGTGAAATTAATACCAAATACTTAAGTCTAAAATCCTTTGGATCAGTGAAAAAATCAAATATCTAGGTCAACGCTATCAAAAGATACGGAAGTTTATTCCCTTGAGATTCCCTTGAATATGCGGCATAAACGGCCGTATCTTTTCATTGCGTTAGCTTAGAAGTTTGATTTTTTCACAGCTTCAAAGTAAAACTCGGAAAAAGAGGAACAAATCTTCAATACTCGATTCCCGTGATTTACGAACTAGATATGCATAACTACAAGTTTGTGCGGAACCCTCGGTGCGCGAGTCCGACTCGCACTTGACCATCTTTTTTTAATATTAAGTACTATTATTATATAGTATTAACTAACTTTATTAATATTACTGAGCGGGCGTCTTCGCGAGTAAAAAGCTTCCCGTTGCTCTTACGGTGAATAAAAAAAATCGAGATTAAATCTGCACATTGATATAGCTAAATGTAATAGGGGGTAATTGCACAAAAGATCTTACAGCGTCTAAGAGTATCCAAAAGAACCTTTCTTCTCAAAATACGTATCATAATAATATTTACTGAATAATTTGAGGGAAAAAAGACAAACACCAAAGCACATCCAATAAAGAAATCACCAATGCAGCAGCTGTCCTGCCACTACTTCCACTAAAACAGCATAACAGCGTCAATCGTATAATGAAACTTGTACGTCGTCCATTTTAGTGCTAAAATAGAATAATGAATTGGGTTCGAGGACAAAGCCAGTAATCGGCAGTAAGCGAGTTGAGGTGCCTTTCATCACCCGGAACCTATTAAGAGTATCGAATCCGAGATTGCGAACAGATTTGTCAGAGCCTTTGATGTCGGTTTATGACGGGAACAGGATTTCTATTAGTTTTACTATTGTTCGGTTCGTATCCGGTTTGTAAGTGATTGGTAGGACAATTTTTATTACGTCGTTTTGGTGGCGACTGAAAATCAGAAGCATTTTACTTATATACTTTTTTTTTTCGTATTAAGATTTCGTAATAATTCTGACATGTTTTCCTGCAGAGCTACGCAGATTTTTATATTATTTTATAGTTGTATATAATGCTAGAATAAGTATTATTATTATTATTATCATTGTCATAACTAGTCATAAGTCAACTGTTTAATAATTAAAAAATGACTAACTGATGAATTTCTTGCGGCGCTTCTAAGCAGTGTTCTCCTCTTGGGAAGCGCGGTAGACGTTTTCTTTTTATTTATTTTGCATTTTAAGTAAATATTTTTGGTTGGACACGTTAATGTCTTTTGTATAAAAATACCATGTTAAATAAATTACTTCCAAGAAGAAAATCCGACCGGCTTGTTAAAATACATATTAAAAAAATCTGCCAATTTAATTGGGTCGGTAAGCCTATACCTCGAAATGGTTTTTGTGTCCATGTATTATAAAAATATTAACATAATAAAAACATTCAAACAACAAACAAACAAATAATAAAAAAGTTTAAGCTTAGTATTCCCTAGCGAGATAGAATTAAGAAACAAGAAACCGCGCAGTATTATAAACGATACAGCCTCGAAATATACAAAACTTAAATAACAGTGGAACTGGCTTATTACTTGTGGAACGAATTTGTTCCATGCGTAACATGCTAGTTCAGCATTGCCTCTGTAACTGCGTAATAGAAGACAATGAGCAGAGTGCATCTTTATCGCTACGGACAACATAGAAACGGAGATCCCGAGTGACAAACAAGTCGCGGACCACTTGTGCTAGCCGTCAACGAATGGATCAACGTTCTAGTGAAGGTTTATAAAATTCTCAAAATACTGAAAACATACATACATACATTTATAAACAGTGAAAAAAAAATCCAGATTAAAACTTTACGTGGCAGAAGGTCAGAACATCAGCAAAATGCCGATAGTTCCACCTAAGTTTTGGTGACCTATGACAGACAGAGATAATGATGACGGTGAAACACAATGTGGTTCCCAAACCGAATGTCAGTACACTCAGCGCCATATTAATAAACTGATCTCAAGTTAGATGCCCATTGCACAATACGTCAAAGTAAATGTCAAGTCGAAAACCGTCATCACTGATGCGGCTTGACACTGGTATCCCAGTCAAGCCAAGTTTGTTAATACCACCCTAAGAGCCAAACTTCATGACTCGTCAGTTATTAGGCATTCGTCCCTCGCGCGCCTCTCCGTCTCAGTGACGTTTAAAAATTGCTCCTCGTGAGTGGGTGAGATAGGCTATTAAGTTTTGCACATAGTAGGTATCTATAGCTATGTTACCAAAGGATTGTGTTATGAGTTCGTTCTTCGTTTCGTTTATTTTTATGTTTCAATGTTATATATATTTTGCAAAACGATAGTTCTGGTTCCATAAATTTTCTCAATTGGAATCTACAAAGACTTAGCTCTTAGCCTAGCATAGCCTAGGGCTTAGTTTGGGTCAAGGTCAGTTTATGTGAAATAAGATAAGCACACGTGGCAGCGCACCGTAGACGCCGAGCTGCGAGCGGCCGGGCTGAGTTGGAGGGACGCAGAACGCGAGGCGCAGGACAGGAGCGGATGGCGACGTCGCACGAAGGCCCTTTGTACCACTGGGGTACCATAGGACGGCAACAAGTCAAGATTGTCCCTGATATTATTTCCGTGGATGGCGTGAATAAGTTGATAACTCGTCAAAAAAGCAAGAAGTAATTTAAACCGTATGCAATCTGTTCTAAATACTAATTTCCTTAAGTTAACATCTCGACTTATTCACGCCATCCACGGATTTATAGTATTGCATATATTTTGTGTACCTTGACAATTAATTTTATGCTAGGGCCACTTGCACGGAATTTTTTAGATAATAAAATAACTCCGAGTTTAATAACCCGGGCTTAAAATTATTTTATTAAACTGAGTTTATCTTGCATGTAAAGAAATTAACCCAGGGTTTACTAACCAGAAAATTTTATTCTGCATGATGGCAATTAATTCCCTCTTCTTACACCCGGCGAAATACAAGAGAACGAATAAGACATAAGTATTCTTCTCTCTCTCACATAACAGTAACTTGCATAAGTATATTTCTTTCTGTCAGATTTGAAGTGACATTACCGTTTTCGGTCGATTATGTTGAATGGCGACCTTCATTTTATTTCATCTGTCAAATCGGTACCTCGCAATTTGACATTTTAAAACTCGAGTTAGAAAGTTAACCCTCCAATTTCGGCGGGTTAAAAAATTACATATTTACCCTATTGTTAAGTGTTAACTCTGCGCAGTGCAAGAAAAAATAATTACTTAACCCTGCGTTAACATTTAACTCGGGGTTATTTAAATTAACTCTGGACCGCGCAAGTGGCCCGAACGCGTTTCTCCAAAAATATGTCAACAACATCAAGAGCATTAATTTCTCCCAAATAACTAACAATTTAGGCTACATTATTATTACAATACAAAAAATATCCACTGCTTAACTAATCTCGGATTGTAAATTTTCAAATCACGCTATCGGAATTCTGACAAGCTAAAAGCCAAAAGTATAATTTTTGCTGACCTAACTTTATTTTTGTGAATCCCAAATCCCACTGAGCTTGCATTTCACGAAGCTCTCAGACCCCGCAATCTCGTTCCTATCCCTTCTAGTCTGAATCGACTTGCTGATTCGTTTTTTAATTATCAGAATTTCTCTAAAGTCCCAGTTATAAGAGCATAGACAAAGGTGGCGCAAACAAAGGCATACTCGTAAAGGTTGTCAGTGCCATGCCACTTGAGCTACAAAATTGCTGCTGCTGCCACCAAAATCTTAGCATAATGAAAATAAGGTTAACGTTTAAAGATAATGCGGTAAGCCAACTTTGTTTCCGAAGATACTTAGGGAAACAATGATGATGTCGCCTTTTATAATGCTTGCGATATTAACGCTGTTGTTTATAGAAATATTTGTTTGTTTATAGAGAAATGTTTAAAGCCGGGGTTTGCCGCGAATGTGGTTCTTTCATCAGACGTTAATGAGAGTACTATGAAGGCGCGAGCGGTCGTTATTAAAAATGTTTGTTAGTGAATTGGCTTCTCGCTTTTTTAGGGTTCCGTACCCAAAGGGGGCCAACGGAACCCTATTACTAAGCCTCCGCTGTTTTTCCGTCCGTCCGTCTGTCAGCGGCCTGTATCTTATTACGAGTATGAACCGTAGGTAGACACTTGACATTTTTACAGGAGTGTGTATTTTTAACACACATAATAAAATTTAACGGGACCATACAAGCAATTTATTTCATAGCAAATTACCTAACCTAAGCATGCTTCACTTGTACAAACTTATAATTTATAATAAACATTTGTATGCCCACGGGCACCACATAGTGATACAGCAATATAATTAAACATCGTGTAATTAACCTATGTTGGACAAATAAATGATTTTGAATTTTAAATTTTTTGATTTGAATTTTCAAGAAACGTGATTTTTGCGGCGTTTTTTGCTCGACCTTAACGATCGCTGTATCTCTTGTCTTGTACTATAGTACAGAACCCTTCGTGTGCGAGTCCGACTGGCACTTGACTGATTTTTTAGGAAATTTAGAGTAACGATATCCTAGCTTTTGTCTGCAACTTCGTTTATACAAACAGCCACGCAGTTAACCTAGTTAGTAGTGACCACCGAATAAAGATGTCGCTAGCGGTCACAGAATACAGCCCGTGATCAATTAGAATAGGGTTTGGGTTTGTACTTCTGTCTCACTGGCTCTCATACGCTCTTATGCGAGTCTAGCCGACTTTATCCGAACCCGAATCCTATAACTAAGTGCTCACGGGCTGTAATTATCCTAGGAGAAACAAGAATAAATGTAAAACACCATTTATTCAAAAGAAACAAGGAAAATACAAATTACATCCACAACACGGCCTCGTCAGAAACAACAAACAAGAAACATTTGTATTATCTATATAACTTGTACTCACGTTCTCGAAAACGGCTCTAACGATTTCGATGAAATTTGCAATGTAGACGTTTACGGGGGCGAAAAATCTATCTAGCTATGTAAAAGTAAAGTAAAGTTTGTATGTGTGTGTGTGTGTGTGTGTGTGTTAGTTTGTTACTCTTTAACGCTGCAACGGCTGGACGGATTTGAATGAAATTTGAAATGGAGATAGATAAACACATTAATTTTCATCCCAAAAGCTCCCCAGGGGGCAGCGATAAACGACTTCTACGCGGACGGAGTCACGGCCCGAAGCTAGTTTATTCATAAAAGCTCGAAAAACGACTAAGGCTCTATTCCACTTTATTTTGACCCTTCTTGCTTTCTTACCGTAATAATATTGCTAACGTGATGGTATCTAGACTCTATTACTTACATTAAAAGCGATACGAGAGTGGAACCACACCAACGGACATTACAGTAGTAAGTTTTATCTAAATAGAACTTAGTTTCTAAACAAGAAGTGTTGTTCTTATTTGAATAAGTATTTGTTTGTTGTGCCGTTCCGTCGAGATTCTGTTTAGTGTTAACCAGTAGTCTAACAAAAAATAAACTATAAAAACCTAACTGCATGTTTAAATATCGTCTATATATTTTCGTATGTTAATAAAAACTACTATATTTTGCAAGAACAACATATTACCTTCAATTAACAAAAATTTGAGAAACAAGTGCTTAAATTAGATATAAGACTACGAACGGGACATTAAGCCATACGATAATAATAATTCGAAAGTCGGAATAAACAAACAAATAAACACACTTGCATTTAAAATATTAGTAAGTGTAAGGCCTCGCGCAGACTGCAGACTATTTATTTAGTCGGCTGATTGTGTTTTGTCTCTAAAAACGTTGTAAAAATGGATACAACCATATAATCGGCTAATAGAAAGTCGGCAGTGTGCGGGGAGGGTAAGGATAACCAATTACGACCAAACGGGTCACGTTGCACTAAAATTCTTCACAAAGTGACCCGTTGTTTTTCATGCCAGTGTATTAGAAGGATTCTCCGTGTCGCTCTATCAAAGATAATTGTGTCTTCTTGGGGTTTTAGTGCGTTAAAATTATGAAGCTAAACAATGTCACGAGAGACAAAGGGAGAGGAGTGGTAGCCCTCGAGTGACGAGCCCTCCCTTTGTTCTGTGACCCTGGTACCAGCCGTGTCATACCGATCCACGGTCCAAATTGGAAGCTTAAGCAATCGCCATGAGACCCCATAAGATAATTTATATAATTATGCACGTATGTTGACTATATTGTAGTTCAATTAATCTTACATAATAACCTAAATAAAGTTCATGTCCGGGATCAAAACCTAGGATACATTTTACCCCGGGAAATTATATAGTTTTGAAGGCGAACTAAGTCGCGGTCAAAAACTAGTTCGTGTTATATTCTAAAAGTTTGTATAGATATTTAAATTTTTGTATTCAATCACGTCTAAATTATTGAAAGGATTTGGATGAAATTTGACACAAGATAATCCTTAACCTATATAGATACACATAACACACTTCATTCTGGAAAAGTTGATGAATCTCGAAGGGAAAGCGATAAATAACTACTCAGACTAAGTCGTGGACAAAAGCTATAATTATATATATACATATGTCAGAAGACGAAACACTCTGGTTTTTAGGAAGTCTGTAAAACGTATCGCTTATCCTTAAATCTTGTACCAACACGTCCTATGCGATACAGGAAGTAGTGTCTCTTTAGACAACCCCAAGAGATCGCTTTTGTGTACAATGTACAACAATGAAATGCTCCGTCCACCTCTACGTAGGTAACATGTTTCAACGTGCTTACTTTATTTGCTGCCTTGCCTGCGGCTTAAAGGAAAATTTCCATGAAAATATCGCGGAGTATGAACTTTGAACTAAGCCTTTGTTGATGTGACAATGGATTTTAGTGAAGGAGGGAAATAATATAACTCTGCCACTAAAATTTTATTGTTTAATAAACTAGTTTGTTTAATGTGGATATCTAAAGCAGAAGGGCCTTGGGCTATAGGCGGATTGATGTAGGTATAACTTCTTTATGTTTAAAACACGCACGATCAATTTCTACAAAGGCCTTGTACAAAACGTTTTTCTACATGATTTTATTTATGCTCCGCTTATATACTGAACCTTATTACAATGCAATGAGGTGAAAAAGTGGATACATCTCTGTAGTCGACTATGTACTTTAATATTTCTCAAAAAGATACGAGTTCAAACCTACCTAAGGATTACGTTAACTACAGCGGAGTGTTTCCGCTTCCATCCATCATCGGATCAGCACAATGGCACCATAACATCTACCGCCCTTCTAGTGAATACCCATACTTGTATGGGATCGAGTTGTATCGTTTTTCACAGATATAGCAGTGTCATCGGGTTAAATTCTGAACTCCTGCAAGGTTAGTAGCCAAAAAAAACAGTTACTTAATATCAGGGGATCTCACACAAAATGTACTAAGGCGCCTAGGCAAGATGCGCATAACGCTAACTTAACGATTTTTGATAACTGACAAAACGTACGGAATTCCCATAAGCGACCGACGCGACAGGTCGCCAATACTAGGCAATGATATACATACTTTTATATAGAAATCTATATTTCTATACGCAGGAAACATCCAAGACAAAACAAAATACTCGAGCTCATAACACTATAATGCCATACCGTGAATCGAACTCAGGTCCGCTGGCTTCGTAGACAATAGGCCACTACTAACTAAACTACCCGCGTCTACAAAAAAGGTTATACTTACAATTATAATACACTATAGCTTGCATGTTGATATTATCACATCGCAGTGCATTTCAGTGTTATGTCAAACCTGTCACGTTAGTAATATCTATGTAGTTAGCATCCGATTTAAATGCCGGTTTAAATGCCAGCACACGCGCCCAAATTGTTTGATAGGTTTAACATTCATTAATATATTGGCCATTCTGTCGACAGAATTTGACCTGGATATAATTACTACTCGTTTTGTTTTTTTTTTGAACGATTGGTAAAATAAATAAATATCAGATAATTTTACATAATTCGGAAGTATTATTAACAGTGACGCAAGATGTAGCCAAGATATTATCAAAAGGATTGCAATATCCAAACAAGCTTTTAACAATAAGAAACGCATTTTCAAATAATAAATTGCAACTAACATTAAAAATCATTTCATATGGAGTATAGCCTTATACGCTAGTGAAACGTGGACACTGATACAAAGAGATAGAGATTAGAGGCTTTTGAAATGTGGTGTTGGAGGATAATGGAGGGAATAAGTTGGATAGAAAAAATATCTAATGAATATGTGCTGAACAGAGTAAATGAAAACAGGAATCTGCTTACGACAATACAAAATAGAAGATGAATTATGATAGGACACGTGCTACGACACGACCTTTTCCTAAAAAACATCATAGAAGGAAAAATAGAAGGAAGGAGAGGCAAGGGAAAGTACCGTACCAGAAAGTCAAGCAGTGAGATAAAGAAAGAGAGAGATAATTTTAAATACATAGGTATTGACGTACTTTTAAGGATAAATAAATAGACTACACGGCATACTTTGAATACATAGAACACAGAATCTCTGAGATATGACACCCCCCGGTTACGATTATTTCTTTTTAAGTATGTCAACAGATCTTTCGCTACAAAAAACCTAAAATTCAATGTGACGGGACTTTAAATACATTAGGGTTAGTTCGGTTTTAACTTATAGAAACATACTTAGTTCTAGATTCCATATTCGTAGAGTTATGTATCGAGTACCTATCAATAATTGTGTATTTTTGTAGATAAAAAGTAGCAGGTGATTTAGAGCGTTTGCGCACTGCATCCGATCCGAATCCAAGAAATGTTGGTCCGAGTAGAATAGTACTACCTACTTGTATGAGAAATTGAATGACGGAACTCGATTCTAGTGCGCAACCTACCATACAAATAATACTACTGCTTGGGACTGATACAGTGCGCAAACGCTCATAGTATTTCATCAGGAGCCTAATTACGAAGACATAAAACATGCCAAGTTCCAGGCAGTATAAGGGATAGAACTGTGGTAGAAAGAGACATATATGTCTGTCCCTCTCTATTAGGCTTTGCCAGTTCATGATGTAGCCTCTGATGGTAAGTCATCATCGCAACCCATGTACACTCCATTACTCGTACTAGAGGAATCGCGAGTTCACTGCGGCGTTTGAGGAAAGACTACTCTCGGTTTTCGAAACGTAACGATAGCCATATCGTTACCACCATTACTCTTAAGAAAGTGGTATTTAATGAGAATATCACCCCAAATGTATCAAATAAACATTAGGGGGTCTGTCCCGCGAAAATAAATATATATTTCCTTCTTTGTTGCCTTATCAGTGGGTAGGTACTGAAGCGGAATAGCAAGATAAATACGAACTTATCCGACAAAAACCGATGTTCAATGTTTATTCACTACATGCCTACATCGCTGTATCTCTACATGTAAATCCCTAAGTTTCTTTTATTGTTATTAGTCCACCATTTATTCCTGCGCGAGTACTTATTTGTTCCGAGGTTTGTATGTTTTCTTTGTATTTAAGTAAATAATATATTTATATAAGTATAATGTTATCGTTAACAGAACTGGTACCCATAGCTTAGAGCTTAGTTAGGAAAAAGGTCAAATTGTGCGAGATTGTCCCCTGATATTTATTTATTTATATTATTGTTAAAGATTCTTCCCAATTTTGTGTTATTTGTAGGTACTTTGCTAGCAGTTTTTCGCTAGAGCATACTTAATAACGAGGTACATAGTTACAGGTACTTATTTACGTTATTTAATTTGGTAATTGTCATCTTATTACAAAAGTTAACGTAACTTTAGTTAATAAGATAAAGCTGTCCAATCCTTTGAAGCACAGCTATAGGTTGACTCACGGCCACGAATGAAACGAATTTTATTGTCACCAGTGATTATGTGAGTGCCTTCCTTTCTAATTTCAAACCCAAAACCTTCGGTGCAGCTCTCGTCTTTTGGTCTTTACGTTAATCAGTGAAATAATAAGGTTTTCAGGTTTCAGTTTTGAGGATTTAATTTTTATGAGCGTCTATTTCAGGGCTCAAAAACTTTTTGATAGAAGTAGCAATACATTCTAGTGATTTCTAAAACACTGTAAATGCACCCGCCATTCCTGTAATATAGAGGGTTCCAGACGTCACGAATTTTCCTGACATCTCCCAAACGAACATTTTTGAAAATAAATTCGACTGCTGTGGCAGAAAACATGACAGGATTCTATTTTAAAAGTCAGGGGTTTGGTCGGGACTTCAGATTTGTGTGTTAAATATTAGATTCTACAGATACCACGCGCCCCGGCTTACTCGTTTGTTCATGACATACAAAAATTATAAATCTAAGTTTTAACCAAAATCACACGAAAACATAATAAATATCATCCTTAATAAACACAAAGAAGTATTAAACAGGGTATGTACATTGTACACGATCGCTGGAAGTTAAACAAAAGCCGAAAGACGAAAGAGGCTTAAACGGAGCCGAAAGAACTGTCAGCATAAAATATATTTAACTCGAAACACTTGAAGCAATAAGGTTCGCAACAGATTACTCAAGTTCAAGCCATGAGCTTAAGGCATTCCCGAATAAGCAAGGAAATTAGAGCTCTCGCCAAGCCTACACCCTGTATACACATTCATATGTACACTGGTTATATACAACGGGTTCATATACTTACAAGGCGGGATAATAGAGTTCGGGTACTTACTCGATTTTCATTTGTTGCCGTATATTACTCGATTTTCATTTGCTGCCGTATTTTAGCTCGGTACTTTTGGTTCGAATTTCGAATAACCAAAGTCGAAATGTGGGCAATCGCCCCGTTTAGGAGCTAACGTATTTTTGCAGTCTTTAACATTTTTGTCGAGCAGTTTTTGAAAGGGAAAATGGAAATGCTTCTATTGCAAAGGTTTGTTTGTTTTTTTTGCCTTGTTCACGTCAAATGGAGGAATGGATTGACGGGATATTTTTTAAGGGATATTTGGATTAGTAAGAACTATTTATCAAAGAAAAAAATACATCACACAGTTTGTTGACAAGAAAGAAGGTAAGGTCCTAAATCATTCATAATTCATTTCATATTCGTAACAACTTAACAAAAAATACAACAATGTATTATTTATTCCAATAAATCGTATAATGAAACCCAACCTTACTTCATACTTACTTCAATCAAACCATTAAGTAACTGTAGGTTTCCAAAAATGTTATATAAAGTGAATGCCCGTCTGTATCTTAATTCAACTTCATTTAACTTTGACAGTTAAATGAGCTAAATTCATTAAGCGTGATGGAAATGTATTTCCGTTTATTTCTATTTACCAGTGTAACTAAATTATTCACGTTTTAACGTTATTATGCATTACGTCCATGAACGCGCGGAAGGTCCATGAATTTTCAACAAAACGGAAATCAGCTGGAAGTCTCTTGCAAAACGACTCGACAAACGTGGACGTTCGCTTTATTACTTTTTCTCAGAACACGTGTTCTCTCGCAGATTATTTTCGTTATTAACTTTTATATCACGCGAAATACTTTAACCTCGTCCTGCTAAATGTTTTCTATTCTTATACTTCTTTCAAAATCTTTATTGATGAAGATTTTACGCACATGCGATCATTTAGCTCTGTATGGCAACAATCAACATTAAATATCGCAAAATACAGAAATGTTTAATCTGTTTTTAACTACGCTTATTAATATTCTTTGACTCAAGGACGTTTAATAGGATAACTAGGTGTTACATTTGGTGACGCACTAGGCCTGCCTACGAAGCTAGCGGTCCCGGGTTTGATTCTCGCTAAGACCAAATATTTGTGTGATGAGCTTATGCTCGTGTTTGTTTCCGAATCTTAAATGTTTTATTTATTTTTTATTAATAATATGTTACCTATATAGAGACAACAACACACTAGCCTAGAACTTATTTGCTATAACCTAAGGGCTTGTTTAGGAGACGCGGGGCGTGCGGCGGAGCGTCGTTGTTTGCGTGCACACTGGTCGCTGACTATGAAAGACTTCTTTATTTCCATTAGGTCAGCGACCAGTGTACACGCAAACAACGACGCCCCGCCGCACGCCCCGCGTCTCCGTAAACAAGCCCTAAGGCCCCTTGTACAAAAATGTGTACATGATACGGCCAATGGAATAGGGATCCATTGCATAGGAGATAAGGTGGAATTTCCATTGTTTTTATGACTGACAATCAAATTAGAAAATTGACTCTATTCTTTTCACAATAGGTTCATATTCCATTGGCAAATTTCGTTGAAAAAAAATTAATTAATTTCGGTGGGCCTTAGGAGGATAACAGTTTTACTTCAATTTGTAAACCCTCTTTTTAGACACCATTCCCAATTACTATAAAGCTTTTTTATAAATTCTAATAATGAGGCCTTGAGTGGTCTACTAAATACTACATCTGTTCCAAATTTAAGTCAGATTACTTCAGCCATTCCTAAGAAAAAGGGTCTTGACAGACCGACGGATAGACGGACTGACGCACAGACGGACAACAAAGTCATCTTATAAGGGTTCCGTTTTTCAGTATTTGGTGCGAAACCCTAAAAATAAGATAAATATTAAGGTACTAGGTAATAAGTACCAATAGTTAACCGTAGAAAAATAAAAATAAATAAGTACTTATTATTAATAAGTACTTATTAAAAAGCCGTGGTAGTCTAATGGTTTGGCCTGCCGACTCTTAAGCGGAGGGTCGTGGGTTCGAACCCGGGCTCGCACCTCTAAGTTTTTCGGAATTTAAGTGCGAAATATAATTTGTAAATTTACCATGAGCTTTTCGGTGAAGGAAAACATCGTGAGGAAACCTGCACACACTTGCAAAGCAATTTGACGGTGTGTGCGAAGTTCCCAATCCGCACTGGGCCCGCGTGGGAACTATAGCCCAAACCCTCTCATTGTGAGTGGAGGCCTGTGCCCAGCAGTGGGACGTATATAGGCTGGATTATTATTTTATTATTTATTATAAGTACTTATTATTATTTTTAGTCAAAAATAAAGTATGACAGCCATGTGTGTCATAATGATCCCAATAGGGATAACGAGAGTCGTACACTATGTAGATTATCTTTGTAACTCGACAAACATCTACCCCAATTAAAATGCGCTTATATGAAAATGTTCGCTCTCAACTCGGGGGCATCTGCAGCGAGCACCGAATTACAATTCTCATTTCCACTCCCCGAATATTCGCGCACCTAATTTTTTTCTGCGCAAAGATACAGCAGAATTAAAATAAACTCGGTGCTACGTGCTGACGAAATAAAAACTGTGTTTTTTAATTTTTTTCAAACGTCTCCCGGTCTTACCATTACTGGCGCGTGAAGAGTTATTATAAATGGAAGCGGCTGGCCTAAGAATTATGATACTTTTGCAGTTTACTTGTTTATTATTTTAACAGATTCTGACGTATCTTTGGTGTCAAGGTGGTTAAGTTACAAATTTTTTGAGTTAATTATTTACCAGAATGGCACAACTTGATTTTTTTTCGTTTATCGCGCATTACACACGGGGCATTACGTACAAAGAGATTCCCGAAGATCAAACTTAATTCTTCCCCTTCCCCTAATTCCACGTATATGCAAAGCCATACTCCAGCAAAGTTATGCTTAAAAATGTAATAACACCTCTTATCCAATAACAAAAAAAGTCAAAACTTTTGTTTTGATGAAGGTATTTAATAAAACTTATACTCGCCTTTATTGGACAACTCAAAATCAGGGATTAGTTGAGTTTCATGTTGTTGTTGTCATTGATGTTGCAATAAAATTCTTAAACAACGTAGCTGTAGTTGGCCTTCGCTCATCTCGTTCACGCTGCACACAGAAATCTAGACGAGTCTTTTCGACGACGACGAGCCATTTCTTTATCATTCTTTTTATACTTGTTTGCGATTTTTGTGGTAGTAAACATGTTGCTTTCCTACTTCATTTACAAAGTTGCATTCTATCCCATATTTTCAATTAAAATAATATCTGGATGCAGAGTATGTAGCGCAAAAATGCAAATCTCTCCCCAAATCTGACGCAGTCCCATAAAAAATGTTTATGAAGACCCTTCCAGAGTTTAATGTGTATGCCATCCGAGCCAATCCTCGGAATACAGAGTGTCGGAAATTAAATTAGAATAAACATAATTAAACAGTTGGCCCCCATTTGCTTCGACTTTCAAAATTACAGGATTTAGGGGATTAAATGCCGGCCTGATGTTAAACGCGGGATTTGGGACCAAAAATGTATAATGCTTGCGAGTTATTTTTTTAATTAATTCATTTGCATAGGAATTTCACGGCCGTAACGTTCACACGGCATAAAAGATGATTTATCAGGCGGGGCGTCCAACGGGGGCGTTTTCAAGTTTTAGAAGATATTTCGCAGCTTTAGTGATAAATTATCATTATCGCCTTCTTCATGAACGAGCTAATTGTGAACAAACAGGGCGGGAACAGATGACATTATTAACTAACTATGGCTTGTAATAAATTAGGAAAAGCACACATTGCCGCGTTATTAACTGTGGCGGAATAAAGGCTATTTGCAAAAGGTTTTGTTTGTTGCACAATTATTTCGGATGTAATTCTTACAGTTAAAGCTACAGTGTGGTGTGTGAATGTTTTAAGATATCTTTGCATTATCTTAATTACAAAATTGTGTTTAATCTGCGTAATTGAGTCCCACAGACCCCACATAGTCTTATAGTTCGCGGAGTTCCTTGTTAAGATATTATGATATTGGTAGACGGTTGGTACCAGAATCGATTTGGTTAGCCGGGAAACGAAATGGAAAGTGTAGCTATAAAGCGAATCAATTACAATATTGGTCACGGACTCTGGACATAGACGTAGAAGACGTTATAAAATTTACAAATTTGTATTTTATTTATTCACTCGTTGTCATGATTATTAAGAAATTCGAGTATTACGAATGAACATAATATGAATGTTATTTCTTTTTTGTAAACATTGACAACGTTTTACTTAGTTTGAGATAATACCTGACGATAATGGTTTCTGGAGCTGCCAGTAACAATAGTTTGATTCCAAAACCAAAAACAAATGAGTGCAGATCACAAACATTGAACAGCAAATAAATGCGCTTCGTATTCGTCCACCATTGTAAGTTGATCCCAGCCAGTGTACGAAATGGCGAAGCCCAGGCTGTGATCTAATTTGGATGCCACCACTGGTAGTTTTGGCCACGTATCCAATTTATGTTCGCCACATATTGAGACTCGTGCATGCACTGTGGTTCAGCCGGTCCTTTATAGGAAAAAAAAACTAGTCAAGTGCGAGTCAGACTCACGCACCGGGGGTTCCGTATTTTAGTTTATACTTCAAAAATATACCTTTTTATGTTATATGTTTTTATTCGTATGAAATAATGTGCATTTTGTGTTGCCAAAATTTAACACAAATTTTCAAAGGTTTTTAGTTATTTCTCACAAACAGTAAATTTAGAACCCTTCATTTCATTTTTCCCGTAAAATATAAATAATTAGCTATACCTAGGTACTTCAGGAATTTTTCATATTTTTTGGTTCATAAACTTCGGAGATAAGTGGGGGGGAATTTTAATATTTTTTTTATCTATTCTCTCTAAGAGATAAGCTCTTTCATATGACACCCCATTTGCACCAAATCACTTTAATTTTTAACCCCCTATTCTTAACACCTTTCCAATTATTTATAAAATTAATTTCATTTACTAAAAACAGATGCGGGCAAGCAAATTATACAATTATGCCAAATTTCAAGTTGATCTCATTAGTTGCTGAGAAAAACAGACAACGAAGTCTCACCATAAGGGTTCCATTTTTACCATTTTGGTGCGGAACCCTAAAAACAGCATTTTTTGTGGCCACGGCAAGCTGTTTGCGGAAAAGTGAAGCTGTTACGTAACAACGCAAGCCGAGCTTGTTTGTTAAGTGATGAAACTTTTCATACATTTAATTTTCAAAATTGCTTATATTTTTGATGGTCTAAACTTTTGTAAAAAAACGTTAATGAGAATTAATAAATATAAATATCAGGGGACAATCTCACACAAATTGGCATAGTCCCACACTAAGCTCTAGACTTGTACTATGAGGCCTTAGCGACGATAAACATACTTATATAGAAAAATACATACTTAAGTACCTACATAGAAAACATTCATGAAAAAAAAAAAAGTACTCACGCTCGTCACTCAAATATTTTCCCATACCGGGATTTGTAGGCAGAGTCACTTCCAACTAGGCTAGTAACCTCCTCGACTTTTTTTATTTGGCCTTTTTACATTCATTTATTTAGTTTTCCCAGTTTAAATTCAAAATAAAAAAATATCCTTGTACGTTTTTTCTGGTTTAACAACGCTTTCAGACATCTGAAACGTCTAGAAATTGGTAAATCCCCAGCAGACGTCTCATTTGAAAACATCAGCTTGAATTTGTATTTTACAACTCCTAGGTAAAAGTTGTGCCCCCTGTATATTAACCGGAACGATAAATCCTCGCTGACTTAATTAACATATTTTTTAAGATTTCAGGACGGAAACAACATCCTGTATAAATTAAGCGCAAGTGCAATTAATGTTTACGTCACTTTATTTGTGAAATCTGTACTTTCAAATTAAAAATATTATTAAATAGCTTGAAAATGTAACACATTAATAAACTCCTGAAACAGGGCTCTCCTTTAAAAGTGAAGTACCAAGTCGCACTTCTCTCTCTTCGAATTTAATCACGAAACACTAGTAAAAGGGAGGTCGAAAATGGCCGAAGCATCCGAAGTTTCGAAAATATATTGTCTTTTGATTCACAATAATTACCGTTAGCTTTTATCACCTCGCACAGCTGAGCATAATATCATTAATAACCCATTCTGTCTTTGTATGGCCTTATTAAAAAAAGTATATCAATCTTCATTATGGGAAAGAAATTGTCACTGATTAACGTTTTCCAGAAAGCCTGCTTATATCGCTTAAAATCCCGATTTTTAAGTAACTTTACACAAACGTCACTATCACACCGATTAAAAACTGTACGCCATACATTAACGCGTCAACTCCCAACGCCTCAATCATCCCAGCTAACCGAGCAATGGTTACCCAACTCCCTGTAATTCTCATTACAGTTTTGCGCATGGACGCAGTCAGTCCCCATTCGCCAGGGATCTCCGAAAGCAGTTGGGTCCGTATCGTGCGAGCGCACGCTTGTGCCTCGCCCCGCAGTGCCGGTGCAAAGTTTCGTCAGTTCAGTTCGACCGCGGTTCGGAACGGGCCCCACTGGTTTTAATGGACTAGAGAAGTTTGGATGATAGTGCCGATCGCCTTTTGTTTTTTTGGTAAGTTTGTTGTTTAAGTAATTTTATGTTTTGTGGTTGTTTTGTTGTGCGTCAAATATGTATACGAGTAGTGTAATATTGTTTTGAATATTTACGGAGAATAACCGATAAAGAGTTACTTAACCGATAAGAAGCTATAGTATAGATTAAATCAAAACAAAACTAAACTGAATTAATAAATTAATATTTTTTGCTTTGCGAAAAACAAATAATAGTTACTGACGCTTTCAAAACTTTTAAAATTAATATATAAGCCTTCCGATATCTGCAAAACAATTTAATCATGCTTGAGGGCAGAACCTCTCTTATGAGATGGGGCCTGTGCCCAACAGTGGGGGGAATTTTAACTTATATTAGGTTTATAAGGTACTGTATGGATTTTAAGCATATTTTTAGAGCTTCGTCAAAGAATAGCAACGGTAAATTTTCACAAAAATAATGATTTATTAAAATAAAATATCTACTATTAATTGGTCTGGTCTTGTGATTGCTTAACTTTGCTAAAGGACATTGTTAACGAGTCACGTAATTTATAGTATTACTAGTGTTATTTAATACCATTAAAATAGCACTCATATTTTGTGATAATACGGAACTCTCAGTGCGTGAGTCTGACCCGGCACTTACCCGGTCTATAATATTTTATTTGAATCGGAATCTGTGCCTCTCCAAGCAATTTATTCTCGAACTTTTGTTCATTCATCAAGCTCAGAAGCAATAATCATTTCTCAGTCCAATATGATTTTTAGACATGCGCGCTACTGGGATTTTCAAATGAAAAATGTCTTTCTCCGCTGATAATAAACCTGAACGTAAAATATTACATACTTATAAACGTTTTAACGTATGATTAATTTATAAAGTATTTTATATGTCAAGTTTTCGATTGCACAAAATCACGATGAATATTTTTAACCTAGGATGAAAAGGTAGATTGATTGCTTTGGTTCTTGATATCAAGGTATTTTTATTTAAATTTCGCCGTAAAAATTACAATTAAGAAGGTATACTTATATTGTTTTATGCACACGCACAACTACACATGAAACTTCCACGACTAGTTAAATCATATTCACACAACAAACATTAATATTCCTCAGGAATACACTCAAGAACAAGAAAAATGGAATACTGTTTGGTGTAATTCAAAAATATGTACACACTTTTGCACCTTATTTCAATGGGATAAGGCGCAAAAGTGTTTACATATCTTGGAACTCGACTGTACTTACTTTACATGCACCGTGGGACCCATTTTCATTGACCTCGATTGTACATAACAATATCCAAGACACCAAACATCAATCGGTTTCAATACTAGATGTCTCTGAGGATACAATACGAATACTCATAATGTATCTGAAGAGGTTTGTTCCATTGGTATCGTAACTAGTGCCCTCTGGGAGGTCGCTCCATGACATTATTTAATTATAATTAGATCCCGAGTGGTATAATGGATCGTGGGAAGCCGATGGATGCAAGTAGCACAAAACCAACCGTCGTTGAGATCCTTGGGGAACTCCTTTATTCTAGCAAAATAAAGTAATCCTATTGGTCGATTTTTCCTTGCCTGCTGCATCGCACAGCTCTAGTGGAAACGCAGCCTTAATCTAAATAATATAAAACAAAGTCGGGTTAGTTACACCATTTATAACTCAAGAACGGCTCGACCGATTTTTGTGAAATTTGGTGCACAGATAGTTTAATACCTGGATTAACATAAAAAATACTTTTTATCTCTGAAAATTTGATAGTTCCCGAGAAATAAGCGAAAAATGACTACTACGCGGACGGAGTCGCGGAGAAAAGCTAGTAAAGATTAAAGATTAAGGCATTACCAGGGTAAATTTCCGGGCGTTTCAACCGCCGTCATTAGTGTCATCATTATATTGACGAAATCAATGACACTACAGCAACTTCTGATGCTGATAGAAACTACATCCCCGCTTCTGCTTCTGTTTACATCAAGAGTTGCTGGTAGGCATCATTGATATCGTCAATATATTGGTGACACTAATGACGGCGATTGAAACGCCCGGAAATTTACCCACTACAGTAGGTAAACCGGTCGCCGTATGCGATTGGGTGATCGTACGGTCAGGACGGACATCTGTCAAGCAACGTCACTCGGCCGGATTCGCCGTAGGTGAACGAAGTAGTCAGTTGGCCGGATAATGCCACCGTTTACGGCGATCGTACTGTCATAAGTCATTATACGGCCACAGTATCAAACGAACGGACTAGTGTAAACAAGATGTAAGTCAGCGGGTCTGTTTAAGACCTATACGTACATCGTATTAGACGAACGGAGTACTGTAAACATGGCATTAGCGGATCCATTAAAGACTGATGCGGCCGTATGAACCGACCAAATTACTGTAATTGTGCTAAGGTTGTGTCGTACCAGAAAGTCAAGCAGTTGACAGAACACGCCTCATAGTTGTTGGCGATTACTTTAACAAGAGCTTGCTTCTTTAATATAGACAGAGAACGAATTCAGATAAATTTAAACAGTAGCCTCAGATTTAAATTAAGTTTAACGGAACTCCCTAGACACGGCGCCAATATTCTCTGTCTGTCAGGTGAAGTTTAATCCTGGAGAGAATCGAACTCGTGGCGCTCGATGCAATACGGTGCTCACACTATCACAAGCAAATCAGTAGGAATGGATAGACTAGAGCTATTTTCGTAAGGAGCTGTCGAAAATAGAAATCATTAAGGTGTTTGCAACCGACATCATCTTATCCAAGGGATATAATGAGAGGTCACTAATCCAAATGGTCATAAGTTTGAAATGATTTTTTGAAACCATTTTTTTAACTTCGTTTGCTTTGTAGTCCTTTGTTATGACTTCCTTTTTTTTTTAAATTTGAACTTATGAATATTATTTATTATGTAATACAATTTAGTATAAAATAAATAAAATCAGGAGGAGGTAATAGGAGGTCAGGTAGAAAAGAAATTTGTTAAGGCCTGAATCACATCTATCAGCACCGAATCGCATTTTGTCATAAAATAGCTACTTGTATGAAGACGTACGCCTAAATTCTCCTTTTGCATGCGCGCGTACGCATCTTCATACAAAACAGCCATTTTATAATCACACAATGTGAATCGGTGGCGATAGATGTGATTCACGCCTTAGGCCTACTGGAGGGCCACTTTGAGTCTATCAAAATGTAAAAAACTTACAAAGTGAAATGCACAACAGTTCACGTCACTATTTTACTTTTTTTTATTTCTGCACCCGTTAAAGTTCGCCTAATGCAAATTGTCTAGGCCCACAGATAAGAGAATTGCGTAACGTCTAGTCTTCAGTGTCCCTATGTCGTTTTTACCCAACTGCTCGAAGCCAAAAAAAGGGTTATTAGTTTGACATGTATGTGACAGTATGTGACCAAAAATCGGATGTTCCACTTTAACGCCTAAAAATTTGGACCGATTTCAATAAAAATAATCTATATGATGTGTCTAAAACGTAATGTGTGTCAAAGGCTAGTCGCCAGCCAGGTTTTATAACTTTTTTAAAGGAAGGAATGTCCGATAATATCAGACTTTCCATGAATTTAATATAGTTTAAAAAAGTATAACGTCGTTGGACGACAGGTGTCACGCAAATAACCTCTTATTATAAAATTTATTATTTATTTATTATTATTAAAAGTATGAACTTTCGCTGCCGCTGAGCTACGCGCTACGACCGTAGCGGTTAATCGTAGCTGTTGGTAGTTACGTAACTCTTCGTTCGTAGCTCATTATACGAGTCATCATTTTAGGTTTATAGGATAATGTTCTATTTAATATGTCTCAGCTCAGTCCAACTAAAAATGTAGGAGTAATTAAAAAATATTTAATTTGAACTCTAGACTATGCCAGTATTGTCAATACAACTGTAGTCATTATTTCCGAATATAGCATGTTTCTACTATGGTTACTATGGTATCCCTAGACTGTCCAGTGGTTGTGATTGACGCTTAACGATTAAACAAAATTTAAATAAAATGTATTTCGATGGCTAAAATGGCAATTGGTGTATAGGACAATTTAATTTTATTGTAAAAAAAATGTTCTGTACGCTAATGTACAGATCAGTTTTTACAGTATAATTGAATAGTCCTATACGCGAAGCGACGACCTGATAAAGATCGCGGGAAACCACTGGATGACAGCAGCAGAGGACCGATCGTTGTGGAAAACCTTGGGGAAGGCCTTTGTCCAGCAGTGGACGTCTTGCGGCTGATGATGATGATGATGATGATACGCGAATTGCCATTTAAGCCATCAATTTGATTGACGTAAGCTGTAGATCTATCTAATCTATCTATTTTATAAATGCAGTGTAATATTGCAATTAGCTGAGGCACTTACCAAGAGACTTAAGAGAAAGTTTATGACAAGGAGAGAGACGTATAAAGACTGATGATATTCTGCTTAACAACTTTTATTGTGCCTGACGGAACCTTATTAGCCTCTTTGGAAACGAAACCCTAAAAACATGTTGCTTAAGCTGAAATCACCTTTACAATACATAAATTACGAGAGAATAAATAAAATGGAAATTACATCGAAAGCTATTTAATATCTATATACTTTAGTCACTTTAACAAATCGGTAGCAGATTAAAGGTAAATGTTGCACAAAGACGAACGAACGGAAAAGTATAAGAATGGCCGGAGACGGAAACCTTTGTCCAACAAATTGTTAAAAAGGAAATGGCGAAAGGTAAGGACGTTTACTACTAACTAATTAATTTGTTTATTTTTGCTTGATTTTGAGGAAAATAAGACAGCGTTAATACAAGAGATAAAGAACGCTTTAGTGCCTGGAGGCGTTTTCAACCATTTTGTTTTTTATCTTATTAGGCTTTTTATAGTTTAAATTAGAAACACAATAACTTTTATGCCCTTATTAATAAACGTGGAGTAACCATGGAGTAGTTAAGCCATGCTTTGTCCTTATCTGTCGAATTCGAATGTTACAATGACAGATAAGAACAAAGCATGGCTTAACAACTTCACGGTTACTTAACGTTTATTAATAAGGCAGTTAAAGTTTCTTAGTAGGCTTCAATTTTTTTTGTAATACGAGTATCACTATTTGGTTACATATTTTATAGATACAGGGTGAGGCATGAATGTTGCTACAATATACTTAGAACCAAAAACGTTCGCGCCTCACACAATATTAAGTGGCTGGTTCAAAGATTGGCTAAGACTGCCATTGTTTCAAATATTGCTGACATTAAATATGCCGGGAAACTCCGGCTTATTTCACCGCTCCTTATAACTAAATCTCAGCTGTCCACTCTTCCAGCATATTAAAATTGTGACACGTGGCAGACAGCCGAGACGAACCATATTCTCTAACGTTAACCAAACCATTACATTGCGAGCTCTAAGCTTGTAGCTACTCTGAGAACGCAGAGATAAAATTATACTGGTTTAAAATCAGACCACCAGTATACCTTGATATGCATTTCAGAAGAATTTTTGAGAATTTTCAGGTCAAAGTAAAATGGTTGAGTGCTTTAAAACTTAGGCTTTTTGTAAAGGGAACGCCTCAAGAAGAACAAACAGTAATTTAAAGCACCTTTAAGATCTGCTAGACTTGCCGGTGGCGGTTTATCATGTTTGTGGTAAAATAAAAAACCTTTTAATCATGGCTTTACCTGTACAAAAAATAATTTATAGCCGCAGGCAAGCGGGAAAACATTTGGATAGCAGTGGCTTCGTCAAGTAATCCCTTTTGACGTAAGATCTCAGATGGTTTTGACGTATAAAGAACATAATTACAAAGCTAAGAAATTTTTCTTTGAACTTGGCGCAACTTTAATCCCCATTTAGTTGCTCGATGGCGAACAGTAGGCTCAAAATGTTGACAAACTGGGCTTGTATTACATTAAATTTTAGCACATTTTGCTTCGAAATCAAAACATCTGATTAGTAATTAGAAGATTTATTGAGCAAATGCTAATCTTTTATTCCCTAAGATTTGCTCGGCCTACTTCTCTTTACTTTTGTCCTTTACATAACCTAGACTAACACAGAATACATAGAAACAAAGCTCTTTGTTTGCCGAGCTAGAAGGTATTTACCTACACAACAAATATAACAGAAAAAGGGCCGTAAATCATTGGCTTTAGGCGTGGCGAGAATTTCGTTTAATCTTGTATACAATTGTCTAATACCGTCTTCTTCCTCGGTATAAATCAGCGCAGAGCTAAGCCTGACCTTTATACCGGCCAAGCGTTTGTCGAGAAGTATAGTCAGTTTCAGTTTGGTGTTAGTCGATTTTGCGTCAACTCGTAACATATTATGGACTGTTATAAAAGAGCCTTTGATTGCTGTTAATTTTAAGCTAAGCTTTTGAACATCCTGTATGTCCAAGCTAAATCACCAAAATCGTACACAAAAATATAAAATCAGCAAACACTCATTTTACAAAAGCAATTCTGTGCTACAAAGTGGATTAATCATTCGACCCGTATTGTTGTCGTCATTTTGTGAAATCCAAATATTTTACGTTAGTTCACGTATTTTGTATTCGTCTTGTCTTTCGTCAAATTAATCTTTTTTTTGTAAATAAAGCATGTTTTATTATGAAATGAAAACGTATATTGAAAACAAAAAAGCCATATTGATTTTTTTATAGAACTTGATATCCAATAATCGACGTTATTTACCTATATGGATCACGAAATGAAATTTTGAGCATAAATTCGGTTTATTATTAGAATTGTGATGCTGTTCACATAATAGTATTTTAATATATCATTTTTAGTAGTAAAAAAAAAATGAAAAATATTATAAATAATCCAAAAGTATTTTATTGTGAATAATATTAATAATAATAGTAAACTTAAATGTAAATAAAAATAGATTTGATTATAATATAGAGAAGTGTAAAAATTATGGTAGAATTAAAGGCTTTTTTAGTTTTTATTTTTATTTTATTTTATTTATATCATTTTAGTAGAGCAATTCAATCGAGCTTCTTAATCTTTCATTACCCGTTCATCTATTATTTATAAAAACTAGTTGCTTTTACGATTTTGTAACCCCAATAACTAAGTAATATTCTGATTTTATAAAAAAACATTTCAGTTGTAACACAAAATAGAGAATGATGTGATACTAATATAGTTGTAAGTTTCTGTAATAATAATAATTAATAATAATAATTAATAATAATATAAAATGAAATTGAGCTCGCCAATGTACCTATTTTTTTTTCAATATACATTACAATGTACGTGTGTGCACCTGCATAAAAAAAGCATCTGCTAACTGTTTGAAATAACGTTAAATTAAATCTTTATAATTATCTTCACACGCCAGGTCAGGTTTAAAATAAACCTTAAGCGTTAAGTCTTACGTTAGAATATGGAATATATGTACCTATTCATTTCCCTAGCACCTGGTAAATTTTATCTCGTGTATGCATGCTAAGCCCGCTGGCTTTATGACTTTCTTATGCAATGCAACCTACTTTTATATGTATTTACATGTTTCAGTCAGGTTAATTTTGGTCAATAGATCTCGTGACCAGAGCTGGTTAAAGTACGTACTAACGACATTTTATTTTAATTGTTGCTGGATAAATTGGTTGGGTTAGATTAGATTTGCACATGGCTTATTTGTAAGTATTTCGATAATATATAAACATCATTTGTTTTGAAAATATCAGTCGGGTTAGGGCCTCTATTCCATCTCGAGTTAAACTATATCGTTATCATACTGTCAACGTTTTGCTAGCTCTTATTCATATCGTGACAGAACTGTAATGTGACAGTACTGTAAAAAAAAATAACAAAATGGTGGATACATCAAGATGAGTTAAAACAAATTAGGGTCCAGTCTAGCGTTTCAACTATTACGTAAAAACTATAATTTGGAAACGTAGTTTTGTACACCTTGACGTCGAAAACGTTAAGAGAAAACGGTTTCTTCCTTGCGCCTTAATAGCAACTTTGTAATTTTATCCTAAATAAATAATATCCATTTTCATTCCATTCCAATAGTGGGTACCATCTCAAACGTTTTCTTTGAAAATAAACAGACAACTTTAATACCTTTTTATTGCGGGTAAACTAGAAGTGGGTTGCGGTAAGTAAAATGCCCGAGACGTGGAAGTTGTGTCAGCCGTTTAAAAATGCACAAGACAAACATGCAGTTGCCGGAACTCTAGCGTGTACATACAAAGGCTAGGGCTTGTTTAGGAACTAGCGGAATGTGGTAGAAATTCCAAGTTTCCTACGTTTTGGAGCATGCTGTATCTTATTAGTGAAAAGGTTGCTTAAAATGTTGCTTGTAAACAAATGAAGGTCGTTGATCAAAGAGCATGTTTCGTGAGGTTAAGCGGTTATAAAGGATGTTCCTAAACCCAACTGGGTTATTCGGACAGTATAATATGTTACCTTAGTTAACAGATTAAGCAATTTAACCTGAATAAAAATATTTTAGTTTTTGTAAAACTTTGAAAGGTCAAAAAATAGTTTTGTATTTTTTATAGCAACACTAGTGTGACATTGAAAAATGATTGAATACTCGGTAGCATAGTTTCTTAGTAACATATAGAAAGCGTTTCTTAAAAAAATGCCTTCTGCAACTCAAGTTTTTAAAAAAGCTACGATTTTCATGACATTTAAAAATGAAACCAAGATTATTTTTGTTAAACTCACGATTACGTCATCTGGTATTATACGCGCCTTCGTTACTTTGACGTTGGATTTAGGTATTTATGTCCGGTATGTTGCGTCAAATTTATATTGTTCGCTTTATCATTCATCCGGCGGTTATAAATGGTGGAATATTAGGTGGTATTAGCAGGTCCGGATATTGCAATGGCAACAGCACTTCAGGATCAGTACCTCTTGTGTCTGAGACATGAGATGAACTAGATCATTACACGTTAATATGTGACCTGATTGCGCATGTTTTATCTCACTATAACGCCATTCAAATAACGGAATTATCATCATCATAATCATTATCATTTACGCCGAAAGATGTCCACTGCTGGACATAGACCTCTCCCAAGGTTTTCCACAAGAAGGAACGGTCCTGCGCCGCTTGCATCCATCATGTCCCGCAATCCTAACCACATCGTTGGTCCACTTTGTTGGAGGTTTGCACACGCTTCGCTTTCATCTTCGCGGACGCCACTCGAGAACTCTTTGACCCCAACGGCCATCTGTTCTGCGAGCGATGTGCCCCGTCCACTGCCACTTTAGTCTAGCCATTCTTAGGGCTATGTCGGTGACTTTGATTCTCGTGCGGATCTCCTCATTCCTGATTCGATCACGCAGAGATATTCCGAGCATAGCCCTCTCCATTGCCCTTTCAGTGACCTTGAGTTTTCTTATAACGCCCATCGCCAGCGCCCACGTCACGCAAACGGAAGTATTATCAGTGCCTCGTAATCCCCACACAATAAGCACTAGCTACCGAGTCGATCGAAAAAAATACAACATGATAAAGTTAAAGTTATCTTGTTTAAAGTCGGCTTGCTCTTAGATAAATCTTAAAGAACGATTTACCTGATTCAATTTTCATACATTTTGACGCAACTAAACCGTACTTAAATATAAAATTAGGTTTTTCTGTTTGGTTCATAGCCCTAAGGTCCTGATCCTGCTAAAAGCGCTTAAATACAAATGACAGTGTAAAAACCGGTCAAGTCAGAGTCGAATTTTCTAAACGTAAGGCACTTTCAGGCTAACCCTACTTTAAGTAAATGTAAATAATTATCACAGCACAGCGTATTTCAGTGAAACACCCTTTGTTTTATATTAAATTTAATTCACATAAATGGTGTATTTTGAATTTAGATTAGTAATTAATTTCCATAATCAGTTGACAGTTAATTACTACTTGAATATGCGCGGCAAGCAACCATGTAGTTTCGCAAGTTCCGTACTTGTTGGCTTCGCAACGTACACGGTTACCGTCTATTGCTCGTTTAAGGAAGTTGAGGGAATCGTGATGAATTTTAAGTTCTTACCTTCATTCCCACGTAATACGTACAAGTCATACATCTATAAATAGATTGTCAGCAAAGTTTTCTTATACAAAACAAAGCATGCATCGAGATAAACCTCTCTGTTGTTTAACGGTTTGAAGTAAAATTTGATTGTTTTTTAAGATAAATAAATAAATAAAAAACCGGGCAAGTGCGAGTCGGACTCGCGCGCTGAGGGTTCCGTACATATTTGGCTGGTTTTTAGTATTTGTTGTTATTCTATAGGGTTTGTTCTATAATCATACCAAATTTGACGTTTGTTATGTTTTACCGTTTTTACGATACAACAAAAATAAAAATACGTTAAAAAAATGTTTTCTTGTATTGGGATCCCCTTTATTATTTCACTTTATGTTTTTTATTATTTGTTAGTAAATCTGCCGTAATAACACATATTCTGAAAAAAAATCACCCCGCTATCTATTACGGTTCAAAAGATACAGCTCTTTATAGTTAGGACAGGCAGACGGACCGCGTAGGCATATTAACAGGGTCCCGTTGGGCAACCTTCGTACGAAACCCTAAAAAGCATGTGAGCATGATCGGAAAGCCGATGAAACTACTTTTAAATAGCATATTACGTATTAGTATAATACACATCTATCATAACCGATTCGTATTTTTGTCCATAGAAAATGGACATTTTGTATGAAGATTGCGCGTCAATTCTCCTTTCACCAGTATGCACAACTTCACACAAAATAGCCATTTTCTATGGATGCTGATAAATGTGATTCTGGCATAGGCAATCAGGAGAAAATAATCTATTAAATGCAGATGAGTTTCGGCCCAGTACTTCTCTAAACGGCCTTTTTGTAATCCCATGTCCTACTCGTAGCGCAAAAGGAAAACGGATGGGTTGATCGTAATTAAGAAGCAAAGATACCCTTATGGCGCCTAAATAAATTTTATATGGTCTTTCCAGAGCCCTTGAGGAAACCTTCTGGTTAGGGCGATATCCCAAACTTGAAAAACATAAATCTATCGGAGATTAAGCTATCAATCAACTCACCGTGTCGTGACAAAATAAATGGACCGGTTGGTAAACATGTTGACAGTCTAGTTGATAAACTGGTTGATGGACGGTGGGTAGATTCAATAGGGATAAGATTGGGGGGAAAACGGCCTATCAGTACAAACCCTTGGCTATCCGAAAGTTTTTATGTAAATCTTTCCTTGTAATTAATAGGTACAAACACCCCAAACTATTCCGTTGATTTATGCAAATAGCAATAACATGAATCATATGAACATTAAAAATTACTTTACTAAGAAGAATAAGAATTTTCTAAATGTGATTTAAAAAACAACTTTAATGTCACAATCTTTAACTGCGTTATGTCGTATTTACTATGGTTATTTATAAAAATCACTCTGTATACTTATCATTATGCTTGTACTGCTTATTATTGTGTTTTACAGTATATAAATAATTCGAAACGACCGCAATGTACTAATTATGTGTGCACACAGAAGCAATACAAACGAAGCCTTATTTATATCAAAACACCTAGTGCTTGTTCAAGGCGATATTTGCTATACAGAATAGGGAATATGTATGAACTTTTATTTATCGCATTTCTTAACAAAATATGAAAATGAGATGGCAAAAAGTGAAATTAAAATTAAAATCGGTTACAAAATACGGATAATAATTAGACAGAGAGGTCCGACATGAACTGTGACGTAACCGTGCACTACGGCCAAATAAACTCCATGTTAAATTCTGTTTTGCTAGAAAGAGATAGAACCAAATCTTTAATGGCTTATATCTTGGTTATTTTTATAGTTATTCAAATTTTTTTTTTCTCTAGTGTTTGTTATATGAATGACTTTTTAAAGCAAAAAATTCATGAAAAACTGTATTTATTACTCCATGGGATGTTTTCTTTGAAGTTCAGTGTTTTTATAACCTTTCTGAATGTAGCTCCGCATTCTAATGTAAGTTAGTCTATTTATAAACACTCCGGTGAGACTGCTACAACTCTGTGCAATTCATTCCGCAACGCTTACAATTTAATTAAAAACTAAAGCCTTCATAAAGTTTTACATCTTTTACGTTTCAGAACCAAGACAATTCGCGAAGTTTCCGCATGTTGCCTACATTGTCCTTTAATTGCGAGACAGTTACGAGTGACTAAGCCCGTCCGTTACCCTCAATTTTTAGGAGGCAAAGTCTTCAGACTAGCTCGTAAAGAGAAAAATGAGGAGGATCGTACGTTTCTTACGAACCCCGTAAAATTAAGTATGGACTACGGAAACAAAAAAGAATTTTGTTTAAGTTTTAAGTGCTTTGAGTGCGCGGGATTGGGGACTTACTTGTCCGGGGATCATGTGGTCGATTGCTTTTAGATGGGAAACTAGCTTAACCTGCCGTTTTACTGTGGAACTAGAGAGAGTGGTTTGTTTATTGGAAACAGTTTCGAATGTACGAGTTCCGGAGTGTGACCCGGACTGCTGTCAACAGTGACTTGGGCTTCTTTTTACAAGCTTTTATTTACTTCCACCCGTCAAGTTGTCTGTAATGAAATCTTGCAAGTTAAATTTGACCTACTTTCCAGTTTCCAATTGAGCTGAAATTTTGCATACATATGTATATCGCGTGATAATACTGATAATGCAATAATATTGTACCAGGGATCTGATCTTATGATGGAGCCGGAAGGTGGCACATCAGAGACTCAGTACTAAAACAATGCAATAACATCAAGTTTGGGCTCGTTTGATTTGTCATGATAAGCAGATGTGCAAAAAAGTACAGTGGGCAACAAAAGCTTGTTCCAAAAATTAAATTTTTTAAAAGAAACTTAAACTCGTTGGTGAACTAGTCTTTCAGTAGTAGTATGTATGGGATTGACGCTTACTTTGATTAAACACATTTAACCCCTTTCTACGTTTATTTATTGTTTTATTTTTATTGAGATAACCGTATTACCCGACCCGCCCTCGGTTCGCTTCGGTTAAAGTTCCCCCTCCCCCCTTAAAGTTGAAATATCCAATTTTTCTCTTCATAAGAACCTTCTCCTGGCAATAACAAACACAACAAAAAAAGAATTAGCGAAATCGGTCCAGCCGTTCACGCGTGATGCCGGGACCAGGGGAAATAGGGATTCATTTTTATATAAATAACGATACAAAATTAAGTCATCCATGAGTGCTAAGCAAATAACTATCTTTACTAACTCCTGATCAAATACGATTCGAACGCAATTTCAAATGCAATACAGTGCATTTTGTGGTCTTTCCCAACCGTATCGAAGATGTTACAAAGGCGACACACAATTTGACTTATCGATGCTTTTCCAATATGCGACGCAGCGTCCCGTACTGCCGGTACTTTACCGGTAAACGGTAAGCGGTTCCTTTGAAGTACTGGATCGTTCTCTACCGTCCACAAAGGGCAATTGATATCTTTCTGAAAGTTGAAGGCTTGCGTTTACCTTGATCTCAAAAGGGTCGTTATGATTTTTTACGTAAGTGCAGGTAGGGCTATGTTTTTTTCCATGTATCTATTTAAATGATGTTGTATTATTACCGGTTGTATTAGTATCGGTAGATTAGAGTTGGAAATAATTAATGATTTATCCCAGTAATGGTAAAACAAAAGAAATTAACGACTAGAGAAATTGCAAATTTTTTGACGTGTAAAAGTGCCCGTGCGGCCTACTTACTGAATCAATAAAAAAAAAAAAAAAAAAATGATATAATTTAAAAAATAAAAAAAACCGAATGATTTATAAAATATCAACTGAAAAGCTATAACTTTAATGTTGGAGTAGGTATTGCAGGCGAGGATAAGCATTTTTTTTCGCGGATGCCTTATTATATACCCTATGTCACTTCGACAACTAAGACCAATCGACCTCATATGTTAAAATCCGTCAAGCCGTTTAGGCTGCAGAGCGTGCCAAAGAAAAAACATACATACATATATACACACGCTCAAAAAACATAACCCTCCTTCGGGCAGTCGGGTACTAAGAAATACGTATGCTGTCATACGTCCGCCTGTGTCAACTTTATAAATTGTGAGATTGATCCAGTCGCAAACAGAAGAACTTAACATAGGTTTTGATAGTTAACCCTATCGTTTGCGCTTTGCAATTTAAACATTTGAAATTCCTGCTTATTTTAATTTAGAATTTTGACAAATTCAGGGTTTTTCGTTTATAATCTGGTTATTCGTTTATAATCTGGTTATTCACTTAAGTGAATTTTAGCTCAAAGCAGCCGGGGGTGGATTAGTTTGAAACTATCTACGAGTTGCCATCCATTTAGTGTTGATACTGTTCATATACTATAAAAGCTAATGAAAAAAAGTAAAGTAAAGTAAGTAAAGTAATAGAGGAAGTATTTTACCGAGATTAAATAGAAAACCAGCCCAAAAACGCTCTCGAAAGTATGCGGCGTATTTTATTTATTATATTATCGTTGTGTAGTTTCCGTTTGGAAAACACCTAAACAAAAATATTGTTTAAAAATAAATCTTTCTATGGGCCTGAATAATACGAATTTGCATTATAATGACTTGCCTTTTTTTAAAGTTTGGACAAGAAAAAACTTGTCAAATAGTCTGGATTATATTGTATGCGATCACTGATCACGTTAAAGTAGAATGAAGCATACAATTTCTTTTGAAAGATAATGAGAGCCAGAAAATATTGAAAACTTCGTTCCAAAAGTCAAACTTCACTTAAACAAACGAACTTGAGTTATTAACGCAGATTATTCTCAAAGAGTAAGCTTGACTCACTAAGTTAGTCTTACCAACATAAAGTAGGTCATAGACAGTGTTATGTTACGTATAATGTGGGTATTTAAAAGCAATTAAATAAATTAAACTGTAATTTAACATAATTTATCTACTTGAAGGGTGAAGGTCAAAAAAAGTGTACATAGAGGACTGTTAAGGACTGAAGTTAAGAAACGGTAACTTTTCAGTTTCGTAACGAAAATTAACGATACAAATGTATGACTAATTGTCGTTATGAAACTGAAAAAGTTACCGCCCAAGTAGCTTATACAGCTATTATAACTCTAGTTTCAGCATTTTAAGGGCTGTATAAGCTCTTATACAGCTTGTGTGCTGCTTGGGCGTTACTTAACCTCAGTCCTTAACGGTCCTTAACTATATACACTTTTTTTGAACTTCACCCTGGATCATCCTATGCTGTTAAATTAATGAGAAACAATTTGTACATTAATATTATCAGCTATCAATGCTCTTACATAGTGTATTTAATATACGATGCCGCACGTCGCCACTAAAATTGACGTTGCACGTACACAGTTTACAGGTAAGTATTAAGGCCCATTATGAGCTCTCAAATCCTGACAAGTTCCAGGCAGGGAAAGGGACAGAGATATGTCCTATAACTCCTATTCTTTTCACGGACTGGAACTCTGGCCCCCTAGCATGCAAACACGAGATGAAATTTTACAGGTGCTAGGGAAACGAATACATCTATTCCATATTCTAACGTAAGACTTAGCACCTGTCAAATTTTATCTTGTGCATGCATAGACAGCCCGCTGCGCTACACGATTTAGAAGCTCATAACAGTCATAAATTCAAGTTAGGCTCGCCGGCGATATGATCGACAAAGTATCTAACCCTGCTTCCCAGTATTCACATCGCGGATAGATTTCGTTACTTCAAGTAAAAATTTGCTATTGGCCGAATATTAAAGGTGTCTAATTTAAACCCAAAGTGACCAAATTTGGGCGGTTTTAAAAAAATGTACATATTAAGGACTAAAATTAAGAAATGGTAACTTTAAAATCCCATCTACTATCCGAGTTTTGAACATAAGGAATGAGAATAATAAACATACAGCCATCGCTCGGTCAACCGGGTGCATAACTACATCATCACTACATGGTATAAATTAAAGTCCCGCGTTATTTTTGTTCGGGATAATCTCTGAAACTGCTACACGGACGTTCATACAGTTTTCACCAATAGAACGGGGGATTATCTAATAAGGCTATTTATGAACATTATCAATAATTAGAGCTAACCGTGCGAAGCAGGGGCGGGTCGCTAGTATTTTAATAATATATTAACTACACCCAGCAGTCAGGATTATTCATAAGCCGAAGCAGCAGACACAAGTGTCTAACTAGATCGCCAGACGACTAACGTGTTTAGCCGAACGTCGCCGAGTGAATAATGTATAAGACTCGCTTTGATGGCCGACGCCGGGCGCAAGCGATAGCCTTCGGCGGCTCATATTGACACACCCTAAGATAAAGCGTGTATCTACAAAAACTAAATTTTACAGGAGAGCAGTTTAAAGTTATTATTTTCTTTGGAGTTTTTTTAGCATTGTCAATTACACGTTTGGAAAAAAATATGTTCTGGTCACTTTTTTTTAATGTACATGATAAAGTCGATACCGTTGATTACGAAAACGCCATAGTAGTATAACTGTGTATCAGGCAGATAGACCGCGACTTTTTTGTCGCTCGGTAATCCCTTCTACCTCTTAATGACAATCTTCATCATCATCATCATCATCATCAGCCGCAAGACGTCCACTGCTGGACAAAGGCCTTCTCCAAGGTTTACCACAACGACCGGTCCTCTGCTGCTGTCATCCAGCGGTTTCCCGCGACCTTTATCAGATCGTCGGTCCACCTTGTGAAAGGCCAGCCGACACGTCTTCGTCTCCCGGTTCGCGGTCGCCACTCTAGAACCTTTCCGTTCCAACGGCCATCGGTTCTTCGAGCAATGTGCCCCGCCCACTGCCACTTAAGGTTTGCTATTCGGTGAACTATATAATAATAATAATAAATATCAGGGACAATCTCACACAAATTGACCTAGTTCCAAACTAAGCTCTAGGCTTGTACTATGGGTACCAGGCAACGATATACATACTTATATAGAGAAATTCATACTTAAATAATATAGAAAACATCCATGACTCAGGAACAAATACTCCCGCTCATAGTTACTTTAGTTCTTCTGCGGATCTCCTCATTCCTGATTCGATCGATTCGATGACAATCTTAAAGATAAGTAAATTAAGTAAAATATCACACAGGCGGTTCAAGTTTCTCGCGAGCTACAACTATAACAAACAATATATCAGATACACGCACCTATTTTACGGTTAGTAGTACAAACTGTATTTTGTCGGGGCGGCCGTCTCGGGCGTCCCAGCCAAGATGCATAAGGCTGCCTTTCCATAGAAGCGGAGACGAGCGGTGCGGAGAGAAGCTGTGTAGGAATCGACCAATCACATTGGTTGTAATCCACATCTCGTTTCCGCTTGACTTTCCATTAAAGCGGAGCGGAGACGAGATGTGGATTACAACTAATGTGATTGGTCGATTCTACACAGCTTCTCTCCGCACCGCTCGTCTCCGCTTCTATGGAAAGGCAGCCTAACGCTAACATTTTCTATAACTGATAAAATGTATAGGATTGAATAAGGTAACAATCAGTCGCGTCAGCCGCTTTTCTGAAACTGTTACTGACACTTAGAATATTTAAGTAGGTATCGACATCATAGGGCGAGTTAGAATAACGAAGGAAAGTAAACAATTGTTTATAGATTCAATTATCTACTCTATCAATACCTACAACGTTTAATATCTTAAGTTTCCCTAACAATAATAAAGCCATATTAAATATTGCTATGTCATGCCAAAATATCTGCAAAGTAATAACGTTATAAGGAAATTGGGGGCGATCCGGGAACGCGCACTATTTTCGTCCCTAAATGAGATAATTCGTAACAGAAAATGTTGGTAACGCTACGATAATTAAAGAAATGGTACTCGTAATACTTAGATAATTATGTAATTATGGGACCCTTTCGAAATATAGTCAACGGACGATTTATAGAACGTGTTACTCATATTAGGTAATTAACAGAATAATATATTTTAAGGGGAACTATTTTGTCCTAGAAGTAGGAAATGAATATTTTAATTGTCTATTTAACGAGAAGTTAACAAAAATATAACCTGTCCTGCAACAATAAGTGGTGCATGGTTGTATAAAAGAAAACAAAAACCACAATAGTATTGCAGTTCATGTTGGATTTTGAACATCGAACATCATCTTTATTATCCTTAAAGCCTTCACAGACAACATTTCGCAGCGGCTTTATTTTGTAGCACGAATTTTCGTGGCAAAGTAAGCCAATACTGAACGCCAAGGATTTTGATATTAAGACGACTTTTATCAAATACAACATCGCTGTTTCTGTAGATATATCTAATTGAGTTGTTTTGTTTTATTGCTTGTAAAATTATAATAACGTGATATTCTTAAGAAATAAATAGAAAGCAATAAATGATTTGATTTGATTTTAAACACTGTTGTCTCACCACTAAAGAAATCCAACATTCGGATCCTAGTCACAAAAGTGTCATCACCAGAGGTAGTGCTAAATAACCCACATTTGACGCATCTTTATTCTTACGTGAGTAATTCTCATACATTATTGAATGATCATTCATCAACTTTACCTCGGATTTCACCAACCACTTAACAAACGATTAGTCTTAACAGCTGTCAAAATGTATGAACATCTAAAATGAATCAATGAGTCGATTAACATTTAACATCGTATGATTAAATTGGTGCTTAGGTAAATAAGCATTACCTTCTTTTTTTTTGTCGCTGGGTAAATGCATTATGCATACTATCATTAGCAGAATTTTTATTAACATAAAAAAGATCTCTACAGATTTTACGAACATGTTTGGCAGAAATGCCTGTAAGCGACACGCCGGAGACACGCGTGTCACGTTACACGTTTGCCGAGCGTTTGTTTACCGTTAGCCTTTGACAAGGTGTTCGTGTACACCAAATGAAGCGGTGTCGGAACCGTCAGCCGTCTGGTGTGCACATAACCTGCACTTTCATCCCGTAAACGCGTTTAGTGTGAACAGGATTATTTTTAGATTATGTATGGAGAAGGATCAACAGAAAACACTGGAGCTTGTTCAAAGCTAGGTTTAAAGTAAAATAAGTAAAAAAAACTCAGTCATAGGTTAATCTATACTAATATTGAAAAAAGCGAAATGTCTGTTTCGAAATGCTTTCACGTCGTAACGTTAAACCGAGTTTGATAAATGCTGGGGTCCTAGTGAGAAAGTATTTTTTATTAAGAGTTGACTTATACCCCTTCTCACTAAGACCCCAGGATAATAGTAGGTATTAAGTTTAATCAGCGGGGGAGATAGGTAGGATACTTTCATCCCAAAAAAAATTACAACTTCTGAAATGATAGCGATAAACAAATTCTACGCAGAGGAAGTCGCGGGCAAAAGCTAGTCATCAATAAATACTTAGTATGAATGTGTTTGTATAGTGTGTGTCTGGTCCAAATTAGGTACAGCCGAGGACAGAAAGATGTTTACACTTTTTCACCTTCCAAGGTCCAAAAGTATATACATCTTTCTGTCCTCGACTGTACCTATTCACAAGTGAATTAAAGTTAAATGTAGCGTCTAGGTTAGGCTAGGCTAAAATTGTGGCTTATTTAGAGTTATTAGACAAGTTCATTGTAGTCAGTTCCCAGCTATAAGTCTAAAGAACAGTCAATAGCCTGAATATATTATACATAGTGTTCAGTCTAAACATTACTTTAATTCAAACGTCATATCGCGTGTCATCTACCCCCATCCCTCATCATCCCATTCCTATGAAAAACGCGGGTAGAAACCTGACAGCACTGACTGTCCTCCAACAACTGACAGTTCAGCTAAGGTGACGGTGCGAGTCAGTCAATGTCGAGTGTTATCCGCCATCCGCCCAAATCTTCAATACCGTGAACATCAGCTACGCCGTCGCGTACACCCGGGCGACACATCGCCAATCATCGCGAAGAGATTTTCAAGAGAAGTGCGTAAGACCGGCAGCCATACCATCTTCTGCCAGCGCGTAGCACCATATGAACCAGGTACGCGTTTTTCTCCCATTTCCCTTGCCTATCATCTTCACATAGTATAAAACAAAGTCGCTTCCCGCCGTCTGTCCCTTTGTATGTATGTACGCTTAGATCTTTCAAACTACGTAACGGAGACGGTGATCTAAAGAAAAAATATTTACAGTAAATATAAAACGTTATACATTTTCCTGTTGGTTCTTCCTCGTTGCGTAATTGTTTAGGGAGTAGTAGTTTTACAAGCAGGGTGGATTAAAAAATGTTATTCAGTGTTTTCAATTAACGAAAGCCCGCCCCACCACTCAGTTGACGTAGCAGGGTACGTAAAAAGTAGTGGGGAAGCCGTGGATGGAGAACTCTCACATATAACATACAATAAATATAGACAAAATGTTAAAAAAGGAAAATGAAAATGAAAATGAAAAATATTTATTTTCGATATTTCGTTACATACTATTTTTTAAGTCGGAGGTTGGGTCTATTAGGTAAATTGGTTAGCTGTGTCAGGAGTGCCCGCTCCTCCTAGCTTACATTTGTACATAAGGCCAACATCATGTGTGTATGTATGTGTGTATGCGTGTGTGTGTGCGCGTGTGTGTGTGTGTGTGTGTGTGTGCGCGTGTGAGTGTGTGTGTGTGCGTGTGTTATGTGTATGGGTGAGTGGGTGTAGATATGTGTGCGTATGTTACACTATCTCTATTGCATCAGAAGCGATTCTGTCTCATCGTAGGTTAATAATTTAAGCCAATCAGTCAGGTTTTGTTTGCAGTTCATTAAATTCATAGGATATAAGTATGTTTAGGTTTTCATTTAAAATATTGTAAAGTCTTGTAGATTGCGAGAGATATTGTCTTTGAGCAAACATGGATTTAGTATGTATTTGAAGGGCAACAGTATTTTTCCTTCTACGAGTTAGTAATAAGGGGTTGAAGCTAAGAGATCTGTGTAATTTTAGAACGGTAAGTAAGATATACAATTTCCTCATACTTAATACTTCACTAATAGTGTACAGCTCACTGGTTGGAAATCGGTATGGTTTAAAGTAAATAACTTTTAATAGGCATCTCTGACCTCTTTCTACTTCTATAAATTTGGTTTTGGTTGCACCTCCCCAAACAGTGATGCAGTAGCTCATTACGGACTGTGCCAAAGCAATGTAGAGACGATTTAAAAGCACTTTGTCGGCAACGTGTCTTAGTATCTTAAATAGCCAAATGAGTTTTCTAATACGATTGTTTATATAGTCAATGTGTGAGTGCCACGATAGACGTTCATCTAAGATGACTCCAAGGTATTTGTATGAGGAAACTTTATCTATTGGAGTACAGTCACAAGATACAGAATTAGTTGAATAACAGTTATGGTTATGAAGTTTGAGTTGAGAATCATGGTTAGGTTGTGAACTAGTATATTTGGTAAAGCACATAAAATTTGTTTTTCCAGTATTAAGTGTGAGTAAGTTAAGTTTGAGCCAGTTTGATACGAGAAATAGTCCTTTTTCAGCCAGATTGAAAACGTTTTCCCAAGTTTTCCCACTAAAAACTATAGCTGTGTCATCTGCATAAGAAAACACATTACCACTATCTATGTTAAGGTTAGTCAGTTCATTTATATAAACTAAAAATAGAGTAGGGCCAAGAACACTTCCCTGAGGGACACCAAAGGTAACCAACTCTTCACGGGGGTCTTGACAGACAGACAAATATACAGACAGACGGACAACGAAGTGATCCTATAAGGGTTCCTTTTTCCTTTTGAGGTACGGAACGCTAAAATCATGCGGTCAGGTTTTTAAAGCTTAATTTTTGTTTTACTTGTGTCATTGATGGCGTAGGCATTAAACATTAAACAGGTGAAGGTGACTTGGAATGACATCGTTTTTCGAGTAGCATCGGTTTTTCGGTTTTATTTTATATTTATGACTCATATTATATGCCACAGGAAATTATCAAACGAGTGAAAGTGACACGATACAAACACAAGTAATCATAAGTCGGAATTCTCGTCTGTCGTCGTGACGTCTCAATATCGATACTTAAAACTCAATTAATTATTTAATTTTCTATGGTTATTTTCTCATTTTCATCTTCAAACTTTGTGCTTGCGTTTCGTCATTATTAAAATATTTAGATTGTTTTGATTTTTCCATATTATCTGGCTTTTAGTTTCGACATCAGTGGAACTGAGAGTACGTATTTTAATACCTAAGTAAAAAAATCATCATTGTCAATATTTTATTTTTGGTTTATAAATGACAATGTTTCTATAAAACTAGGAGTAATTTATGTAAACTATTTATTGCACAAAAGTAAATAATACAATGACATCGTAAAATTAAAGTACAAAGGCGAACTTATCCTTAAATGGGATCTCTTCCAGCTAACCCTGAAGTAGATGAGTAAGGACAATGCATGGTGTTAGACACATACAAGTTTTGCACAAAAAGTAACAAAAAAGAATTTAAAATATTAAACTAACATCAATTAGAAATATTGATAATACATGTAAATAGATCTATATTAAACAAATAAATAAATACATATACTATACTTAATAAACTTATATAAAGATAAATTATTATTTTTTTCCTTAATGCTTAAACAAATAATGACCCACGTCTCTCTGTTGAACATCTGTTTGACTTCCTAAACGCGAAAGAAATAATTAAAACATAATTTTCTACTTTGCACAAATTAACAGAATTAAAAAATGTCCGCTCTCTAAGTAATCTAATACTTTCGGGAGAGCTTTTAAAAGAAAATGGTCATCGCTTTTAGGGTTCGGCAGTTTTAAGTAATGTGGGACTCCTGGGAGAACCAAAGATATCTGATGAGCTAACACGATAAAAGAGTTTCATAACTGCGGAGCAAACTGCGAGCTGGAAATTTTATAAGTTAAAATGTTCTTTACAACCGGTGAACTAAAAACTTTCAGCTTCCTATGTAATTAGTGGGTACTTGAATGAAATTGTTAATTATTCTTATTTTTTGACGCGTTGTTATATTTCGTTGATACTACTAGATTTATATTTCATTAGATTTTATTTCAAAAGTCAACATAAACAAAAATATGACGTTGCCAGCTCTGGTTTTGTTTGAAAATAATTACAAAGAGTAAATAATAATAAAAATCTGTGATATGAAACTAAGCCGATAAATATTAATATGTAAATGTATTTTAGTAAAAAGTGTCACACAAATTACGTGTTAATTTCATCGGCGTTTGATCAAATCGTTCCATTTCTGATAAATATTTTTCTTGATACATTTAATAGAGCAGCCAGCGAGCAGTAATCTTATTTTCTGCATTCTGAAGTTTACCTCTCGTATATTTTAATTATATTAAATACGTTGCCTGCGAGCTACAAATTCTTCTGTATTCGTTTAAATATTGAAAACTACTTGTTTTTAATTTATTTTTAATTCCGACGACAATAGGAAGACGAAAGGTGGTCATAGGAAGTCCTCAATGGTTAATAGAAGACCCGTCGAGTTTGGGCTCGTTCAACTCGTGATTTATAGCGAGTTTATCGTCAGAGTTAGAAGTACGGTAACAAAGTGCCTTATTAAAAATGGTGTCTTTAATGTACCTTATTTCGTATTTACTCATAACGTTCATAAAACTAACACAAAGGCTTGTAACGGTCTATTATGTTACTGAGTTGTAGTATAACAGCCATAAATATGTGTAAATGAGTAGACTAAGCGCCTTTGCTCACGCAAACAATTACGGTGAGATAAATACTCGTAATAAATAACTTGTACTTAAAAAGGGTATAGGTATTATCTTTGAGAGCTAATCAGCGCTCTGTTCAAATATAGAATGTCGTTTGAAATAGGTTTTTTTATTTATCAAGTCTCTCGTTTTGTTTACTTTGTAACTACGCGTGAAGTTAATTTTCATGTCTAGACAGGTTTTAAACCTTTATACATGTCGCCTTAAGATTTACATTTGCTAGGAAAAAACTTATCACGTATTATTATAAAAAAGTCCGTCTGTCTGTCAGTCTGTCTGAACGCGACAAACACACGGATTTCCATAGAGTTTTTACCAATCGACGGAGTATTTCATAAGGGTCCATATTGGCTCATACAAAATTCTTATTCCGATTTTTGGTTTTACTACCGATTTGTATTCCTAATAATCACCCTTCATAATTTTTTTCCTCATACTTTTTTTGTTCATAACTACCATATTATTACTACCATCGGAACTCATAACAGACAGTTATCATATTTTTTTTATTAATACTCATTTGTATTCATAATAATCACTCTTCATAATTTTTTTCCTTATACTTTTTTTGTTCATACATTTTTATTACTACCAACGGAGCAGGGACTTAGAAATAGAAGGGTGATTCTTCGCTCATCGTCTACTATATGTAAGAATTAGTTAAAAATATGTTCATTTCTGGCGCTTCGCCGGCCGCTACCGCGGCACGCTCGCTTCGCTCGCTCGGCTCGCGCGCTGTAGGGTTGCAATTCTACCTAACACTCCTCCTCGCTTCGCTCGTCGTCGTACCTAATAGAGACCTTCGTTATGAATTAGAATGATTAGGAGTTTCGATCGTTAGTATCAGAAAATATATGAAAACAAATATTAGTATAAACAAGGTGTATAATTAGTGATATTATGAAATCTGATGATTATGAGTTTCGATCGCTAGTAATAAAAAAAATTATGTACAATGATCATTAGGTTGTAAAATTGTATGAGATACATTTTCGGAGTTCCAATAATCTAATTTGCAATTTTATATGAACTTTGGCGCACCCATTTCATAATGAAGGTTTAGGTGTATAATTCATTAATGTTTAGGTGCGTATAAGCTCTGCTACCCGTGCAGATCCGGGACGGGTTGCTAGTTAAGTATAAAGTGTATAGTATGTTAATCGTTAGGTATAAGGTTTATAGAATGTCACACGTTAATCATTACCAAAGGTTACAACAAGATAAACAAGAATTCAATTTGCTACCTCTCTGATTTTGTGGTCATCAGTTTTAAATTATTCTTTGAACTATTCAACCTTTTTATTGTACTTCATATAACAATGCCTAAAAGAACACTGCATTATAATCAACGGATTTATGATAATTTAAATACATTCGATAAGCTTTTACGGGGACAGCGATGAGTTTTTATTATGAGTTTCCGATATGTTCGCATGCAACTGGTTGGATATCGGAAACTCATAAAGTCTATAATATTTTTAAGTTATTTTCAAGCTATCTCAAATATGAAAATGTTCTCATGATGTTCAGTACAGACATAAATGGGATAGAAATACTATATTTTTTTGATTTTTATTCATAAGTATAACCAAATTTAAGACATGTACTTACCAATATCGTTAATATTGCATTTTTTTAATTTTGTTTGCTCATCGTGTACGTTATGGATGACCACATTATTATAAATAATTATAAGTCTTTAAATTAATTATGTTAAATAGATAATATATTAATTTGAAAAATACTAATAAACAAAAACTTTATAATTTAATGATGAGTGGCTTGTGAAAACGGCTCCAACTTTAGTCAATGTTATTATATTATGATAATTTTTAATACATAACAAGAAGTTGTTCAGGAATAGTATATCTCGAAATGGTATTTTAATTTCGATATGTTGTTAATATATTGTTTTCCTTACTTAAACGTATACATGCAGTTTAATAGTATGTAGCTTTAATAAACAAAAAAATCGGCACATAACGCAAGATCTGGACAAAAGAAGGCCAGCTTAAAGAATACAGTATAAACTACATACTATGATATAGAACAAACTCAAAAGAAACCAAATGTCATGTCCTACTAAAAGATCAAAGAGGTAGTCTGGGATCGAGGAAAATGGAGGGCTTACTTGTTATACCCCGACAGGATCATGACTCTAATAAATAAAAGATAATATATTATACGCGTTCTAAACATTTTGTTCAATAAATATTTATAACGCTAAATAGTTATTGATCCATCCTTTGAAACAATCATGCATGCATAAAGTATCCTCGCTTGTGCACGAACGTACTCGTTGTATGTTGGATGGTGAGAAATTATTTGTGAACGCGACAGAAATTAATGTGGTGAGCCTGCACGTACATTCTCTAGTAATTAACAACTCGTAGCAAATCCTCGTTTTAAAAATATATATAATATTATTATTTATTATACAATACTAGCAGCTCTTTGAGCTGATGCGTGTACTCGTACCTATGTATGTATTATCACTTCAGTTGTGGTAAAGACCTGTTGTAGGTTTAAGAACGGCTATTACTTTTGGGTTAGTTTTACCGCTTGTTTTTTTTTTTTTTAAATTGTAAAAATGTGGTAGAAATATGTCAAAATAAAACGCCAGACGCGGCCGAAACGATACGTAGCTTACGTCAATCCTATACTTTTTCTTTGATTTCGCCGGTATGATTCCTATCGTATACGATTCCTATAGCGACGAACAACTGCGCTGGTGAAGTCTCTAAGCTAGTAAATAATAACATTTATATAAATCACCTATGCAGTAATTAAACGCATCTTAATTCCCCATACGCTGGTCCTTATTTCTTAGGCCACACGCCCGTCTGCCGGGAGACATCTGCTGACTCATGGGCCCCGGGGAGCGCTAAATATCGCCGACAGCCTTAAGCGAATAACTGCTGTCCTCCAAACCAAAACGGCAGTATACGCATAAGGACTTTATACACTTATATTGCCTTTTTCTTCTGGTGGTGCTCTGCTCGACGGACGGACACTTCGCAACTTTCCACTTCTGAGTTTAAGTGCACCGCCTTTTGTGGAAATGTTTGTAATGCTTGCTAAGTAATCGCTCACCCAAATTGCGTGGTTTTGTATTTGATTCTGAAAAACAGTAAGATGTGCTTTATTTATATTTCTATATAAGCGGAAACATAAGAGCAGGTTCACATGCTAAGCGCTTAACGCGCGTTTTGCTAACGCGCGTTTACAACTACATGCATTTTATTCAAGGCGTACACATGCTAACGCGCGTTAAGCGCTTGGCATGTGAACCTGCTCTAAGAGTTTTTGTGAACTAATTGATAATGGTTACCACTCGTGCTTGCTATGGAGTTATTTTTCTTAACTGACGTTGCGTCAAGTTTGGCCAAGGTCAAGACCCGTCCGAATAGGTAATGTTTATGCGCTGACGGAACAACCAGTGTATCTTTGTCGACGACCAGTCAATTATTTAGCAGATTACGGCTGCACTCTTAATTAAAAGACATATTGAGCGATTTTCTTCCAAGGAAGTTAAAAATAGACTTAATAGACATCTTGACCTACCCTGTGGGGTGACGACTTATGGCGCCACCAACTTAGAGCGCAAGCGAATTATCTCTTCATTGCGCGGTCGAAACGCTCACCTCACAGCGGTTAATTGACTTTACACGCAATGTATTAAAAACTTCTCTCGCCGCTCAGCCGGTCGCGCAAAGTGGCAAGACCCTTCCGTACCAAAATGGTAAAAACCCTTATGGTAAGACTTTGATGTCCGTCTGTTTTCTGACTTATATTTTTATATCGCATCTAAGGATTACCTTCTTGAGAAAACAACTTTAAAAAAGATCTTTCACCTATCGCAACTTGGCTGCAACGCATAGTATAAGCGTTAAACGCTTATACTCAAACAGTATCTACATTCAAATGTAGGTAGGCGTGTCTTAAAGCAGGCAAGCTTCGTAAAAAACAAAAGATTCATGTAGGTACGCCTAGCACATTTTGTATTTTCTCGCTTCTCGCTCAGTGCGTCTCTATCATACCGACTAGTTAGAAAGGGATATCCGAGCGACAAACGAGTCGTGGGCAAGTTGTACTAGCCCCCCGCGGGCCTGTTATGGTCGTGTTTACTGATGTGGATATACGTGATAAAACATCCCTTTCTGACCAGTATGTAAGTGCGAGAGTGATGGGTGCTTTATCCAAATTTATTCACCGCGATAAAGGCGATCTAATACGGGGGCTGAGAAAAGACCTAGACAATGACGACAAAGACGAGTACACAATTTTGCGCCTTACTCCATTGATATATGATTCCATGAGTTGATTATGATTGTGCGTATTTACATACATACAACTTTTATTGAACACCATATACAGCAAGGAGAGGAAATACAACAAGAAAGAGAAGTGTTACATAGTGAGTAAACAGGCGGTCTTATCGCCAAATAGCGATCTCATCCAGACCTTACAAAGAAGAGAAGATTAAAAATAAACATCAAAAATTGACAGTCGGTGCTGTGCTGCATACTAAAAGTATTAATAAATGAAGTCAATACACAACCCAACACTTAAACAATAAACAAAATTGTAAGTAATATATTAATATTAACCATTTCCGATTACCGCAAAGCACTTGTTTAAATCTGCATTATTGGAAACGTAATATTTAAACTGCAGTTTATTTTAAAATCCCTTTGAACTCGCGCAGTAATACGTAAACGCGGGCGTGAGTCTTGTCGATGTAAATATGCCTCTCGACTCGCATGAGAGCCTGAATATTTATGTTCAACTAAAATATATTGCATATTTGCAATGCATTTTACGATATTTCGGTTTCACGGATTTACACGATTCAGAACAAAATATTGGTTTGATTATAATTGTTATAGATGCCAATTTATGAAGTTCAGATATTTTGGTGTGGCTTTGTTAGGAACAAACTTACATTTCTAGTAATATTTGACTCTGATTTTTAGGGTAATATATAGCGGGTTGATTTTTTTTTTCAGATTATGTGTTATTACGGCGGATTTACTAACAAATAAAATAAAAAAGAAAAGTGAAATAATAAAGAGGGTCCCCATACAAGAAACGTATTTTTATTTTTGTTGTATCGTAAAAACGGTAAAACATACAAGCGTCAAATTTCGTATGATTACTACAACAAATACTAAAAACCAGCCAAATGTGTACGGAACCCTCAGTGCGCGAGTCGACTCGCACTTGCCCAGTTTTTAAGTTAGTGGCGCTAATATAAGTATGTATTTCCCTATATATATTTATTTATTTTATTTAATACTTTGTACAGGGTTCGTCAGGGTAGCTACCACCAAGTTACCCATTAACCTCCCGCCAAGACTACGGGGCAAGACAGCTGGTGAACACTAGCATAGAGAGGCCTCGACAGGGTTAGCCTAGTTGGTTTAGTAGAGACCTTGCCTACTTGTGTGATGAGCACGAGTATTTGTTCCTAAGTCATGTTTTGTTCTAAGTATATTTATCGGTGCCTAGTACCCATGGTACAAGCCTAGAGCTAAGTTTAGGATTAAGGAAATTTGTCCCAAGTAGCACTTGACAAAAGCTGTATAAGAGCTTGTACAGCCGTTATAACTCTAGTTTCAGCATTTTAAGGGATGTATAAGTGTCCCCTGATATAAATTTATTTATTTATTTTATTCTATCTTAATCCTCAGGGTTGGCTAGGCATTTGCATTATTTTGCAGTCTTCAATTTCCATGCAGAAATTACTTGTGTGTAAAAAAATATTTAAGAAGAAAAGTCCAGCGAATAATCCAGCATTATTCTCTAGCGTTTCGTTTTCTCTAGATTTATAGACAAAGACAAATCGAGAAAGCACTTAAGTACAACGGACGGAGGCGCTGACAAAGTAAAATTACTCTTTACAGCATTAATCATAATACTGCGGGTGTCATAAATTACCTATTTTTATAAATCGATATAAGAGTTAACGACTTGAATTGTGTAGGATAAGTTAACGATTGAAAATAAGTAGATAACATGATTTCGTAACATGTGGTAAAAATGTTATATAGCGCCCAAGTTATTATTATCTTGTGTAAATAAAATAAAGGTGTATTTTTCATGAACACCTGTCTTAAGTTCCGTCCACAAGACCAATATCAATAATTCAGGCGTCAAACGCATGCTCTGAAAAACGCTTTAAACGCCCGATAAGTATAAGGGGAGACCGGGGCAAAGCGGTATAGCTAAGGATTCAAAGCTGTAATTTATTCATTTCTAAACACTCACGTGTGAAAGCAACAGTTTTAATAGGTAGTCGATTTCCTAAGGAACGTAAACAAATCAACAGCAATATACTAAACAAAAACACAACATTATGTGTAAAATTGTGCATGGTATAAATACGTGTATGTATACAAAATTTCAGCTTTGTGACACAGATAAGTTATAAGAAAAAGTGAGTGCGACATCAGACAGATGGACGGATAATAAAATAAAATAAAATAAAATAAGATGAAACTATAATGGTTGCTAGTTTGAATACGAAAAACCTAAAAAGACTGTTTAAATAAAAATATTTACGGACGATATTTATTAACTTTGAAAACAGTCTATTAGAGGAAGCAAATAAACACATTAATATTAAATAGAATCTATTATTCATATATTTTCAATGTGGGCGTTAAACTGTAGGAGTCTATTAATTTATGATTGAAGAGGTAAATGAATGAAGGGTGTATGTCACTTTGATTAGATCTACCTTTTTGTGGCCTAAGTGAAGGTGATAAGTCAACATTTTACTCGGAACGTTTACAATACATACCCCCTACATCTACTCACATCTTCAATTATGAGTATGAATCTAACTTCATAATACTAGAGACACACTAAGACACTTTGACTGCCACGTAGCGCTACGCGCTACGCTTGTAGCCGATTCCAGCGTTTTTCCGCTTTGTAGCGAAAACTGCCTACGAACACAGAACCCGCCGAGCGGGTTCCAGGCAATCAAAGTGTTAAGGAGAAACTATTAATTTGGTAAAAGATTTAAGCTCTGAATTGTGAAGTTTGTTACTTAATACCTACATAATATATTAATAAATAGATACTTATGTCTGAGTGAACAAACTAATTGAATTTAAATCTGAATTACTTATATATAAATGGAGTTTTCCTCAGACTGATTTGCTTTTTTCAAGCTTTCTCTTGCTACCTCAGAAAATATTGGGGCACTCTAATTAAATTCCGTATCGGAAAACAAAGCTTAGGTAAGATATACGTCAGCATAATAAATGTTGATAAACAGTTGGTGCAACGCTGCACTCGATGCAACCAAAGATGCGATACTATGTATACACAATGTTCCCATTTACTTGACTAATAGTAATTCGGGGCACATTTGTAAGAAACATTACCTAATTTATGTCGGGTTTAATTTTAATTAAATTTAGTTTCTTTCTTTACATAATAATTCGAGGAGTTCTTTTCGGTTAAAGTAGGTATTACTTTTATTGAATTGCAATTTATTCAAAGGTTTCGTGAAAATCTTATTTCGTTTCTACCGAAAAAAACAAAGAAACCAACAAATAAACAGACAGATACTAACGCGACGTAATAAAAACGTGGTATAAAGGTGGACGCAAAAATTTTACTGTCAAATATTATGAACCGTGTAAACTTCGGATTGATTAGTTGGTCGACTGGTAGAGAATGCCATTAGGCATTAAGTCCGCCATTTGTACTTGTTTTATGCAATAAAGATTAAATTGGACCTGACGACAACTGCCTGATTTATAGGTTCGTAGGTAATACCAAAAAAACCCTGCTCTAGGTACATTTTTTCCTACTTTATCATCAAAACAAGTTTTGTCTGTTTTATTCCTCCTCACTTTCCTTTATATCTTCTACGTATACTTTCTTGATAGCCCTTACCCAACCGCGCTCCTTAACGTACTCTTATTTGAAAAGTTACGTCTTTAACAAAATAGAACTCCTCAATCACCAAACTTAGGGCTCGCATCTAACAGCCTAAATCACTTCTTTCCGCTGATAGAAACAATTAATCCCTGAAAGTTGGCCCGGTCATGGTCTGACTTGCAGGGCACTGGGATATTTTGAATTATTAAGCCGCACTCGCGCAAAGCCGGCTTATCTCTGTTACGGCCGGCTCTGATTTTTAGGGTAGCTAAGGCTTTCCGCATACATACGTACAACTTCGAGGGAATTAGCGTGCCGGGAGTGCAATAAGCTGATAATCCGTAACTTTACAGTAGAAATGACAATAAATTCCAGTTAAGAGTTAAAAATACTTCCTTGGATGATAAGGTAAGTATACCTTTATTATATTGGGTCTACCCACTTTTTGGGTAATCACTACTAAATAACGGTTTTTTTAGAAACTGGTTAGGTTTAATAGGTTATACCGTTCGGTAAAAATTTAAGCTTAATTTATTGTCTTCTATATACAAAACTATCTATAAATAAAACTTAGGTACAACTTAACGATACAATTTTAAATCGAATAGCATAAAATGGTCGTTGTGTACCCAATGTCGAGGTCTTCATTTCTTTTAAATATGACAAGACATTTTAAATATGACAAGACATTTTAAATATGACAAGACATTTTAAAATAGTAAAACAGAATAAGTCCGATTCAACCCTGCCATTTGCACTTACCTACTTATGTCGGATTTCACTAAGCAATTTATCGTTGCCCTAGTACCCATAGTACAAGCCTAATGTCGGATTTCACCAACCACTTAACAGGCGATTAGAGTGATAACAGCTGTCAAAGTGTATGAACTAACAGTCGATTAACATTTAACATCGATTGGTGAAATTGGTACTAAAGCTTAAAGCTTGTGAGATTGCCCCTGCTGATATTTGTTTTTTATGTTAAAAAAAAAAGATAAAAGATAAAAGATATTTATTCAGTAAGTAGGCCGCACGGGCACTTTTACACGTCAAAATCTACCAGCGCTTCCCAAGAGGAGACCACTGCTGAGAAGAAGCGCCGCAAGAAACTCAACAGTTAGTCATTTTTTAAATGAAAATATAACAATGTCACTACTTATTCTAACATTATATAAAACTGTAAAAATAATATTAAATATCTGCGTAGTTTTGCAGGAAAACATGTCAGAATGACTACGAGAAAATTTATATATATATCACACAAAACAGTTTTGACATGTCTTCCTACATAAACCGTGTCCCCTAGACAAGATACAGCGTTTACATGATTTTTATGAGGTATGTAAGAGTAGTAGGTAAGCTATTGAACATTAAACATTAGTTAATTTTCTGGTTTAGGCCAAGCATTTTTGTCCGTTAGATAGTCCTCGACCCTATAGTACGCCTTTGACATCAACGACTTTTTCAAGTAATTTTTAAGTGCTGGAAGGGGTAACTCTAAAACTACGTCGGGTAATTTATTATAAAAATGAACGCATTGACCTACAAATGATTTATATACTTTACGGACACGAAACTTTTTTATGGCAATTTTATTTTTATTCCTAGTATTTATATTATGTATATCAGAATTTTTAACGAAAGAGTCTAGGTTCTTAATAACATACATAATATTTTCATAAATATATTGGGATGCTACTGTTAAAATATTAATTTGTTTAAAAAGTTCTCTTAATGAATCACGGGAATTTAAGTTATATATAGAGCGAATGGCCCTTTTTTGTAACACAAATATAGTTTGTATGTCAGCTGCTTTTCCCCAAACCAGAATACCGTATGACATAACACTATGAAAATAACTATGATAAACTAAGCGAGCTGTCTCAACATTGGTAAGTTGTCTAATTTAATTTTGTTATTAACTGTTAAGCCTTAATCGGCTGTCATTCAATACTTTTGACAGCCGTCAAACCTTTAATCTTCTGTTTAAGTGTCGGTGAACTAAGTATTGTAAAATAAAGTCACCCTAAAAAAACGGATGTGTGCGATCGCCCTAACCGTTCCGTAATATTGGTGGTTCGTTCGCGGTCACAAAAAACGAAGTGCGATGTTGATGCGGTGAGAGCGGTCGCGGTGATAAAGCCACTCGCGTTTTTATTTGGTTGCAAAATCCTCTTGGATATGGAAAAAACATGCACACGCCATCGCAATTTTAGGTATATTTACTTACTTATATGTACTTTTATTTGATACTGAGTACAGAAACCAAAATATAAACCATGTGAGTTTAGAGATAAATCTGTTTTCTGTAAACCAACTTTATACGACCACGTTGACGGCGTTTGTTTTTTATATTTAGCTCGAAAAATAATAACTGACAAAGACATTTATTGCAGTATTCGGACAGTTGCTAGTAGTAAAGGATGTCCTATGTTCTACCTATCTTAAACATGCAATATTAAACTCACTATTATAATATTTATTAGTCATTAAACTTACTATTAAAAGTCAGAATAAAAATCAATCATTAAAAGAGTTCCAACGGCCACCATTTTTACATCAGCTCGATGGTAAAATACCTTTTATAATATTATCATCAGAATTATTGTTTTTATAAATAAAGTTACAAAATTGATTTACAAAATTCAAACTGGCCTAACAGGTGAAGTAATTTAGAAGTTTATGAACATCTCAATTTTTTTTCGATGCCCAAAGTTAAAATTCGATATAAGTTCGTGATTAAATACGCAACTCCCACACGTGCAAAAACCAAATATCCCGTATAACGATAACAAATACCTATCATTTCCATAAGACCCACACCCACTTTAACGCCTTGATATGGGCAATAGGCTGTAAATTTGACAAACACACAAGATTATTACGCGCCATCTTAACGAGGCGTGCGGGCTAAGGCGATTTAGTCCTAACTACTTCCAGTTAAGGTCCTCGTGAGACGCCAAGCCAACGCGGCGCGCGATAGGGTTGCCATATCTCGTTGTAAATCACACATATTAAATTTTGTGAGCCGGGGCCAGTTGACAAGGAATTAGAGCCCTTATTGCACATCTGTGGCCTCAAGGATGGGTGACAACGAAGCTAAGCCACTGAAAATGACAAACGTACTTGATGAAAATTACATACTTTATCTTACTGTCTACTTAGGTTATCTAACAGGGTTACCTTTACATTACGGTGCAAAAAATGTATTCGGATCACGCTCGATGAAAGCATGTGTATTATTTATCCATGTTATTTAAAATATGTGCTTATTTATTTTAATATTTTCGTCTAAACGTTTATATATTAGTAAATTAATAATAAATAATTAAGGTGAATCCCGCGACGCTAAGTCGAATATAACGAGGCCATGTCTGTCGAAATCGGGCTTTCTATAAGGGAAATGAAAAACTTATTAGTCCCAAATTAACGTTCGTGACCGTACATTCAAGGTAAGAACATAGTCCTGCCACTTTGAGCACTTGAGTAAAAAAAATACCAGTGACAGCATTTATTTCCTTTTATCACATCTCGTTTTAAACCTCATAAGATATTAAAAAAAACGGGCAAGTGCGAGTCGGACTTGCGCACTGAGGGCTCCGTTCATATTTGGCTAGTTTTTAGTATTTGTTATAATTATATAGGGTTTGTTCTATAATCATACCAAATTTGACGCTTGTATGTTTTACCGTTTTTACGATACAACAAAAATATACGTTGAAAACAAAACGTTTCTTGTATAAAATAAGAAAGTTAAATAATAATAATAATAATAATAATAAAAGTTTATTTCAGATAAAAATAATCCATAATTTGTTAGTAAATTCTTAAAAGCTATGTTATTAGTTATGTATCTTAAATAATAATAAAGGGGGTTTCTTATTTAACTTTCTTATTTTTGTTATTTGTTAGGATATCCGCCGTAATAACACACATTCTGAAAAAAATCAACCCGCTATGCTCAAAAGATACAGCTCTTTATAGTTAGGTAGGACAGACGGACGGACGGACAGCGTAGGCTTAGTAATAGGGTCCCGTTTGATACCCTTTGGGTACGGAACCCTAAAAAGGTTGTATAATTACGTTTATAACATGTGTGAAAAATGGCACGTTCATACTCGTATTCCTCTCATCGTTAAAATAACATTTCTCCGTTTATTTAATACACGCTTAGTCCCCGTTTAAGCTAACAAAAACAACCAGAAATTTCTCACCAAATTCTAATTAATTACACGAAAGTTTCGCTGGTAAAGGAAATCAGTATACGTTAAGTTTTTATTATGTGTGAGCTCTTACGAAACTTTTATTAGTCCTGGAAACTTAGTTACTTGCTTGTAACATTGAAGATGTTATTTAAGGGATGAAAATTACCATAAATGCAGGAAAATAACGTTATTTATATATAACGTTTCAACCGACTCGCCCTTATGCAACAAGACTTTAAACATGACTTCTGCAAGCTTGCCTTTTGAACAACTCGCTTTCCAATTCGTCAACGGATTAATTCATCGGTAAACTTTAATTTGCCGTCATCGGCATCGAATCAGTCTTCATTTACATCGCCAACGAATTGAAAAGTAAATTGTTAAAGAGAGTAAGTCACATCTCTGATTAGAATTGCATTCTCACTTTAATAAGTAAATCTTCTTTGTGAATTTTATTCATTTGCAACTACAGTTAAAGCACTTAAGAAAATCCTGCGTATAATTTAAATAAATATTTGTTAGTATTCCCGCAGTTGGAGTGCCTTAAAATAACCTTTTTAGTGCACTATCCTTTTAAGATAATAAAATTGCAAGAACGAAAACACTATATAAATTTACACTTATAGACTGTCTAATCCTACTAATATGCGGACGTTTGTGTGTGTGTGTGTTTGTGTGTGTTAGTTTGTTACTCTTTCATGCTGCAACGGCTGGGCGGATTTAGATGAAATGTAGTATGGAGATAGCTTATACCCCGGATTAACACCTATAGGATACTTTTTATTCCGGAAAATTTAGCAGTTCCCAGAAAACCGATAAACTACTTCTACGCCGATGCTGTCGCGGGCAAAAGCTAGTATATACTAAATTTATAATTCCTGAATATAGCTGACGGATTTTGGCGATGCAGTGTACATAATATGATAGAAGCTACGGTACGTACAGACAGTAAGTGGTCGCAGTACAACCAGCAGTCCAGTGCTCAGCTGGTGTTTGTACTATGGGTACCTGGTGCTGCTGGAGCTAAAGTCTGCCACTAAGCTGCCAGTACCTACCACCAAAAAGATAAAATGACTTTGTCATAAGTAAGGTTTAGGTATATCAAAATGTATGGCTGAAATTAGAGATTTTTTATGTAAGTTAACAATACCGGAACCACTAATTATGGCTATTATTTTCGTTTTTTGAAATTAGAATTACCGAAGTTGACACTCAATTTAATTTAGCACCGTGTTGAATAAACTTGAGTGAAATGCTTGTGTCAAGAAGCATTGAGGAAATGATGTCATTTTTCTATGACTTACTATTTATACGGCTTAGAAACCCGCAGCAGTACCTTCTATTTATTTGTCCGTTTTCCTCCCCAGCAGCGTCTTACTCTAACGCCGAAGCTCAAGAAAGTCTAATGAAAATATTACCTCCCAGTCTCCAATTGTACATTCCGTATAATAAAGGGCGCATCCTCCCCAATCTTCATACATTAGTAAATTACTCTAACTAAGGTTTAGAACCAGACAAGGACAGATTTATCTCTCGAAAATGTCCTGAAACACCTATTCTTGATAAAAAAAAGTTAAGTACACTTGAAGTAACTAGAATAGAAGTTTTGATTACATGCCAATCACAAGAAAAGGGTGTTTGGTATTTTGAAATTGTTATGGTTCCGTACCAACGGAACCCTATTACTAAAGCCTCCGCTGTCCGTCCGTCCGTCCGTCTGTCTAACAGCGGGCTGTATCTCATGAACCGCAATAGGTAGACAGTTGAAATGTTCTCAAAGTGTGTATTTTTACTGCCGCAATAACAACAGATAATAATAAATAAAAATAAAATTTATAATTAAATGGGGCTTCCAAAATAGAAACGTGATTTTTTGGGCTTTTATTGCTTGACCTTAACAGTCGCTGTATCTTTTGACTTGTTCGATGGTACGGAACCTTCGTGTGGGAGTCCGACGCGCACTTGGCCGGTTTTTTATTATTATTTTGGCAACATATGTGCAGCCTTATACGTATAACAGAAAAATATACTTTATAAATTTACCTTAAACAAGTAACCTATTATAATATTTTAAATTGTATTGTACTTCGCCACTCAATAAGATTCTTTCTACCCCTTTCCGCACTCGTAGCAAAAATATCTTTAACATCACAAAAATTAATTACATTTTTTAACCAACCGTTTAAATTACGAGTAATAAGAGTTATTTCGCACCCAAAAACATTTCTTGGAAATTCTTTGTAAAATATTTTTGTGTTTCGCTAAAATCGCTGATTTTCCGTTAGACGATTCGCAGAATTTTAGATGACGTACTTTACGTTTTGCCGCAGCATTTTACGTTTAATTGTAAAAAAAAAGTAATTTAACTTAAATAAAAATCAAAAATATTCCAAAAAACCTTAAATAGGTAATCCATTCGAAATGTATTATGGGTTTTTAATTGTTGAGCTACCATATACAGTCGAGGTCATAAATATGTGTACATTTTAGTAGGTACCCTGTCTATTTAATGTCATGTTTAAACTGCCTATATGAATGCCACAGCGATTAAAGTGACAAGGTACTAAACGTGTAGGTACACATATTTATGACCTTGACTGTACTTAATCCTGTATCGTAATAACAGCGTCCTAAGAAGAATCTACGTCAAGATTCATCTTGGCTTCGGTAATGGTTAAATAATTAAGATCCGTGACCGTACCGTATTTTAAGGTATTTGTACACAACAATGCCAGCATAATAAAAGACAGCAAATTATAACGAATTTTTGCCGATTTTTAATGACAATCCATATGATTACTGCATGATTATTTCGCCTAGGTAAGGTACTTACATCACCTACACTCATCTTTATCATTCGATAAGTAACACGTTTTAACTTATCTCATAAAAAAGTTATTACCTTGAGCAAAATTAGACTTACATTCACGTTTATTGTCTTTTATCACTGCCAAAGGCATACGAAAAACTTAACTAGCTTGTTCGATGTTCATAATGAATAAGTACTGAAGTTTAGTGCCATTACAACTTCACTACGCGTACACTCGCATATGCACTCGTACGTTATGGAAACTTGACTTTATGCAATCGTCATGTGAACAACTTAACTCGAATGGAATTATTCTTTATCGTGATAGGAGGTTTCGGTAGAGTTAGTATTGATTACAATACACTATTAAGTCTAGAGATAAGGTCTATTGAGACTATTTACCACGCATAGCTCATCTACGATAGGTTCGTCAGCAAAAACGTCTTTGCTACTTTAGAGAACAACAAGTGGTTGATTACAAAGAAGCATTAAATTAGAATTTTGGATGCTCATCCCTTTCATAGTCATTCGGGACAAATTGCTTTCGACTTGTGGTCGTAAATATGTATGTTATTGATCGCGATCGACTTGAAAGTGGAACGATTGTTTTCATTTTGTAGGCATACTTGCCTTCAACTGTCAAAAATGAAAGCGATCGCAATCGCGAGTGCGATAGGCAATAAGTCCTCTGGCCTGGCAGAAACCTTGAAGAAAGTTTTTGTCATTGCGTACATGTGATTTCTATTTTCGGCAACGTAGGTATATTATGAATAGCAAATGCCTACTTCAAATCCATTTATTTTAACAATTTTTTTTAGTTTTTAACAGTTTAACTTTCACAGAATGCAACCTGTTTAGCCGTACTGGACTCGCAATGTATTAAACAAAGATTGGCTTGAAACTCGAATACTATTATACTAAGCTAGTTGGCTCAAAAGCGCCGGCAGACCAGTAAACTTGAAATAGGTTGTCGTAAGTTACTTGCTAGTCTAATTATCAAGTACCTACTGCTTAACCACGTCGAAAATCAAGTGGTAGGTACAGAATAACACTTTGAAACTCCAGCGTTTAGTAGCTCGAAGTGTAGCATTAACAACTCAAGTCACCTCGTTCTAGGCGTCACCAAATTATGAAAACTAATACACACTATTACTATATTGCTTTAGTTGAACCTCTGGACTAATTTAACGGCGTCCCTTTCAACTTAATTAAAATACTCTCCGTTTTCATTATGTCGGCTTCGAGAAAAGGTTTTGGAACGTGTAGAAGTTCTGAAGGTCTGGTTTGACTTGACATTTTATGAGCAACATGGGTATTTGCTAGCGAAAACCGCTAAGGGCTGAACTATAGTATTTTATTGAAAAACCAGAAATGTATTTAGATTAAATAAATGTCTGGTAAATTATATTCATGTAAAAAACCTACGTTTCTCATGGCTATCGAGGTCAAGGTAGGCTCGTTCGTTCATAGAATAGGTAGAGCTAATTTACCTGAACTTAATGCATGGTCATTCAGTAATGTGTTCCCATCTCACTCACGCATGAATGAACATGCGTCAAGTAAATTAACTCTATTTAAAAGGTAAATTAGCTCTACCTATTCCAACCACTGGTGATGATTTATAAAAATCATTGTGTATTGGTGGGGCACTAAGAAATTCAAAATCAAAATCCCAATTTGATTGTAAGTATAATTGTAAATATAAATCCTATAAATCACGTGAGGGGATCGGTTTGCAGAAGACCCCTCTTTATCTATAGCGTCCTTGTTTGCATTATATATGCGAATGACACATTATTTGCTGAATCCACTGAACAATCAAACTTTGAATAAACCATTTTTTCCTGCACGTTCCCCGCATCATGCCTAAACAAATAGATGATGGCTCGTGAATTTCATAACCGCACGAAACTAAATTTACCACAGACCTTTGATGTTTGCGGCTGCTAACACGGTTTGCTCTAAAACCAGCGCATGCTTTGCCCCGGGCAGAATAACTCGTCGTAAACTTCTCATGACGTGAGGCAACTTCGGAGATAATCGATATTTTGATATGAACGTGTATCGAATATTGGGGCTTTATCGATAGAGCTGCACGTGTAGCGCCGGAGGGATTCGAATTAGGGAGTTATTTAGCAAAAATTATGGTTTAAAGCTACTTTGTCATGGTTAAAGACTTATAACAGGGGATCCGCTAGATCAGGACGATACGGGAACGGTATTTGAGGTGCTTCGTCTAGCAGAAAACTTCTTTGGGCTGATTATGACGATGATGATGATAAATAAGAGGCAGGTGCCTTTAAAATAATTATTTGCATTGTGTCTGTCTTAAAATGTTATTTTCTGAGGTAAGGAATGGAGCATGACAAGCTTTAGCCGGTGCACGAATGAATCTCGTAGAAACACTTCACCGATGTTTATTTTTGCAGAATTTTCATTTCGCTAAAGCGTTTCATTCTTTTGCAAGAAAATAATGTTAAACGCTTGTATTTCAAGTAATAAATACTACGCAGAATAACGTAAGATGTCGTTTAAACATCGATCGAACTACAATCTAACGATCAATCATCTTGTATTACATTGTAGGTAGATAACATGTTGACGACAGTGTTTTATCTTTTTTAGAAGCAATCCCATTTGATTGTGTGGAGTTGTATATTATCAAAAATATATTAGATTACCTCTAATTCCCACGAACCCTCAGTCTATTAATCCATAAATCCCCGTTCTACGCAACTTGAGTAATGTCTGCGTGTAATCCGGGTGTTAGCAAAACAACTGATTACGTAGCAACGAAACTTGTCTCTCTGGGACTTGTAATTACTGCTCTAGATTACATACGTTTTTGTTCTGTGGCCAAGTTTTCGCCTCACTTCATAAGTACTTCGCTTCGTTTACTCGGATTTCAGATCGGGTTTGATTTGGTTGTTTGTAAATTAATACGAAACAAAATATGGCAGTATTGGAGAATTTGAATAGTACGTTATTTGTGGATGTGTATATAGGCAATGAGTTGGAGCAATTTAGAAAATACAAAGAACACGGTGTTGACGAGGAAAACTATGAAGGATTTGTAAGTAGGTTTTTGCTGGTTCAAATATACATGAAAGGATAGTTTGTGCTAATTTATTTTAAATAAAACGCTTCTGTCCAGATGTTTTCTTATTATCTGTGCTTTCGTACAGTTTAAATATTATGTGTTCACTATTTTAGTAAGCTTTAAAAATAATATCGTCAACCCAACTTCACCCTTCGCAACCGCCTTCTATTTCTATTATATTTTACGATTCTTCTCTTAGGTAACACTATTCATGGCATTTATTAATCTCATCTATATTAAGGTCTGTATTCAGTCTTCTTCTTTCCTGTATGTTTACGTAGCGGTGTCAGGAACGTTCGGGGTATTTTTCAACGATACCCTTCTTTTGGCTCCTTTTACATTGCGACATTAAATACGTTAGGTACGGTATATGTTAAGACACACTACAGGATCTCCTCCAGAGCTGTAGTTGCGTATGCGAGCGCTTCCTCGTTAGAACCATGTTTATGTAAAAATATCTGAATTTAAAAAAACCCGTGAAATATATACAAGACTACATTCGCCAAACCATCATTAATAACGCTTCTCATAATTTACAAAAGATAAGCTTCCTGGTAATGAATCAGATGGCGTAATCCCGGTCAAAATGGCCGCTAAATCTCCAGCAGTAAAACAGAAAATTGTAATAGGAAAATATAATTATGATACTTTTGGTATTTATTTGAAAATATTCTTGTATTCACTTGTAAGAAAATTGCAACGTGTGTAATTTAATTGCTGGAAATGGGATACTTTTCCGTGAACTGATTTAGAAGCCTTTGGAGTTAGATACAGTCTAAAAATTCTGGGAAGCTTTAATGAAATCGGGGAACATTAAGTATGCATTATACATTCCGAAATATTTTTTTCCGAATATTCATATGTCCGAATTTTCATTTTTACGAAATCTATGTTATGCTGGAGCTATTTAAAATTAAAAACATATTTGAATTGCTTACGTTGGTTAGGTTAAGTTTGATTTATGTGCTATAGCAAAAAACAAAGCCTCCATTTTAAATAATTGCATTCAGGATTATGAAAATTCGGGATTTCAATCAATTCGGAATTATGACTCTTCAGAGTTATGTAGTGTATCCACGAGATTGATATCTTATTTTATGAATTTTTTTTCGTTTTTCATTTTTGATAGCTATAGCTATAGCTATATGTGTATTTTTATAACAATATTAAGAGATCTACGTACTTAAAACATAAGTTTTATACAGTCTGAATAGAGAGATAGTTATTTTAATCACCGGCCTTTTCGACGTGCTTATACGAGTATTAGTTTCCCAAGCTTAAAACTTTAATAAAAATGGTCTTCCGCCGAAACACTTTTTTCTCCTAGATTATAATAACACGTTTTTATGAGAGCATTTTTCTTTCCAAAGCTCAAAGTTTATCTAAACTTTAAAGTAAGTATCTAGTAGGAGCGTCCGTGGCGAATATGAAAAAGAATTCCGAAGCGTAGTTTTTAAGATTTCCTAAAGAGTCCGTTAAGAGGAGGAAAAGTATTTGTGCTAAAAAAATGCTCGGGCCCGGAATTGAATTTTAGTGGTGCAGAGTTCTAGTTTTCAAAACTGGAAAGCCGATAGCGATGTTTTTTTATTAAATACTTGACCTAAAAGGCGTTATGAGTTTTGCATGTTTGTCTGTTCGCACAACGAATGGACAAATTGAAAAGCCACGGATTCACTAAAAGACAAATGTCCTGCTACATGACAAGTAATGAAGAATGCAGATTTCGACAAAATTTCGATTTTGGCTTTTTATGACAAATGAGATCAGGAGACTGTAATTTATTGATACAATTTTTTTATTATTTTTTTATGCCGGGAACTTTAAAAAAGTTACCCAAAAATGCAGCATTTGTTCGAAATGGTTTTATAATACGAAGTTACAATGCAGCATACGTCTCAAACTAAGGAACAACGCAGTAATTGGTCGTTTACTGCACGTTATAAAATACACAACAAAACTTATCTTCAAGGGGAAACGCAGTTAATGCTATTGCTTACTGCATTTTGGCTATTATTAATAAAACAAATATATTTCATGATCCTAACTTAAAATGCAGTACTTGACACATATACTGCATTCTACTTTTGTATTGTTGGTTGACTATAATGCGAATATACAAAGATAAAATGCAGTATTCAACTTTAAAATAAAATTTCATAACATAACTTAAGTATAAACTAAACAGTACGATGAAACGTATTGTTTCACGCTATTATAATAAAAATATTATAATACTTATTAAGTAATATGACGTAAAGATAAAAAAAAACTTTTAGCCGCGTTTTTCTCAAAATAACCTTTTTGCAAGTACTGCGTTTTTCATTACGAGGGCAGATCTGATGTGTCGCCAGCGATTTCGCTTGACATATCTGGCGACACCGCGCGACACGTGTTGGCAGCGAAGTCAAGTTACCAGACATGTCGAGCAAAGTCCGGCATAGTTGCGCCACTTCACCCGACGTTGCTGGCCTCACGTGGACATTTTGTCCCCTAGTGAACCCATGGTGGCTTAATGCGTAGAAATATTTAGTAGAAATCGTTTGGGCTGTTAAAAGAAATCAGTTATTTTAAAGTATAGTAACACTGTCCAGTGTGTGACAACAGTGTGTGAAAATAATCAGTCTGATTTACCATGTGACACATGGCACGCGAGTCGTGTCCTTTATAATACTGTCATTTAAAACTGTTCGCCGGCGGTCAGTCGATTTTAGGGCACCACTTGGTGATAAATTACCTTGATACGGGTATTATATAATAATCGACAATTAGAATGGGAATTTTATAAACCGTTTTCAATGTTGCGTGAAATAAATATATGCTACATATATGTTAGATGTATTACAATATCGCTAGCATAAATTACATTTGTTTATTCCTCATTGAATTCCTTTAGGTATCTAGTTAATTTTATTTCTTATTCAATTTGGCACAAGATAACTATATTTTTTTTTACATTTTACCTATTCTTCTCAAAATAATTTCGAACATGCTCTGCGCAGCATAGTTTATTTTATTAAAGAGTACCACCACAGCTACTACTTATTACCACGGACCCAATTACTGCCGCTGCTCAGCTACTAATAGACAAAGTGCGACACGTTAATTATTTAAAAAGGTTCAGTAGCTTTATATTGCTTAGCAAAACAATTGAAATACCAGGCTTATATGACCTTAACAGGCTTAATAGAAGTTTGACATGAACGTTAAACATTCAGCCAACAGTAATAAAAGCAGATTTCACGGATTTATTGATTAACAAACGACAAAATGACGACGCGCTGAGTTGAAATTTGTATAGGACTACTTTTATGACTAACATTCCCTAAATTGACAGTATAAATATCTAAAAAAATACATTATAATACTCAATAATAGTGAATTTATTTATTTTTTGTTACCTTTAACTAAAAATAATGTTTAAAACGTATTTTTTATTATGAGGATAAGGAATAGGGATAGGAATTATAAGGAAAGTCAAATATAAAAACCGTGACACGAGTAAGTTTGCCTAGCACCGGAGTACAAAATGCCTGCCCCTAAACCAAAATAACTTAATAGCCAATGTAAATACAATTCAAATCCTGTTACATAACTTCAACTTGAACTTTAAGACCTGTACAACTCTGGTTTGCAATAAATGCTATGACTATGATTATGACATAATAGGTCGGGGCAAAAGTATTTTCGTATTTGGACCGTATAAGTTGTTATCAAACCTCTTCGTCTATACTAAATGTACCTGGCTGGTTTTAATACCATTAAAAGTCAACATTCTGAAATACGATAAAATTTTCAATTGTTTTTGAGCTATCAAAATGGACGTGTGTGACGAAGAAACTCGGTACATTTTAAAGTTTTATTACAAAAAAGGCAAAAATGCGACTAATGCCGCGAATAAAATTTGTGCGGTTCATGGACCTAATGCGGTATCAATAAGAGTAGCACAATTGTGGTTTAAGCGTTTTAAGTCTGGAAATTTTAGTGTGAAAGATGAGGTTCGCTCTGGACGCCCTGTTACTGATAAAATCAATGCCATCTATGAAAAAGTGGAGCAAGATCGACATATTAGTAGTTACGACATTGCTGAAGAACTGGATATTGATCACAAAACAGTGTTACGTCATTTACAAAAGTCTGGGTACAAGAAAAAGCTCGATATTTGGGTGCCACACGATCTCACTGAAAGAAACCTAATGCAACGTGTTTCAATTTGCGATTTATTGTTAAAACGAAATAAATCCGAACCATTTCTAAAACGGTTGATTACGGGTGGTGAAAAATGGATTACTTACGATAAGAACGTCCGAAAAAGATCGTGGTCGAAGCATGGACAAGCTCCACAGACAGTGGCAAAGCCCGGCTTAACTCGGAACAATGTGATGCTGTGTGTATGGTAAGATTGGAAAGGAATTGTCCACTATGAGCTTTTGCCGCCGGGTAAAACTATCGATTGTGACCTCTACTGCCAGCAACTCATGAAATTAAAAGAAGCCGTGGAGAAAAACCGGCCGGAGTTAATAAACAGAAAGGGCGTAGTCTTTCATCATGATAACGCCAGACCGCACTCATCTATAGCCCCCCAGCAAAAATTGAGAGAGCTTGGCTGGGTTGTGTTGATGCATCCACCGTATAGCCCCAACCTTCCTCCATCGGATTTCCACCTGTTTCGGTCACTTCAGAATTCTTTAGGAAGCATAAAGTTAATATCAAGAGAACACTGTCAAAACTACCTGTCAGATTTTTTTAATCAAAAATCTCAGAATTTCTACAGCAATGGAATCATGGCACTACCTACAAGATGGCAACAAGTCATCGATCAAAACGGCATGTACATATTATAAATAAATAAAAAAATAGAACTTAAAAAATTGTTTTTCCTTTGTACGAAAAATAGGAAAATACTTTTGCCCCGACCTAAGAGTTTTATATAATTTTTGCAAATCCTACTATAATATTATAAAAGTAAAAGTTCGTATGTTTGAATGTTTGTATGTTTGATACTCAATCACGCAAAAACGGCTGAACGGATTTGGATAAAAATTTGCGCACATATAGTTATATATAGTTGTAGTTTTATAGTTTTATCTCGGAAATTTTGATAGTTCCCAGGGGAATATCGGTAAACGACTTATAGGCGGACGGAGTCGCGGGCAAAAGCTAGTTTAATATAATTGTAACCTCTTAGGTAATAAATAAATACTAAATACTACTTATAAATACTAAATTTTATCGTCTTCAAGCTGAATAAGCTGAGCTAAATATTTAAATGATAACTTATTACGCATTTAAATACATAAACAGTCCAAAAGGTCGATATTTCAGTCTGACCTTGTGAAAACTAGATCCTTTCAAACCTTCGTAAATTAGTTTAGTTTTTTGCGACGAAAACACTTTGGACTGGTTATTCTGGAGTCCGGTGCTACGGGTTTTTCTCAAAAGGTTTTTTTCATCTATTGTTTCTACTATTATTTTTAGGAAGCAGAATAATTTCAAAACAGTGTTAAATATTAAATATCGTTCATACAGAAACAATACCTGATTAATTCGAAACAATCATGGAAGGAAGTTATTATGTAATTAACAATAATTCATTGTTACAGGTAACAATTAAACCGGTGTCGAAATGGAGCAGATAGCGAAACACCTTATAATTATCGCGTCGCTGATGACCGTGAGGCCAGCGACCACCGCCAAGGATGACAAACTCGCCTACTACCAGGTACCAGTGTTCACCAACGTATGCGACATCGTCGACCGCCGGTCCCTCGTTCACTGCTACTGCGACAGCACCAAACCAAAAATGGCCACTAGAGCGGACTGCTGGGTGTTCACTGGAGGAATAACGCCCGAAGATCCCATCTGGCCTAGCTTCTCCTCACAATCAGAAATCGAACACCTCATGTTCAACGTACGATCCGACGAAGCACTCACCTTTATACCAGCGAAGGCCATCGTTAGACTGGAAAGAGTCAAACACATATCAATACAATTTGGAACAATACAAACCATTCCCCCCTACGCATTCACGAACTCGTCAACAATCCGGCAGATCAGCCTCCGCTCGAATAAGATCAGCAGTCTCGACAGACACTCGTTCGCGCAGATGATGATGCTCTCTAATCTAAGTTTAGATGATAATCAAATAACGGAATTGAGACGGGACGTTTTCTTCGGTTTACCGAATTTGCATATTTTACATTTATCAAATAACAACCTAAGTTTGATTCACGAGGGATGTTTCAAACATCTAAACAATCTAATAGAGTTGAAGTTGGATTTGAATTCCATATCGGTTGTGACCCGGGAGATGTTTGAGGGGCTGGAGAACCTATCCAGGTTAAACCTGAGGAGTAATAGATTAGCTATGATTGGGAACTTGGCTTTTAGCGAACTTTGGGGTCTGAAAGATCTGATGTTGGACAACAACGCCATTGAGTACGTGTCAGAACGCGCGTTCGGCGGCCTCGCTCAACTAAGAAAGCTCACACTCTCCGGTAACAAACTTACGTCGTTCTACGAAGACATTCTCGAGGACATAAGAAACCTCGTAGTATTGGATTTGAGGGACAACCTCTTGGAAACGATATCGTACGAGACCATTAGGCCGGTCGTAGAAAACGAGAAATCCGCTTCGACGGCGATTTACTTGGACGGTGAGTACCCTTCACTTCGGATTATCTCGGCTAGATGAGATCGCACAGTGGGTTAGGTTACTGAACACATACTAAATTAAACAGACAAAAAGCAATTTGTGAACAGTAAAGCGAGCTTTAGGAATCGTAATAAATCTCGTCTGTATTCATGTAGCCGGGCGTTTGTTTTTGCCGCGGTGGATTCTCGCGAGCTAATATAACTACACGAAGAATGTACGTTCATATAATTCGGTTATTTCTTCGTTACGTAGATATCTTGGGCGTAAATCACACTGCGGGGGCCCGGGATCGTTCCTATATTCGCAGAGACCCGATAAATCTGCCCGCTCCATCGAGGAATAGCTTTTTATTTACAAACAAGCTTGTTCGTTTATTAGCCGTTTTACAAGCGCTGTGCTGGTTATTTGTGAGTAGATTTATCCGTTTGCAAGTCTGTTTTTTAAGGCAAAAAAGGTAAAACAAAGCAATAATATGCCTTCTACGAATAGGCACTTAAAGGACAAAATATTAATCATCTCGCAAAATGTGCAAACGTGATTTACTGAAATGGCTTCCCACCTAAGTTCTGATATCGCATATTAAATCAGTTTTGGCTCAGAACGGCGCTCAAAAAGATGTACGATAAGATAGGCGGGGAGAATAAAAGTGAATCACAATGAGAGCTGTTTTACTTCTTTCGCCAAAACTGGGTAAATAAACACTACATAAAAATGTGTTTTCAGCTTCATTTTCCAATGAACGAGTGAATAAAACATTTAACAAACTAAAAACTAAACTAGTACAAAGCACGGTAATAAATACAGTTTAAAATAAAAGGCTTTAGTTTGCTAGTTCTCTGTTCCAGTGAAAACAGAGCCGGCAAATACCCGCAAATACCTACTCCGTGATGGCCTGGCGATGTAGAAACAAGGACGAAGCCCTAAGCTTTATTGAAATTGAAAATTTAATATAGCAACACGCTGGTCTATAGTTATTAAACCTCATTGTTAAAGTTTGGGTTAACCTGACAAATTACTTACCTCCAAAGACTAAAAATTATTAAGCAGTTTCGAGAGCCATTTTCTGAGCGTTTCGGCTGCCTGATTTTACTGATCCTGCTTTATGGTATCATCAATATTTCATTCAAAATCCATGAATGATTCAGCCACCAAACCTTTGCTTATGAATTGAAACACACGTATAGTATGTCACAGAAAATATTGCGTGTATGTTCTACTGACGGAAAATGTAGAGAATTCAAATTTATTTTCAATGCAGAGTTTAAATATAGCAAAATACCCACATTCCAAATTCGATAGCGGTTGGAATGGGGAAATCGTAACTGGTTCCTAAACAATAACAGGATTCGTATCAAACAAACAAGTTCAATCAGGACTTTCATTGTTTAAATAACAATCTAACTTGTTTCAAATATAAATGCTGCTTTGTGTTATTACAAGGGGATCACTTTTAAAGACAAGTGTGCCTTTACAAATACCACTTAATGTTGAGTCTGAATTTGGAAGTGTTTGTTGTTCAATATTAGTGCTATGATTAAGTTATACAGAAGACAGGGCAACAGCGCGATGTCTCCGCCAACGCCCTTTCATTCTCAGTGTGATCTAGCTTTTGTTTGCGATTCTAAATGACCTAGAGCGATATCGATTTAAGCCCTAGTTAAATCAAATAATAGACGTTGAATCCTGTATGATGAAAATAATTGTAGATGATTTACTGATATGGTATAAAGAATCAACGACAATTTATAGATCGGTGGTATATAGATTGTTAACCCATTTGATCTAGCCAAACCGAAAACTACGTCAGATATTAATAAGTACTTACTTAATTACAATTCGAGGTGAATTGTAATTAAAAATGTAATGGAAAATCATAAAGCAACTTTCGAGATGGTACTTCTCTCTCGCTCGCTCTCACAAAAACTTAAGCTAGTCATCCTAACGAACTTTACTAGAACCCGAAAAAGTGTTTAGACTTCTTACACTGTTCTTATTCTATATGATCATAATAATTTATCTAGAAAATGCCAACGCTCAGAAGATATACGGCGAACACAAAAAACGCGCATAATAAATCTATTACCGTTTATTTCCCCATTCACACTCAGGATATGACTTTAATGCGCTTACCATAAATCATAATCCACGTCATCGACCCGCGAACCCGGAATGCGGACGGACACGTCCTGCCAACTTTGGATAAAACCCATTTTTCTTAGCTGGAACTATCTTGCAGCAGTGCGGTAGAACGTTAGCCAGGGCTGCCAGTCTATCCAAGTTTATTTTTACCCGACTACGCGAAGCAAAAAGAAGGGTAATGTGGTTAACAGTGTATATGTAAAGTCGCCATCAATGGAACTTGTGAACCATGTCAAACAAACCTTTTAGGCAACATTTCTATAAATAAATAATAATAATAATTCTTCGTAAACTTTCACACTAGCTCTCCATCACTACTCCATCCATATGCTATTTCACCACTTGTTATTCTAGTTCTCATTGAACAATATAATATCACTTAAAATTCGATATTTCAGTAAAAGTTTGAAATTATTTTGCAGTTGAGGTTATTCCGGCATGCAATGACATATTTGTTTCCTTTCAAGTCTGCAATTGTCTATGATGGCTGACTAGTGTTGTCCAAATTAAGACTATAACGAGAAGTAGTGTGTTAAAACGATTTTAATTTCGGTGGTTTTTAAAATCACGCGTGATTGTACCAGGTACAATCGTTACGATTAAACATTACAGTACAGTACGTTACGTTGCATAATACATATTGGTCACACGACATCCTCAATCGATTCTAGTGATTCTGATTAAAACATAAATTTTAAAGGATTTTTAATCTTTATCTACTTTTGCCTTCACTAGTAAACTCATCAAACTATAGACAATATCAATATGGCGCTTTGTTTACATCGTTCACAAGTTCTATAGATGGCGACTTTATGTATGTATGTGACCGAAAATCAGATGGTCCACTCTAGCTCCTAAACTATTAGGTAATGGGGTGTCATATGATTCTTCAAAAACGTGCGAGTACAGGGCACGGCCGGGGCACGGTCAACCATGAATTACTTCATACAAAGTATACTTAGATTGTTTGGCCGTGTCCCGGCCGTGCTCCGGCCGGGGCCCGACCCCGGCCCGGCCCCGGCTCCGTATAACGTGAATCCGCTTTTAATTTAGTAACCGTTACTTCTAAGTCGTTATTTTAAGAAGTAATTAAAACAAGTTTAACTTAAGCACTGAATGAAACTTTTAAGGATACGTCACTAAAGAAAGTTTACAGTTTATGAGCTTTTTGTGCCGCTTTATTTTCAAACGAACGATCACAATCCAAGATGGAATAGCTAGTGATATAAACCATATACTAGCTTATGCAAGTTTAAGAGTACCGCCGGCATAAACTTTACCGCCAATTCCCAGGCGTTCCTTGTAAATATATTTCCTGAGAAAATATGTAGAGGATTTTTCTAGAGGACGTTATGCAAAATAAAAGTCGGGTAAAAAGCTGTTTTTTTTTTCTAAATGAACTTTGAACTTTTGGCCATAAAAATACCTGTAATGTTAGCAAATGAATTATTAAATCATCAGAGCTCCATAATGTGCATTGCTGAAACTAAACTACATATTAGGTATTTTTAGGTACCAACTGTGTATAGTCATATAAATTAATTAGAAATTGGCGTAAATTTAATCTGAATCGTTTGAAACCTGACAAAGTAAGCAATTAAAATCTGAAATTAATGGCATTGCTTCAATGAGAGTAATTCCTCAGAATCGGTATTACGATTCAAGCTAATTTACGAGAAAATTTTCTGTACGTTATATCTCTTGGGAATACTATCAGAAGGAAAACCCAGTCAAGAAGGAGTCGCACTGAGAGAACACAAGAATGGAGTTCAATGAAATATTTTTTACATTATTTTTATTACTATATTTTTTACATGGCAAAATGTTTTTTGTTACATTATTTATTTATTTATATTCTTTATTTATTTAGAAGCTTTGTTCAACAATTCAATTCAATTCAATTCAATTCAATCGTTTATTGATAAAATATAAAAATTTTACATGTCATTAACCATGAACCATGAACATGTCAGCTCCAGCTGGCCTAAATACAACAACACTTACAAATTACAATCACACATAAAAATATCGCTAAATGAAAAGAAAACAAAGAAAAAAGGCTACCAAATTTGAATACGCTTTTAAAAAAAACCATAAACAAATTTAGCAACCTCTAAAAAATCGTTAAGTTGATAACTTCATATTCTTTTTCTCGTAAAATATAAATAAACGTCTGGATTATTTCATTTTAACATCTTTAGGCATAACACTTCGGAGACACAGTATTTTTTATAATGCCCATATTTGGACACTGGACACATGGAACATTGGACAGTTTCTGAGGGAATAGCGATAAACGACTTCTATGCGGACTAAGTCACGGGCATAAGCTAGTTGTATAGTAATTACCTATTAATTAAGTAAAACAAATAAACACTGACATTACTTACCTAAAAAATACGATATTATAAGAAACGGGAAACCAATTGTACTTTTTCGAAATCATGGGTGTTTTCTACTCATAATAATGGTTAAAAAAAATTGTCGATAAACCTAGTAAAGCTTGTGTCTTCAGCGAGTTAAAAGGTATTGGTTTACCTTTAATCCAAAGTTGTGATTAAAACTATTCAATCAATTCATTTCGGAGATTTCAATCAAGGTTGTTGTTCTCTTTGAAATATTGCCAAATTAACTAATTGCCACTCAGCTATTTTTGGAGCAATATCTGATTCCTTTAGTTATCGATAGCTCTCATCTTTTCCGTCAAATATTACAGAAATTTACGGTTTGAAAGGAAAATAACATTGTTGACATCAGATCAGATGAAAGAGCCACTTTAGTTTCATATCATATTATAGTCCCCACACAGTTGATGAAATGTATCAGGAATCCTAAAGTCCCACACGTCATAAACAATACAATACGAATCACTTCAACAATACAATATACACCATTAAAAAAAAAAACCAAAAAAAGCATTAAAAATTATAAAAGTAAACAACATACGGTTTTATTGCCAAACAGTAAAGCTTATAAAAAATTACATGAATTTAGCCATACGATTAAATATATATAAATAAAAATTAATTACCAACCGCATGTATGAAAGATCATCACTTGAAAACGGCTCTATCGATTTGGCTGTTTGTGTGTTAATAAAATTGCACCCGTGCGAAGGGGCTTGTCGCTAGTAACAAATAAAATGACAAATTAAAACTTACTTGTTGTCAACCCTGGCTAGTGAAGCTCCCGAACTCGCGGGAATTTAAATGAGCTACCATTAAAATAATATCAAGCGAAGTTACATCACGACTGGCTACTTTTTTGGGCAAGTGCAATGTAAACTCGCTAAGGTGATCCGTTAGTCGTAAAAAGAGAAAAGATATTCCGTGTTCCGTAGGCCGCACGGGCACTTTTTCACGTCAGAAATCTACCAGCACTTACCAAGACGAGACCTCAGCTGAGAAGAACATATGTTCTACTAATATTATAAATATTAAAGGTTGTATAGATGTTAAGATATGTGTGTTTCAATCACGCGTCAACAGCTGGACAGAGTTGTATGAAATTCGGCACACCGATAATCCTCACCCTGCGGGCTTAACATGCATGCGCGAGATAAAATTTTATAGGTGCTAGGGAAATGAATACATCTATTCCATATTCTAACGTAAGACTTAACGCTTAAGGTTTAAAATAAAAGTCGTCCTGACTTTTATTACTAAGCGATTATAGCGATTTTCACTTCTTTATAGCGATTTTATGAAGACGGGACTCTTATTTTAAACCTTAAGCGTTAAGTCTTACGTTAGAATATGGAATAGATAGATGTAGGTATTCATTTCCAAAGCACCTGTCAAATTTTATCTCGTGCTTGCATGCTAGGGGGCCTGGATTGACACATCACATACAACACTTTAAATCTCGGAAATATTTATAGTTCCCGAGGGAACAGCTATAAACGACTTCTACGCGAACAGAATCGCGGTAAAAAGCTAGTAATAATAACTATTTACTAAAACCTTTTAACAGCTTAATGTCGAATTCCACCAACCAGTTAACAGACGATTAGAGTGTTAACAGCTGTCAAAATGTATGAACTAACAGTCGATTAACATTTAACATCGTATGGTGAAATTGGTACAAAACCTTATTGAGTTCTAACATCCAACTTAAGAACTTTTATATGAGACTCCGAGTTAAGTAATAAACCTCAGTATTCGTTCGTGACCATTTAATTGCCAACCTTAATCCGTGGTAGTAAAATCGTAAACCACGTACGTGAGATGCGAGGAAGAACTATTATTCTTTGCGATAAAAACTTTCGTTTTAAATTGCTTGAGATACGGTACTAAGGCGATTTTAATGGCACCTCTTCAGTCCAAGTCGTATCGTCTAGTTTTCGTGATTTCCTCGCAAATGTATCCAGTCCGGATAAACTACCGGTAATAACTAGTCCGGAAAAAAGAGATAAAGAGGGAAATGTAATTTGTTTTTTAATTATTGCCAAAAAACAAAAAAGTACGTAATGAAAAGTTATAAAAATATGATTTTAGAATGTGCAAGTCAAGCTTTTTCATTAGACACTGTAATGCTGACTGCAACAACCTCACTTTTTCAGTATTCAATAACTATAGAATTCTTTTTGTTATTTATTCATCCCATCAAGTTGATAACTTGTAGTTACTAAGAAAGACAGTTTTGACAGACAAACAAATATCGAAGTCTCACCCCAAGGGTCCCTTTTTACCGCGATCTTAAACACAAACAAAAGGGCAAATGGTTAAATTGTTTTTTTGAATCCCCCGGGGTCGAACCCAAACTTAACTTCCCAACTTCGTAAAATATTTGTATTTATGCAAATGCTTGCTATTTTGCTTTTTCATTTTTTTCTTTTGCATATTTGCTCAACAAAAAAAAATAGGTCAGAATCACTAACCTTATATAAGGAAAAAAATAGGCTTTCAATTTTTTTTATCATCTCACCTCCTCAGACAGGTTAGACACCTCAAATATTTCTTAATTTTCGATAAACCCTGATAACTCAGGGGAAAATGCATGGTTTATGTAGGAAAACATATCGAAACTCTTTTATGTGGTTATCTTACACGTATATACATATATGGCGTCGTTAATATTAGAATATTTAATCAAAACATTCCAGCCACCTAGTTAACTAACTACTAGTGGATTCTAGTTAACAATAGCCAGGTTACTGGAGTTATCTGAGGAAAATCCTGTTTTAATACTGGCCATTCATGCGGACGCTGAATACGAGTAGTGGACTTAATAATGAGGCTATTTTGCTTTGTAAAAAGAGCTAAAATGACCACCACACCGGATAATAAATATGTAGTTCTAAGTTAACGAAGAATTACTATGGTATCGTCGCAAAAAAAAAATCTTAATCATGAACACAGCTAAGGTATAGAATACCCAAGTCTCAGTAGCATGTTTTTATTGAAATATCTAAATGATCGATTTTTTTTTATTATTTACTTTAATTAAAAAATGCTAAGCCACCCTCCTTCGTTGTTCTTATCTCATCGCCCCATAGAATCCGCGGTTATTACGAAAGGGTAAAATTTCCGTTTCTTCGCTGAATAAACAGTCCCAAACAACTCCATAATTTAAATTGAACTTCGTCATAAATAATTCCATTAAAAGCTTAGAAATACATTGCCCACGATTCTCGTTCGTATGGATTTAGTACGCACTATTGTGTGTCAAGGGCCCTGAATGTAGTATCTGTGTAAAAGCGAATCACTGCCTTTTACGCAGAAGCCACATGCAAGAAAGAAGCAGTCAGAGACGACAATAAAACGGCAGCTCGTAAAAGTCCATTAACGTAATATGTTTTCACTGTGCACGAGTCATTAACTATTCTTAAGTGTGCACCCTCATACGACTTGTTTGAAGTGTTTTTGCGAATATCTTTCATATTACTTTGTATACTTGAAAATGTATGCGTTCGCGCATTTACGTCTGAATGTGTTAAAATATGTACACAATATGTAAAATATGTAAATATGTAATGCCAAAAACATAATATATTATGTCATCATCCTAATCCTATTAACTAAACACAGATTAAATCTGTAATTGTATAATGTACTTATATTTGCCTAATAAAATGGAGTTGTTCGTCAGAAACAAAGATTTGTATTTTACAATGACTTAAAAATTCTGCGGTTACTAGACCGCATATTTATTTTGGACGGGATGTTTGTTTATTTACCTCGACCTAGTTCACTCGTTCATATACCATCCACAAATATTTGCATTTTGCAATTTAAAAAAAAATGTTATATAAGATATTCTACATTAATACAAATTCAAGTTCGAGTTCAAATTATTTAATTATGTAATTTACACACGTCGTTATACAGAAAAAAACAACGATCATAAATACCAACTCAACTGGTAGCGAACGCCATTAGACATTAAGTTCACCTTTTGTACTCAAATTTCTATTTTCGTGCAATAAAGATTAAATAAAATAAAGTCTAAAATTCAATTTTCACATTGACCTTAAAATAAAATACAAAACAATTTTACACGTCACTCTTATTCAAATTTTCACTATTACAAATTAAAACAAAATTTTATAATTGTCTATTATAAAATTATCTAACACTATAAAAAGCCTCCTATAACAAAAAACATTTTTTACAAATAATACGAAAGAGCACTGCATCCTTGACATCCGGCGGAAGATTATTAAAAATCGCACGCCTATAGCAATATAGTCTTATTTTAATTAACACGTATTTATTTTACAGTCCCCACGTTAATTCCAAAGCAAAACTTTCATTACGAATTGCAATTAAAAGGCAAGAATAGCAATAAAAATCATCAACCACTTAAACAAACTTAGAGCTAAATTAAATTAGCATAATGGCTCTCCTCACAAGTGCGCTTGCCTTGTGTGGGGCCCTTACAACGCTCGCTACGCAAACATTCTGCTAAAGTGCCCTTTGATTACACAGTGTACACGAATCCTAATTCACTCTTTCATTCCAGGGAACCCTCTCAGCTGTAATTGCCGGCTCACGTGGGTATATCACTTGCGAAACGAGACCAAGGACAATACCCTGAAGCACGCTCTTGAAAAAATATCATGTGTCGACCCTACCCCAGAGAAGCACCCAGAAGAAAATAACGAAGTAGAAGAAAACACCTTAGCCGACGAGAATTACGAGTACTATGATAAAAACGAAGACTACAACAACAAGGAGAAACTAAAAACTAAGTTTACAAAGCTAACAGATATCCCTCTAGAGACACTCCCGTGTCCCAAGGAGCTTATGCAGTCGATAGAAGAATCGTACGGTCACCCGATTCAAAACGAAATTAGATTGAAAGCGTTTTCCAACGCCGCGAATATCGCGCCTAGCATAATTTTTATCATAATAGCTACGTGTTTAATCTAAAGTGTAAGAAAGAAACAAAGATTTTTGTGATATTAGACGATATTCTCGTAGGCATCCAAGGCTATTTTGATCATTTGTGGACCCAGTTCCGGCCGGCTGGTCTTTCTGAATGGATATGATTTATATCCTCGATAATTTCTGCGTCATTGAGCTGACATATTGATATCAGCGTAGTCATGTAGTCACAATTTTAAATTAACGTGTAAATTTTAAGTCGTTTTCGTGTATCTGTTCTTCTCGTTGAATAATGTTTGTAAATATAAATGTTAAATTCTTTAAATAATGATGATAAAGTTAGGTATCGTTCGTCGTCTGACATATTTCACGGCTTCATGTTATTATTTACGTAAGTTAAAACGTTGTCTACTATTGTCACACAATATTTTGCATATTTGCATTTTCTTATTTTATTTTACAGTAGTTTACGACCACGGTTGATTGGCATCAAAGTAGAATTATTGATAATATGTATTATCTTAACACAGGTCTTGGTCATTATTCTTCATTGTCTAATAGATAGAAGCTCAGTTAAATCCAGATGGCATATACCTATCACTTGTAAATTTTTTGTATTTTCATAATGCCTACTCCCAATGGTGTTTCTCTCCTCACTCGACTTCTTGATTATTGAATAGGGCCTTGATATATGTAAACCTTAACAATTTATTAGGTTTCCTAAATCACAAGAGCGTTAAAATAATCAAAAAGCTGTTATTGTCGCACAACAAGTAATTAATTGTTTTTGTCGCTGTTTCTATTCGATATTGTCCCAAAGAGAATGACATATCTATCAATATCACCCCAATGTACGTATTGTATATGTGATATAAATAATATGACATCATATTGTTATTACATCTCGCCTGTTGACTTCTGTTTCACCTAGTAGGTAAAATGTTTTTATCTACACACATATCATAAGTCCTCTATAATGCGTTCAGAATCCGTTGGCAATGACCAGCATTACAACAATCAATTTCACTATGATAATTTTCTTATCTGTAACAGTAACATAATGTTCTTATAACGATATAAAATTTGATAAAGTTATGAGTTTCAAATTTCGAACATCTTTGAAAAACAAAACAATTTTATTTGACCTCAATTCTAATATCACTCGAGATGACATTTAATTCGAAATGAAATGTCAATCGCATACAATTTTGACAAATCTCGTATGTTACTTGATAATTTGATATCGAACGATATGATAGTAGAGGCCGACTCTAGATTGTCTCTGAATTAAAAAAAAAACTACGGTTGCCGCCATTTTTGATGTTCTAATAATTGATCAATGCCGGCTATGCCGGTCGTAACATACGGTTCCTGAACACATCATAGAGAGCTTATAATATGTATGTAGATAAAATAGTGTATGTAACTGTACATAATTAGGCATTAAAACACTCGTGTGATTCTATTATGAAACTCGCCTGTCGGCTCGTTTCATAAACACGCACTCCTATTTTAATGCCTCTTATTATGCACCAGTCACATAAACTACTATTTTTACATCTGTTGGTTAGTAATTATTAATGCATGTAAACATTATGTGTACGACACTTCCAACCCTTATAAAACTATATGTAATTATGAATTAATTTTTTGTTAATTTGTGCAATTTGCTTAATTTTAATAGAATTTCGTGACTCTCTGTTAACTAAGCTATGAATTCTATTTCTGTTGTAATAAACGTTTCTACCCGTGTTCTATCTGTTTTTGTTCAAACATATTTTGATAAAATCGTAACTACCTACAAGTTTGAATGGATGGATGTTTTTTACTCAATCATGCTGCGAACGGTTGAACGGCTGAACGGATCAGGATGAATTTGACCCAGAGGTGGATTATAGTCTGGAATAGCACATAGGCGACTTTTAATCCCGAAAAAATAGACAATCCCGAGGGAGAAGCGATAAACGACTTCCACGTTGACGAAGTCGCGGGCAAAAACTAGCAGGCACTAAATAAATACATAACATTTTTAAAATTTAAAGACAAATGCCACAACTTCTGATATGTCAATGCTACAACACAAACAATATAAGTATTCGATACGGGAGCAGATTTGGCAGATTTGGCAGATTTGGCAAATGAAAACTTGGGAAATGATGCATTTGACCAAACATATTTTGGCCAAACGGCAGAGACTCATTCGATACCCATGTTCTAATGTTATTAAAACTGACGTTATACCTATTCAAAAGCCTGTTTTAAAGACATGAATTTACTCTCTGGAATACTAAAAAACAAACTACGAAAATGTAAGTATCACTAAAATTCAACTTTTAAATCAAATATACATACAAACAAAGCCAAGTGCTCAAAAAAAATTAGTTCATCATACGCATGACCATTGACGCATTTTTATGCCTATTCACGAACTTCGTGAAGATGGTTAGTATGTATACATATATATTCACGAACTTCGTGAAGATGGTTAGTATGTATACATATATTCATTTAAAAGTATTCGAAACAAGCCCTCAAGTAGAATTACCTCATGACTTCGGGAATGATATTAAAAGTTTTTAGGCTTCTCTTGTCTGGAGATGTAGGAGAAATGAGTTTCTGAGACACATATATATTTAATCTGAGCTGAAGAATAAATTGGTGAATAAGTCCGTTTGAATTTTCTAGGAAACTATACTCGTTTTTGGCATATTTAACCAAGTCTGTGGAATAGTTGTATTGTATTTGTTGTGTGGTAATGACAATCTAAAAGTAAATAAACTAAATTAAATCTTGAATAAATATTTATTTAAGTATTTTAAAACTTATTAGGAAGATGAAGAAACAGCCAGTGAAAAATCTGAAATACTATTTTATGCTGGAAAGATAGTTGAGAGTGTAAGTTCCATGCAAACAAAGTCACATATATGCTCCAGTATAGTTAGTTATAAAGCGTTTCTAACGACTTTTGAGGCAATAAAATCGGCATGTTTATGAAATCCGCTGAGCTCATCCAGGGTTTCCCAATACACCTCTTAACACGTGAACATTATTACTTTGAGCAGGATATATCGAAGGTCGAGCTCACTCAAGCCCTCACTCTGTATTCAAAGGCAAAAAAACTATACATTTGAGGCTAAATGGCTACATGTTAGTAACCTTAAGCAACTAGGCCAAATTGGTAAAGGTGTTTTTGCACAATATATCTTCCTTCGCACGGGTAGCAGAGCATATACGCACCTAAACCTTAGTGAATTATACACCTAAACCTTCCTCGTGAGTTCTTCCGCCCAATGGTGAACACTGTATTAAAATCCGTTAAGTAGTTTTTGGGATTATCGCGTTCAGACAGAGAGACGCGGCGAGAGTGTGATATAATATGACATGTAGTGATAGTGACAAGAACATAGGGATCGAATGGTTTACCATCCAAAACTGAAATATCCGCTGCCTACTTTTTGTATGAGCGTTTTCGTACCATCGACAACTTTAAATGTTGAGCCACCATAGAATCCCGTCATAATTATAGCAAGAGAAAGGCATAATTACGTCAAAATTAGTCAGTGATTTTCTGCGACAGGTTTATATAGTGGCTCAACAATTACAGTTGACCGTAGGTACCTAACCTATAAGTAATGGAAAAATCATGGGATTGAAGCGGAGCCAAAGTTCCCTCTTGAACTGTGAATGCTTGGAAGCATTCCTAAGCGACTGCCGGAGATTGCCAAGATGCGCCGATACCTGAAACTGCACAGAATCAGCACACATGAAGCTAAATTGGGTAAAAATCCTTTCTACATTTTAAATATACTCGTAAATAGAAACAAAGCTAGCCTCTTACTTATTTAATATTATTAATGCGAGTGTTTGTTTGTTGGTTCCGTTTTCAACGTTCAACGCCATAAACAATTGATTAACACTTGGTACTAATACCTTTTATAGCCCAGAGGCAGAACGGTGGACACTTTTTAACCCGGCAAATCGGTGAGTTCCCGAGGAAATAGTTATGAACCAATTTTGCGCGGACAGAGTTGCGGCAAAAGTTTGTAATTATTAGCAAAAACGTTAGAATTTATGATACAAATCTGGCATACAAATAGTCCATGCCCTGATTAACATACTATTAGCCTCTGAAAAAGTGATAGTTCCTGAGGTAGCAGTAATCGAGTTCTACGCGAGTAAAAACTAATGCAAAATAGAATAACGGCTGTATCCATCTCCAGATACTAGTATCTGACGGATAAATTAAAGCTGTTTTTCTTTCATATAACAGAGAAAAGGATAGTGATAATTTTAAATGGCACTTATATTTATCTGTGGTTTGGATAAATTAGTCCTTAATGTTTTAACCAAAGTTAATCAGTTTCAAAAATAGTTTTACGGTTTGCCAGTAGGTACCCATTAGACAAGCGTTCCGATGAAAGTTTTGGCTCATACTCGTATCAGGCTAACGTAAGATTTAACACTTAAGGTTTAAAATAAAAGTGTCTCGTTTTGTTAGAATCTCTATAGAAATGTGAAAATGGCTATAGTAGCTTAGTAATAAAAGGTAATAAAAGTCAGGACGAGACTCTTTTACTTTAAACCTTAAGCGTTAAGTCTTACGTTAGAATATGGAATAGATGTATTCAATTCCCTAGCACCTGTCAAATTTTATCTCGTGCATGCATGTTAAGCCCGCAGGGGGCGATTTTTTACTTTCGAGTGCTCGAAATTAATTGTGTTTGTTAACAACGGACGATTTCAAAACAAACTAATGAATGATAGAAATATTTGTCAAAAATACCCTTTTACTATTTTTGCTCGCTTTGAAATGAAACTTTCGAGCGCTCGAAGGATAAAAATAGGCCCCCATTGTAATAAAGAAACACAAGCCGTAACTTTTGGGTGAAGGTTGATTTCCTAGATTCGAGTACTTGATTTAAAGCAACACTACTTTAGAATAACTCATAACTAAAGTAAACGAAAGAATAGGACATCCTTTAATTTGTAACAATATCATTTAATAAATAAATTGAAAACTAGTCGGGGAATATTTCATCGTTTTGATAAGCATTCGACATCAGGGATGTTAATGGTACGGGAGATAAGTTAGAACGACCTTTCGTTTCAGAAAGATAAAGGGCGGACGGTGAGGTTCTTATTTCAAATGAATAATTGGTTGACCTCGATAAAATATACCGAGATTCACTGAACATTCGCTTTTATTCACAATATCTCGCTTTGTTTAGTTCTTTTAAGGGTTTTGGGCAACGTTATGGTTGGATGTCTATTGTCTACGCTCGCGCCTTTATCTTTGCTTTTATTAAAATTTTCGGCGATTATTTTTATTACAAACGTTAACGATCTTATAAACATAAATTAATTAATTTGGTTCTACACTGAAAGATATAAAAAACGTATCGGATGGGCAACATTTTTCATTAATAAAATAACCCAACCCTTGAAGATATTTGTCGAAAAAATGTTTTAACCTTTTTCAATCCGACTAAAGCCCTAATCCGGTGGATATTTAAAAAAAGTCTGAAGCTCAGCGGTATCCGGGCCGCGGAACATGCTGCCAATTTGGATGAGTTCCAAAATCAGGCCACAACTTTACGCTAATCTCGCGCTGTGAATTGTTCGGATTACATGTAGTTTAATCGGTATTATAAGTGAGTGATCTTAAGTCACGATGACAACGTGAATTTTTATGCAAACTTTGGAGAGACGAAATTTTTGAGCGAACTTAGTTTTTGGGTGATTTAAGTACTTTTTACTAAGAAGAGGTTTAGGCTCCGACTTCCCGATAGAATCGAGCTTTTTATAAAGCAAAATCGACATTTATTCAGAATTTTGCCCGACTTTCAAAGATGGAGGGTAATTATTTTGATCTGTTATTTGTATGTATAGGTCTGGTGTACCCACTTTTTCACCTTATTGCATTGTAATAAGGTCCAAAAGTGGATACATCAGTTTGTAGTCGACTGTACGTAAGGTTCTTTGTTCCTTCGTAGAGACAACGAAAGACCCGATTTCGATAAACACGTCGTTTGATTTATTTTTATTATATTCGTGGAACCATCGCGACTGTCACGAGGTACTTTAATTTAAGAAAGGTTAAACGGCGGATTTATAAATAAATGTTTTTTTACTTAACATATGTATAAAGACGACAGTATCAAAACGTACAAAACGATCAAGTCGTTTTAGTATTCGAAATGTACTCATAGGGTTGATTCAGACTTTCAAAGTTAGCGTTGGATTCCGATTCCGTTTGTCCGTTAAATAGTTGTCAGAACTGTACCTTAAAAGGTAGTAAATATATTTCAAAGGAGATCGCTGAAAATGAAGCACAATGAAATAAAACGCTCCCGCCCAGTAATTGGTAGCAGCCAATTAGGGGAACCAGATTTTCTGCTTCTTTTGTATTGAACTGAATGCCGTGTCCTGTAGCTCCATTTGTGTTCTCGGAAAACTATAAGCATTGAATTCTGTGTACTCATTATCAGTTCTCGAATTATTTGTGAATCTGATTGTGTTATTTCACTTTAAAGCGCTGAGATATTTTTCAACTTTCGCCTGTAGTTACAACACAAAAAGCCGAAACGGATTAATAACGAGGTTTATATACGTGGATAACATCTGTCACTTTCGGACCAGTATGTACGTGCGAGAGGGATGGATGCTGTATCCACACTTATCCACCGCGATACAGGCGACCGTAATACCTACGGGTGCTGAGAACTAAGATGCTATGCTATATTTTTCTCCGGTTGTTTTATCTCACAATGCGAACACGCTGCGTGGCAGTGTATAGGATGAGATGATGGTGCGATCTCATTCCCTGCACCGGGTCCTACCACCAATTGAACGTTTTAAATAAATAAATATCAGGAGACAATCTCACACAAATTGACCTAGTCCCAAACTAAGCTAGGCTTGTACTATGGCTACTAGGCAACGATAAACATACTTATATAGAGAAATACATATTTAAATACATAGAAAACATCCATGACTCAGGAACAAATACTCGCGCTCATCACACAAATATTTGCCCATACCGGGATTCGAACCCGGGAACGCTAGCTTTGTAGGCAGGGTCACTACCAACTAGGCTAACCGCGTCGTCACAAACTAGTTTTGTTAATTTATGTATTTTTAAAATTGTTCACACATGTCAATGTGGGTAATTCCGTCTGTGGGGCAAGACCGTACACAGGCGTTTGTGCCCGCAACGGTTGTGATCACGGGACAGGAGAAGGCTGGTGCTCATTTACGTAGCGTGAAAGATATTCATTGGTTTCTTATTATGTTACTACGCGATAAATTATTATTATAATTATTCTTTATTATCAGGCAACTGGGACCATAAATTGATAGTTACAAACAATACTTACATGACTAATGTCAGTGTAAACAATCTTAACCTAGGTCTTATATAACTACTTGGGGTCTTGATATATTGGGATTAAGTCTAGTTTCAGATTTATAACAGTACTTTTTTATTAGTAGTAGTAGAAATTACTGATAAAAGGCAATAAAAACAAAACCACAAAACAAGCGTGCCCGAGTTATAATCACATGAAGTATTCTACGGGACCCAGTGGCCGCAACGCTAAGGATGTAAGCGTAGTCTATTACAGTCAGTGCTTTAATTTCTTTATTTCCAGCAGTTTTCTGCTCAGCTTAGTGCAGCCGGACCGTTGGCCCGCGGCCAGGGTTCAATCCTCGATGCACACGATAAAAAGCGAGGACTCGAGTGGGCTTACATGAGCAACACGGGTTGTCTTATTTGCACTGTAAAATAATAGTTTTATCTCCGTTCCTAGTATTAAAATTTTGATATTTAGGGCTCAATTTTGACACGTTTTGTAATTGGCAAAGATCAAATTTTAACTCGAGTAACTCTATCTATCCATATGGTTTAATACTGATATTTTTGATAATACAAAACTTGTACTGTTTTAGTCTACCTTGCTACTGTATAGTATTCATATATTTGTTGTGTGGTAGTTCTTACTAACAAATGAATAAAAGCTGCCATTCTTCACCCTAAATTGAACAATTTAATTAGTGATTCCATTACGAACGTAATTGTTTCCTAAAATGAAGTTAAACAACCGGAGTCTATCTACTTTATTTAATTTATTATTCACTTAGTTATTTCCTTCCGTTTTATTATCAAATTACTAGTAATTATTGGAAATCTCGTTCACATGGAAACAATTATTTTTATTTTGTTTTGTAGATATTTTTATACATCAATCGCAATATTTCTGCCTATTACTATACAAGGCTAATTAAAAACGGCATTCATCCACTTCAATTGTGTTTTTTTATTTAACTTTTAGGATTAGGCACTTTTGTGCTGATCCGCCGAACCGGGACTGCGCCTGCCCCACAAAAAACGGCGATTATATTGTTTTATTCAAGCGATGAATTATAACCCGGGGGAGCGAAATTTATTTGATTACAGCGAAATAATAAACAAGGGGATCGATGAGATGATTTGGGATTATTTTTAAACTCTTTTACGGAAGTTAAAACGGTTTGTAAGCAGCCAGTAATTTAAGTACCTATTGGAATTATCTCTTTTTGCTTACAATTCAAATTAAAAACATCCTTTTTCGATCATCTCATCTCATCTCGGCTGATTTAGTTGGCCTACAATATAAGAAACAACTAAGGCTGGGACTAAGGGACCTACAATCTTCCAAAAACGAGCATACGAGTGATTCCTCTCCTGGTGTTTTATGGACACCCCATTGGCGACGGTGATTACTTTTCATCAGGTAACCGGCTAACCTGTTTACCTCCTGCGGGCTTTTCTGCGGAAAATCTGGACAGTAATTTTGAGTTAATCGCAGGAAAAGACACACTTTCTATGAATATGTTTAGCTATATTGTTAGCATTGTGTTCATTTTGACTTTTAGTATGTTTGGATGTGAGCAGCAGAGGACCAATTGTGGTGGAAATATTTGGGGAAGCACTACTATATCTACACTATGCCTACTAGTGTAGACCTACTAAAGCTATATTACATATACTAGTGTTTTGTGTTGTATATCCACCAGTGGACGGGCTTCGGCTGACATGATGACGATGATGATGTTTGGAAAGAATACTGCTAAAATAAAAATAAAAATAGCGCAAAGATCACTTTAAATACGTAGAGCGAGCAATATTAAACAGGATTTTTATTTAATTGTGTAAACACTATTAACCTCTTTAAAAGAATCCTAAAATTCTCGAGATTTATCTCCCTAAAACATCGTCTTCTTATTATAAATTATAAAAGTATCCCCTGTCTAAGGCTTGCTAAGTGTCAGAAGCCTTATTTCAATTATGAAAGAAACAACTTTGAAAGCTTTTTAAACGGATATTTTTTATTCTGCTGACAAAGAAACTTATTTGCAAAGTGATAGATATTTTTATTTGAAGACTAGGATATTGGCCCGAATGATAAAAGACTAAGCCTTATTATACGACTAGGTTTTCCCAAACGGAATGAGATTTCTCGGGATAAATAGTATTCTGTATTCATCTTCGTGACCCATTTGAATAGTTGAGGCCCGAATTTGAACAGTAAACAAACAAACAAGTCTTATATAACGTTTTGTATGAATCCTGGCTTTTTTTGTATCGTGAAAATACCTAAATAGTCAGAGAAAAAACATTAGTAAATGAATTTACGGCGGTAGCGGTGGTCTTCATTTATTTTCAAATATTACCTACTTTAAAAAAACCGGCCAAGGACGTGCCGAGCATGCCTTTTCAATAAAACAACTCAATAAAATTTATTTTGTATATTTTCAATAAAATTTAGACCCTTGGACTTGTAGAGATTGAATGAAATCAGAGATCAAAACAAAATATGCTGGTTATTAATTTAACGAGTCGATTCTCAATGTCAAAGGTGAACAAACAAACATATTATGTGAAAGTTATTAAAAGCTTGTTAAAACTATTATACATACAGATAAATCATTTTTTGTTTATAGTGATGGTGACTTTGTTTTGGCATCTTATCGCTTCAGCGTATCACTTGCACCAACGACAACTCTCAACGGCAATCATTTTTACGAGAGTAGGTACTCAACAATCTTTTAACTTAATTTCCTTTGAATTTAACCAGGTAGGAATTAATTCATTTAAAGGAATCTGGCCCTCCTTTAACGTTTGAAGGCTCGGCTTCAGTCAAATGGAAGCCTGATACATTCAGAACAAAGAACTCCTTATTGAGTTCGTGCTGTATAACATTCGGAGAAATCGGCATTTACAATGGCGAAGAATGTAGAGATGATAAAGGATCCTTCATGTGTGTCAGCGAGTTCCCACAAATTGTGTATGTACTTGAGTATATTTGTATCCCACCAGAAACATAAATGTAAAAAATAGGTCAAGTTACCATGTCACCAGAAGTAGTGATATCTAAAAAGATGACATGACCCTGGAATGTTGACAGTCTCCAATTTTTTGCAACTAATGCATTTTGAGTTCTAATTTGGTAGTTGTTATATTAAATATCCAACTGATTACACGATATTGTAATAAAAACTGTGGTAATATCATATAGGTTTTGATAAGTGAATGAGTCAGACAGGTCGAAAATAAGCCGTTTAAGCTTATTTATAGAATCTTGACTTATCTAATTACCTTGACTAGTGATTTGGCAGGCACAAACTGAAAACTGGTCAAGTTTTTTTTTTATAAATATATAAATAAAATCAAAGGCTTACGTAATTTGTAAAAAACAGGTTCCCAACATGCACTGGGAAAAATGTATGAGGTTGGGAAATAAGGCCTCAATGGATTCGAGTAAACACTGCAATGGCGCTCAGCTTTTTCTTCGAACTTGTCCGAACACACTGCCGTGTATCTAGATATACAATATAATGGTTTACACATACGTTGACTCTATAACGTAACTCAATTAGAATTTGGAGTTAAGCTGAGAGAATAAAGACCGGAGCGAGAAATTGTTTTTGTCACTTTAAGAGTTCTGCGTCTGTATTATAGACGCCTCGGTGGATGAACGTGGGTAAAGCATCCGTCACCCTCAACTGGTCAGAAAGTGACAGACGTTTTATCCACGCTTCCGCACATCAATAAATACGACCATAATAGCGTAGCCATAGCAGGCGTAAAATTCTCTTAAATAACTCCCTGGTGACTGCATCGACGAAGTCACCTGCGAGTTTATTTTCAAGTTACATGTGTTTGTCCTTGGGCTTATAATGACGCAGCTCTGCGAAAGTCGTAGGTACCTAACTCTACAGAATACCTACGAACGCGCCGTTCATGTTATAAATTACAGGCGAAATGAGAGACGGACTAATCGACATTTGTTTAGAGAATAACATACAAATAAAATACTAATTTAAACGACACTGTAGCCTACTGTAGCCTAGATGGTGTGGTGATCCAGCCTACGAAGCTAGCTATAGTAGAGATCCCGGGTTTGAGTCTCGCTAAGGGCAAACACATGTGTAATGAGCTCGAATATTTGTTTTTTAATCTTGGATGTTTTTAAATTGAATGATTTATTTATCGTTATTATTTTACATATTTTATTTATATCGTTGTCTAGTACAGTCACCACACGGGATTGTTGAGCCACCATAGAACCCTGTCATAATGACAACGTCAAGTCACTCAAAAGAAATTACGTCAAAATTTTCCGTCGACTTTCTGTGAGAGGGTTCTATAGTGGCTCAACAATCCCGTGTGGTGACTGTACAAGCACAAGTCAGAGCTTAGTTTGGGACTTCAATTTGTGTAGTCCCCTAAGATTAAAAAACCTTACCAGCGTTACAGAGACTAGGTTATTGTCAAAACACGTGCGTGTTCGGTTGAGTGGAATTAGAATGTTACCATGATCATCATTATTGTGTCAACCAGAATACATAAATTTGCGTCAAACTGACAACCTTTTTTGATTGAAGGTAAAAACGTTTGTCATCCTTTTGAAGTGTTCACTTCTGAGCTTCTCGCGGTTATCTCCTAGTACGCAGTCTGCGGGGGGCAAGAGACTTAACATGTACTTAAGCAACGTAATCGCTTCAAGACCGCCGAGTCGTGCTGCTGACGCGGGAGATTGATATGGCGGCAGTTGATCTAGAGACGCTGGAAGACGATCACGACTAGCATCGTACTGATGAGAAACTTCTCCAATTGTGAAATTTTCCTGTAAAAATCTCGGTAACTCTCAAGAATGTTCTTAATTTTTAGTACAGTCTCAATGCTCTTAAATGATTATTTTTATTCCCAAGAATAAAAGATAAACTTAGAGGATTACGATTCTCAAGCCCAGAAGCGGCAGTGAATGCATTCCAAGAAGCCGTTGAAGAGGTCTCCACCGAAGATTGGACCCACTGCTTCACACAATAGTTCCAACGAATGAAAAAATTTGTAAATAGTGAGGGAATATACTTTGAAAATCAATAAATTAATCATAAACATCTAATCTAGCCTTATTAAATAAGACTAGATTAATATTAATAGACTAGATAAATTTTATCAGAATCCAGAAACTTTCAGTATGACCTAAGTAGTTCTAGTGATTGCCGCCTGGGCGCTGTCTGTACTTAAGAAGCCTGTAGACAATCACCCGTCTTGTTTTTCTTTTCATTTATTTTAGGTACTTGCTTTTGCTGTTTCGCGATTTGTATGTCACTTTAAATGAATAAAATGTATTGTTTGTGTCACCTTTCGTGTTCTCACCGAGCGGTCTCAACGAAAGACCAGCGTTGGCTTTACAGCCAGCACAAGTGGAGTTGGGACCGTTTCGCAACAACTTTACAGTGTATAAATATATATACGTTCCCAAGATCTCAAAAATATCTATACACCTTTATGCCACTGGCAATAAGGTCCATGTATACATATATTTGACGCGATGGCTGTATAGATATTAATGCCCTTGACTGTACCTTTTTGTTATTTTTATTTTTATTGTGTTCGTTGTTGTGAATAGATGTTTTCTTTCTTTCTTTCTTTCTTATTTGTACTTTTATTTATTCTGTGATATAGAATAAGAATAAGAAACATTTATTGCCACACATGAAAATATTACATAAAAAAAACATGGAGCTCTTAACTTAATTACCTAGATTACATACACAAGATTATAAGATTATTATTATTACAACCTTTTATAAGGCTACTGATAAAATAGATTCTAAGAATCTTGAAGAAACTTTGTAGAAGAAAAACTGATCGCAAATCTGACGAGATTTTAATGTTAACATTTATTATCCCAAAACATCGCCAGGCTCAAGCCTATTACTAAATTAAGGTTCCATACGTTTTCATTTTGCCTAACGACTAAATTTGCTGGAGAAAATTGACTGGATGTTGCCTCATGATGAAAAATAACCTACGCTACGAACCAACGTACAGTGGCAATGGCAATGGTTAATTCATATTTTTAAACTTTCACATAGCTACACAATTATCTACTTTTTTCTAATAGTAACGTAAATAATAATAGAATAGAATGATATCAATTCATCTTGTTTATATCATTGCATTTCTTAAGGTGGTTTAATTTAATTAAAATTGAAATAAAACAAATGTTTAAAAATAATCATATCAGGGGGCAATCTAAACCTGAACCCAATCTTAGCTCAACTTAGTTAAAGGCTTTTACTACGGGTACTAAATAACGATAAAAATACTTATATAGAGAAATAGATATACATGGTGAGTTTTAATAAAGTGCACATATTAAAAATAAAAAAAAAATAACAATTTTTTTCATCGATAAAATTTAGTTTAATGTCCCTTTTTAATATGTGCACTTTATAAAGACTCATCCTGTATAAATACATAAAAACATCCAAGACTTTGCTTTTACCGGAATCGAACCCGGGACCGCTAACTTCGTCGGCAGGGGCATTACCTACCAATTAGGCTAAGGGTGCCTTTCCATCAGAGATAAGCTAAGCTACGAAAATAAACGATCCTAATTGGAGGATATCAACACATCATTAGCTACGCACATCTCTGGTGGGAAGCCTAACCGCGAAGTCACTAGGCTAACCGCATTTACTTGAAACATCCAAGAAGCAAGCCTCTACTGAAAAATATAATTTTCTTGAAACTAACATGGTAGCTGGTAGCCGGCTACTGAGAGAAAAGGACGTGGTTTTACTTTGCATTAGACATTTTTTACACTACATATTAAAGGTGGTACCCCAAGCAGCACGCAAGCTGTATAAGATCTTATACAGCCCTTATGCAGCTAAAACTAGTAGTTATAATGGCTGTATAAGCTCTTATACAGCTTGCGTGCTACTTGGGGCACTGGACTTATCAGGAAGGAAATTAGGTCATTAGGTGATTACTAAAAAATACGCAGAGCATTTGAGTTGCCAGTAGCCATCGTAGTCAGTGCGTTTTCTTAATTCCTGCCTCTTCTAGTACGTTTAAGTCTGTCAACACTAATTCGTGAATCAACCGCGATTTATGAATTAATCATCCAACAAATCAGATGAAACAATAGGGCGTCATTAGCGATGCATTAGGTGCCTCGGAAATGAAGATTTTCCTCTTCCAAGGTCACGGGGTTTAGGAAGATTATTTGCCAAAGACAGGCCAAACGGGCCTCTATTCTAACTTTGTTTTTTTTTGTTTATGGTACAAATGATAAAAAATAAATGATAACAATAATGATACGGCTCTATTGTCAAATAAATAAGAGCTTATAATATGTATGTATTTAAGTATGTATTTCTCTATATACACGTAAGCATGTTTATCGAAAAAGAAGAAGAAGAAAACATTTATTCACAACAACGAACACAGTAAGAAAATAAAATTACATAAAGGTACACAGCAAAGTTCGTACCGTTCGTATCGTTGTCTAGTACCCATAGTACATGCCTGAGCTTAGTTTGGGACTAGGTCAATTTGTCCCCTGATATTTATTTTTAACGTCAACAATAATATGATAATATAAAACAGCCCAGGCCTATGTCCAGCAGTGGACGTCTTTCGGCTGAAATGATGATGATGAATATAAAACAGAGGCCCAACTTTTAGGGCCTGGCTAGTGATGTGCCGTTGCCAATTTTCCAAATTCCCGGAATACTGCCACCGCAATATTGCCAATATATGAACACAAACAGAAACAAGGACGCTTCTCGCTGTAGAAAATATGTTTGAGAACCCTTTCTTAAAAACTCCGAGTCTTAGCGCAGCAGATATTTTGGCAGGAAGTTCAATCCAAATCGCAAGAAACGTCCTCGAGAACTGTTGCGTAGATGAATGTAGAGATTCAAGTAAATGGGAATGAATATTCTTAACGTGATTTATTGCTTATGAAATTAAATCAGTATAACGTGATTTAGTATTACAAAGTAATTATATTATTTTTACAGTTTTATATAATGCTAGAATAAGTAGTATCATTGTATTTTTTTATTTAAAAAATGACTAACTGTTAAGTTTCTTGCGGCGCTTCTTCTCAGCAGTAGTCTCCTCTTGGGAAGCGCTGCGCTGGTAGATTTTGACGTGTAAAAGTGCCCGTGCGGCCTACTTACTGAATAAATATCTTTTATCTTTTTTTTTTATTGAATTAAAATTTTTATTCATATACGTATAGTACACCTTTGTATAGTAAGAGTTCTACAAAGTTATATACATGTTTAGTTGAATACCTTTTACTTTTAACTCGTGGACTGCGATTATAAATACGGTATTAGTTTTTTTAGTTATACTAATAATTTTCGACGTTGCTGTTTTAAAATTTGAAGTATCTATTGAAGAGTTTGCTGTGGTGACAGAACTACAATACTCTTAAGCGGAATCCACCAGTAGTAGTGTTGAGGTAAAAATTACGTCGCGCCCCAATATCAATATTTGTTTCACGCCAAACATTGCGTTTACAAACTCCTTTATCGACTTTCAGGTTTGCTTTCTTATATTAAAGTTTCCTTTCACTAGATAGCTTGCCAAAACATAAGCGAGTCAGCCGAGTACAGTCATGCTATGTACGTATAAAACTAACAAACGTCTGAAGCGCTTCTTTTCTCATGACTTTTGATTTGCTTTTAATAAACATAAAGTAAAAACGACACATATTTTTATAAGTGTTGGGAAAACCTTTAATTTGTTCGTGTCCTCATAAATAAACCACGACAACTTAAAAGAAGTTAGAAACTTATAGCACAGGAAATATGATTATGAATATTGGCCGGAACATTCTGAATTATTTATAATATTCACAAACTACGAAGCTTTTCGAATTTCGTTCGACTTGAAGTTCGTTAATACGAAGTAGGAGCGACAACGTTAAAACCCGGGGACCGACAGAATTAATCAGAAGAAAATACGTAAAAGGAAATAAAGTACCCGATATCGGTAATCGGCTTAAAACTAGGAACTTCGGGCTCCGTTTACCTTCACCCTTTCCTAAATATTCTTTTATGTCTTTAAGCTGATTTCGGAATTTGAAATTAGAAATCCTTAAAAGTATGACAGGTTTCAGAGTTTAAAAATTACAAATATCTAGACTCCACCGTTTCCGAATTTGCGACATAACTGCCGTTTTTAGGACTTAGAGAATTGTACGCACTTACGCCGGGTGTCAGGGATTGGCTTTCAAAATTAGATATAAGACTATGAACGGGACATAAAGCCATACGATAATAATAATAATAATACTGCCGTTTTCTCTTGGACGGCAGACTAGGTTTTAGTATTGATTGATTTGGAAAAGTTTTCTAATGTAGACGCCAAACGACGCAGTGGTTGTTTTATGGTCGAGGGATGAAAACCTTTTGGATAGAGCCACCTAATGGTAAGTAGGCTCTTCGGCCCACGGAGAACCCTGAGGACTTAGATGGAATGCCTCTCTGCCAGTAATTTCACTGGAACACAACAATTCGAACACTTGACAGCAGGCTGCCGGGTAAGATGGTGGCACTGGTGGTAACTAAACGTTTACTTGAATGGCAGCACAGACTAACAGTCCGCCGGCACTCCCAAGTCTGTCAGTTGAATGCCGGCCAAAATATATGATGAAAATTTATGAAATCGTGAAAGGAACTGATACTCTGTGTTCTAATACGCCGATATCGGCCAGCAGACCGTTAGTCTGTGCTGACCTTAAGTGAGTGCAAAGTGTTCAAGGCAGTATTACAAAGTATTGGGGTGAATCAACTTTTTCTTGTTGTTATTCTGTCCCCTTGTCTCCTGGACAACTGTGATAGAGTTTCTTAGAAAAATTGTATTAATATACACTTCTAATATGCTTAAATGAAAACCTATAAAATAACGGGCTTGTAATGCCCACAGAAACTGATGTTTGGTGAATTTATATATTTAAAAATCATAGTTTTAAACAGTTGTCCAAGAGACGTCACCATGGCAACGAGGGACAAAAAATAGTTGATTGACCCATTGGGAAGATATTATCTGTGAATCTACAACATAAACAAAACATTATTCTTCTCTTATTATTAGATAATATATTAAGGGCCTGTTTCACAAACGACAAGTAAATTCATCTGTCAAATAAAGATAGCCCTCTCCTTGTTTATTTTCAAGTGTAAGAAAGGGAAAGGGTTAAATTTATTTGACAGATACGCTTTACTTGACGGTTGTGAAACAGGCGGTAAGAATAATGTTTTATCTATGTTGTAGATTTACATACCAGTAGATACCGATGCACCAAACTGCAGTATACTAGTGTTTATTCTAGCTTGCATTGACTCTAGTCAAGTGAATACGGAATCAAACTCAGCTTGCAAAGATGTCAAAGCTTTAAAAGATTCAAAGGACCAAAGAACCCGTTGTTTAGCGTTGGACAGTCTTCCAATTGTATTGTTATTTTCTTGATCCTTTTTCCGTTGATAAAATATAATAGAATCAGAGGAATCTTAAAAGTATTACAGAAATTTAACAAAGACAATATCTAAGCCGGTTCCGGAGCGATTTAAAAGCATCTTTGGCGAGTTAAAGGCGTCGAATCGTGATTGTGAGGTACTTAGCTTAAACTACAGCGGTTTTCATGTACCCGATGCTGTTACAGGAAACGAATACATCGCGAGGAAACCGGCACTTTAGAATAGCTGCCCCCTAGCATGCAAGCACGAGATGAAATTTGACAGGTGCTAGGGAAATGAATACATCTATTCCATATTCTAACGTAAGACTTAACGCTTAAGGTTTAAAATACAAGTGTCCTGATATATTCATGATTCTACCTATAACGTTGAGTGAATGTTTATTACTAGTTTAAAAAGAATGCCAACATTTTGCAGCGATCCCTAACAGCTAAAAAATATGTTTTCTTTATCGTCATCTTTAAAATGTAGAGACAAAAGACCAACAGGCGATCATTTAGAAAAATAAGCGCGGTGCCATCCAATCCCCTCTTTGCCAGACAAGCATAATAAAATTCGAGTTTGGATAATTACAAATCTCTCGGCTGACTTAATCGGCGATCTCCGGAAACGGTCCCAGTCGGGAATATTCCTGACCGGTACTCGAACGTTTTTCACGAATCAGGATGTTCGCCGAGCGCAAATCGGACCTGCGGGCTTATTATGGTCGCGTTTATCGCTATGGATAAAGGTTTGCCCTTGAATCACTAACACTCATTTCATAGAATGTTTTACTTCGCCGAATTTCCATTTCATCAACAGGCATTTCCTCGTACAGGAGTTAACATTTTTTGGTGGTCACAGGTCTAACCTACGTAACCCCTTAATTAACCTGAAAACGATACGGTTTCAGCAGAAATTAGGTTTCGATGAAATTAAATTCGGTGAAACGACACATTCGATGAAATGGGTGCCTGCAAAACAAGGGAACACGGTGGATAAAACATCCGTCACTCTCGCACGTACGTACTTGTCAGAGGGACGGATGTTTATCCACGTTTATCTATAGCGATAAGTTCGATCATAATCATCGATCGATCGATCATGTCCGCCGCGGTACCCGCGAAAGTTTTTTTTTTTATTTCGAAATTTTTACAAAGTAGGTACCTAAACAAACTAAATACTCGTCAAACTATTACGTTTGATGGCGAGACGCGCTCAGTTTTATTATTTAAATAACTTAATCTATTTTGACTATAGCTACACAGACAAACGAGATGGGAATAAATATCTCGGTATCTCCCCCTCGGTACCAGCAAATGCCAACGGCGTGTATGTACCTATGTATGTGTGTGTGCAACGCCATTAGCCTGTTCATCGATGTTATTGTTCAAGATCGGTTTTATACGACATATATTAATGACGAGTTTGTATTAACATGTTTTATTATTATTATTAATTTTGCTCATTGCAAAGATCGGTTGACGGGAGCAAGTTTATCTCACTTTCACGTCAAACGTAATGGTTAGTATGGATATTTTAGGTATGGTTTAAATTAAAGCAAGATAAAACAACCAACAATATCACGGTGCCTCTTATGCTATTTTCATTACTTTTATCACAAAATAATGGTACAATTCTTATAAAACAACATTTCTTTTCAAGATTCTCATTTGTTACGAAACTAGGTACATTTGTTTATATTTTGCCTTGAAAATTAAAAATGCGTACTTACATTAAAAAAAATTATCAGAATCATATCCACAATATTCTTTAGCTGGAAAACTGCTACCTGTCGCCGACCATTACATGCCCATGGAGGACAAGTAAGAAATAATTTTACATCTATAACGATATCAATCATTATCATTACAATACATCCAAAATCGGTCGCGTTACTGAATCCATTATCAAATCAGCTTTAAATACAATGGTGCATTGTCAGCAGGTTAACATTTATAATGTTTCAAATTTCAGCCCATTTCAATAACGGAACTGGTTCTAAATCGACTTTCACGACAAACTAAACACACTGACGAACGTCATCATGACGAATATGTGGTCACTTTCAAAGTTTTCTTAAAGATATATATCTGGGTCAATTTCCCAAGCAATAATTTAAGGTGGCGGAGCTGAAAACGTGGGTGAGCAAAGTTTAAATATTAAATTGCTATTTTTTTCTGAAAACTTCACGCAGTAGCCGAGTTCGGGCAATAATTAGAATTAAAATATAAATATAAATAATCCGCTGTCCGCAACCCCGTTTTGATTGCAAAACATGGAATAAATTGAATACTATTTATGATTATGAAAAACGTTTACCTTAGTTTAATTACTATATAGTCAATGTACAAAAAGAAGCCCTTACTTTTTTTAAATCTATTACACATACCGTCTGGTACGAGTAAATACGTTTGTCCGGAGAAACGTTCTCATTACCACCGACAAATATTCTGTGCGTTATATCTGCTAAGCTTCGATATGTACGCAACCCATCTCCCGCGCACTCCTAGAGTTAGTCACACGCAAGAGTTTGGTACGAGCAGTTGTGCTGTGCGCATTTATGTCGATCAGATATAAAGGTAAGTATTTGGTTTCGGTGGGGTGGGGACAAAAAAAAACCTCATTCCGACGTTCGATTTATTTTTGGTGTTTTTTATTTGTTTTATTTAAGATTAATATACAACACGTACGTCATGTTTCTTCCTTCTGGAGTAACGTTAGTTTAAGAAAAGAGAACTCCGTTTTTTTTAAATAATATTTTTGTTCAGTTTTTCTCATCCCCATGTCCTCATTCCGATGTTTCCGGTGTATGAATAACCCACTAGAACACCGGAATGATACAAAAGTAGCTTCACTTAGATTATTAACTTTTTCATTCCGGTGGATAAGATCTCATTTCTGTGGGTCTTTTTCTATCATTCCAGTGGGTATTTATCACTTCGGTGGGTACATTTTATCATTTCGGTGTATATTAATCATACCGGTGTGTCATAAAATATTCTATCTCGTATATCTCATGAACTATTCATGATATTGCGTGCCCCTTAACATTACGTCTAGAATATATTTCAATGCGTAATTTAAAATGAAAAACGTTCAGAAATATACAAAACTTAAAAATTACACCGAAATGAGACTAAAATCACAAATGTTGAAATTGACCCATCTGTCATATCCCTATCAATGTCATGCATGACTCATGATATCCATCAACGTACTATCGATTTCCTTTGAGCCACTTTTATCTGTCCCCGATTCTCCATTACCGTGGAAGTTACCAAAGTAATTATACGCTATTTTTATTTAACACGGAATCTCCATTTAAGGGGCGCATCCTACAGACAAAATGTGAATTTAGACTTGATTGGGAAGAAATAAAAAGTAAATTTTATGTACGCTAAATGCTAAAGTGGTTTTTATACTGTGAACAGGCTTTTAACCTGCTACAACCCAATTTATTATATATTTTCGTCAATCGTTTCCAAAGTGACATTCAATTTATTTTATTTGCATAATAAATATGACATTTTATCCCTTACTTTAACATGTTGACGACACGATCTGATTCAGTCAGCATTTTTTGTCTTGTATCTCCTTCCCACTAAAGTAAAAGGAACAGGACAAGACTACATCGGTGTGATATTCTAACATTATTGATCTATGCGTTACATATATTAATAATTAATAACAATTAGTTGGAGCTAACGTTACACTACGCTATGTAATTGACTCTAGTAATGTACCAAATGTCCCATTAGCTATTGTTCTCACACACATTCATCATACCCAATGACGTCACGACGTCACGACCATAAATGTCAAGATACGTCTAAAGTTGTTTAGCAAATTAACTAACCAACTTTACTTAAAAATAATAAACCTTAACCCAAGTAGGTAAGAGCCAGTTTTAAGCAAATTGGCGTAACGAATTGTATGTGTATTATGGTAAAGTTATAGCTATAGGTTGTCCAGGAGTGGTCACAAATAAAAGGACATTCCTAATATATTTTAACGCAAATGGAAAGCAAATCTGTCGTCATTGTATTTTTAGGGATGCTGCCGATTGCGTCGCTAATGGCTCTTCTGATTTTTCCTTGTTTCGTCATTTTTGTTTCTTTACAAAACATTGGTTTATTTGATCTATCACGTGAGTAAGGAAGCAAATCAAATCACTAAATGAACAAAAAGAGAACGGCATAAAAATAATTGGATCTCCAATATTTTTGTTTGTTTAGTTTTATTTTATCCACAATTATTCTTTGTACTTACAAATTCAGTTGATTTTGCGCTTGGTTACTTATTGCCTTTTTTATTAGTGAAATCTGAAGTAAGGAACCTCGCTGACTAGTGCGTGGAGCTGAATTTATGCACTTTTTTTTTTGTTTTGAAACAAATGACACTCGTAAATGCTACTACCTAATTGACGCGGTAGCATAATACGTGTGATAATGTTCAGGTAACTTGGGAACTTAAATTTAGTGTACAGCAAAGTGAAAGTATAATTTTGGTTTAAACCAATTTTATAATCTGTAAGCTAAACATATAATAGTGACAAAGTAAAATTTTAATGCCAGTAATTGAAACGCCATCATTCTCGGCTAGCGTGACAGTAACGTACTCGTACCCTATTACAAGCTGAGGATTGCACACAATTTCACAGTTATATGTGACGTTCTCAATATAAAGGGACCTTATGGAGGAAGGCAGTTACGCTCTTCTTATTCTTGTAACTATACGAATACTATTGTAACAGTTCTAAAAACGGCGTAACTGCCTGCCTCCATAAGGTCCCTTTATATTGAGAATGTCACATACGTGTACAATCCAAGTTAAATTACACCATGCTTATGCCTGACAATCTAACCATATTTTTCATTGCTTTCACTCCGTTTTACCAACCAAAATTCAGCAATTATTATTAGCTAAGGGGTTAGATTCAATGAATGTTTAGGGTATCATCTTGAGCACATCTGATACCAACTCTGGTATATTAAAAATTGACTCCATGAGTATTGTAAATGTATAAAGACCTCTTTTTATTAATTTACGACAGAGCGTGAAAATCGTGTGCAGTTTATTTATCGCTGCCACCACCGCTCGTGTTAATTCAACCTTATGGTGTTTACTGTCCCGATTATTTGCACAGCGACGCCACCCTACTATTCTAACTTTGAGGAATTTATGTGACAAGCGTACCGTGTGGTGTTACGAATTAATTACTGTTAGCTCGTGGTTAATTAACGTGGTAATACAATACTTTGCGGAGGTGCGCGGGGTGAAAAATTAAACTATGTTTTGCGTTATTTACATTTTGGTGTCGCATAATTTGTTATGAAATGAAATGTAAAATTGGTGCTTGAATATGTGCATAGGTCACAGTCCTTATATTACTTGGATATTGACAATAGAAAGGTGACATCCAAACTGTATTTTTTGTACCGAGTAAAACCTAACCAATAATACTTATAAAGAGAGTGCGAATTTTGTGAGTTTGTGCACGTGGTGGAGGCTAATCTCCGGAGCCGCGGCACCAAATTTGAAAAATGGTTTCACCATTTGAAAGGTACATTATTCCAGAGGACATAGGCTGTATTTATATCTTATATTAACCAAAGTGAAGCGTAGTATGGTAATAAAACTTTCTAAAAATAGCTTCGCACTAACACAACATACCCGCTAAGTCAGTGGATTCAGTTTGACTCATTGTATTCATCTTTCAAAGCGTGACCTATATAAATTCCTATTTCTAGGAATAATTTGACTGTCAAATCCTTACAGTCACCTGTCTAGGTCCGAGGCGCGCCCCTGGGAAGAGCACTCGCCGAGACTGTATATTAATGCAACTGTCAAAGACTTTCTCAAAGTGTTCTGGAATATTCGTTTAAACTGTTTAGCAGTTTGGCGAAGCTGTTACAGTGTAAATCCCTGTGTACTTTAATTATGAAATAAATAAAAATAAAAAAACCGAAGTCATTGTTGTATTCGATTGTACCGTTAAAAATAATAATAATTACTTGACAATTTCAATGCAATTAGAAGCAGCGCCGGACTGATTTCTATTTCAATCAAATTCAAATTCAAATATTTATTCAGTAAATTGGCCACATACGGGCTCTTTTACTTTTAATCGAAGTAATAAGCGACTTATAATTAGGGTTCCGTACCCAAAGGGTGTCAAACGGGACCCTATATCAGAGCCTACGCTGTCCGTCTGTGCGTCCGTCCGTTCGTCTGTCCTAACTTAAAAGAGCTGTATCTTATGAACCGTAATAGGCACATGCGGGTTGTTTTTTTTCAGAACATGTGTTATTACGCCGGATTCCCTAACAAATAAAAAAAAAAGAAATTTAAACAATAACATACAGGCGTCAAATTCGGTATGATTATAAACCTATAGAAAAACAAGAAAAACTAAAAACTGGTGAAATCCTGAGTGCGCGAATCCAACTCGCACTTGACCAGTTTTTTTTTAGCACTAGCCTTTTGCCCAGTCTTGTCCGCGTAGAACTTATTCATATTTATTTCCTCGGGAACTACTATCTTTTCGACACAAAAACTACTTTATGTGCTAATACAATTATGTGATAATACAGGAGTTGGACTATGTGTGTGCTAAATGTCATCCAAATGCCCTTCAGCCGTTTATGGGTGATTAAGAGAAATACATGCAAACATCTAAACAAGCTCACGAACATTATATTTGTAATATTAGTAGGATAGAAAAAATATTAATAGAAAATAATGTCGACCATATAATACTGAACAATCACCTTTCGGAGTATTATAATCTTAACTTCTTACAAAATTATGGTCCAACACTTTTAAAGCTCATTACTGTGCTGTAATCATTTATGAAGTAGTACTAAGTAATGCATTAATTCTAATTTATTCCAATGTATGTTACGTTAAGGAATTAATCTTTATCAACATAACCATTTTTGACCATTACCATTTTATCTATTTTTAGTCCAGCAACAAAAATTACTATTATTGTAGTGGCTATTCATTTATTAACACATCGTGTCCACAGCATTCACGGAACTGATGCTATCGTACAGTAAACTCACATGATTAAAGTAAATGACATTGTGATAAAGTAGTCCGAAATTACTTCCTACCAATATTATAATACACTTAGATTGTCCTGATAAACACAGCTTGGAAGTTGCTAAGCGAAAAGGCAGTCAAAAAATAATTTATATGACTATATTTTCAAAATCCTAAGAGCTTGTGTATATTTGACCAGGTGTCCGCTCTGTTACTTTTAACCAACTACAAAGAAGAAAGAGGTTCTAAATTCGACTGTTTTAGGGTCCCGTAGTCAACAAGAAACCCTTTTAGTTTTGTCATGTCCGTCTGTCTGTCTGTCCGCGGTTTAACTCAGAGACTCTTGGTACTACGAAGCTATACTTCGGCATGGTGATACATATTAATCATGCCGACAAATTTGTAAAATAAAATCGTGAATAAAAAAAAAATTCGGGTTCCTCCGATACACGTAAAACGGGGATGTTTTATTTACTCGTCCATTTCATCGTGTGGGTGTCATTATAGGTCTAATTGTGTTCGATTTTCCCTCTCATATTTTATGTTATTGATTAAAAACACGTATCGTATCGTATACACCGTATGGAATGCTTTATTTTCACTTCTGAAATCGAATAATGTATTCCTCAATCAACGGGAGAGGTTACAGGAGAGTACGCGGGCCAGAGCCCTTAGCCAAGATGCCCATCGCTAACTAGCGTTTCTATTCGTTTAGTTTTTTAACCAATCGCGTCACTGGTAGATCACGTCATACGGAGAGTCACGTGATCTACCAGTGACGCGATTGGTTTAAAAACGAAACGAATAGAAACGCTAGTTAGCGATGGGCATCTTGGCTAAGGGCTCAGGGCAGAAACATTTTGTTGGAGTCAACTACTAAATCGATTGCTGATTGATAACGAAGAATCGTTTTTAACCCCCGACCCAAAAGAGGAGCGTTATAAGTTTAACATGTGTATCTGTGTATCTGTCTGTGGTATAGCTCCTAAACGGATGGACCGATTTTGATCTACTTTTTTTTTAGAAAGGTGACTTAGTTGAGTGTTCTTATTTTGGTGTGATGAAAACCCGCTAAGCCATTTATGAGTTGTGAGGTCTAAAAGTAAGGGTCCTGATTTTAATAAACACAATACAAAACCAATATTGTTATACATAATAATATAACAATATCGATATTATCTACATGAAACTCGATTTAAAATGGCGTTTTGGTCGTATTTCTTCTATCCAGTAGGTATTTTCGCAAATCAGCCAGTATTTATTGTAATATTGCAGAATGTTCATATTTTTGTGATTTCCCGAGTGGTGTGTAGATAAAGAATGTTTTATGCAGGGTCTGGCTGAATAATATATTTTGCATACACCCATGTCGTAAATCTTTATTGTTCCTCCTTACTAATATTATAAATGCGGAAGTGTTTCTGTTCCGTCTTCACGGCTCAACGCCGTAACCAATCAACGTGAAATTGAGTACGGAGATAGTCTATAGCCGGTAGGCTAGCCTAGTATTTTTTTTTTACTCAGTTTCTGAGGGAATAGCCACAAATTACTTCTACGCGGACTACGCATCGCCAACCCACGATACAGTACCTAATGACTAATTACTTTAAAATTTCGAATATGTCCGATTCGCCAACAAACGTCTATATTTAAAGGGTTTGTTAAAGATTTGTATAAAACTTACGATATGAATGTAGCTGAAGCGTGTGTAGCGCACGATGCTGACCAATCGACTCCTGCGTTTAAGAACTCTTGAGATTCCTACATACATGGTGTTTAAAATAATGTTAGGTGAATCCTGTGAAAGCCATATTTTGTCATTTAAATTCAAACCTGAGTCGCTATAAGTAGTATTTTTCTGAGTTACATTTTTTAACGAACTTGCATACATCTGAATAGCCAGGAACACGCTTGTACAAGCTGTTTTTATTTTAAACAAACAGCAACAAATCAAATGAGAAACTTAATAATAACATTAAATAATAAATGTCTTGTGCGACACCAAAAAACATTATTTTATTTTGATTAGACCTAGTTACTACAAAATAGCAAAACTTTATCACGAATAATAGCTGTCAATAACACGAGCAACGCATATTTGACGACAGAATCTGTGGCCATGTCCAGGGCTCACCTTTGTGCTCGGATTGTCTGGCCCCACAAAGGCGCCGACGGGCTGCGGCCGCTCAACCGAATATTTACTTACACAAGCCTTGGGGGATGTTCGGGCTTTCACGAATATTGGGGCACATTTTTAGTTTAAACATGTCCTGGTACAAGGTTACATTTGTAGCGTTTCGAATTTCGAATGTTTTGCTATGTTAGCCGTTCGGGCCGTTTTATTAAAAAAAAAATAGTTCGATACGTCATAGTACACATACTGTGACAACTGAGCGGCTAGCACATCTTGTATTTTCTCGTTTGTCGCTCAGTGCATCTTTATCGTTATAGACTAGTTAGAAAGTGAGATCCGAGTGACAAACAAGTCGCGGAGCACTTGTGCTAGCCGACCTAGCTGGTGTCTTTATATCCACAACAAAGATTTTATTAAAGTTACTGAATCTTAAACAAATGATGCTCATGTGGCCTAGGAGGTGGTGATTTACTCGTATTTCAAAAGTGACAATAAATTGCTAGTTTATTGATGATAAATATAAAATCATAAATTATCTCAAATTTTATTCAAGGCTCCACTAGAATTTGATGTAAGCTTGTAATCTTCGAATGCCATTTTATAAAAAACTAACCTTATTAATTATTTTTTTTACTAATTGCTGTTGGTTTAAAAAGAAACCGTTACAGCTTCGCAGTGGGCGATGGGTAGCGAACCCCGTTAGTCAGCTAGACAGGATAAGTCGGATCAGAAATTAACAATTAGCTATAAGGAGCTCTTATAGGGAGCTCCTTTATACTTAGTTCTTGTCACTTCTTCTTGTCGGGTAACATCGGGTATGAGCCCAAATATTGTCATATTAATATGGATTCTCCAAAGTTAACTACATTAAATTTGCTAGCATTTTGTCTCGTTGTTACATGTCTAAAGATTCCTAATCCGTCTACCCTTTTGAAACTCAATTGAGGGTAAACGGAAGATCTGAAGACCTTTTACAATACAAATAATATAAACATATAAAACACGAACAATTCTTGATCGGAATGATGTTTACTACTCGTATTAGAACGTGGTACCTACTTGTGGTTAGCTGGGGACCAGTTTGTTGTTAACTAATGTCGAAGGAGATATTAAATGCCTAAATTAATTTCGACAATTGGACGTGTTTTAGCAAAGAGAATCCAATCCACATTTACCACTTGTCAATTTGACATACTGACAGCAATAGAATTCAAATGTAAAATTGCATTTGCAATGTGGATTGGATTATTTCAGGTATATTATGTCCAATTGAATGTTGACTGAGAACAGCTGACGTATTTGCTGTACCTATATTTGTTATTACACTTCGCATTGACACGAAAAACTAAAATATATGCTCTTCTGACGTAAACATAATTCAAATCATCCCAATCCCAAAATAACATCACATGTAAAAAAAAATATGATTCACCTTTCTCATCCTTTCATCGACAACTCAACCTAATCACATAAAGGAGCGTCCCCACTAAGAGCATTCGCGTGTAATGAGCATTCGACGTCGAATATTCGAGTGGTGTGGACGTTGAGCCGAGCGTACAAAGCTTATAATTATACAAATGCTCGGGTAAGAATGCTCTCAGTGAGGACGCTCCTTAATATACTCATAAAATAACGCCCGAAGCCCCCGATTTCCTGTCCACATTGTTCCCGATCAATCGTAACAATTACACGGGATTCCAATTACAAGTTGGAACATAATAAGTTTTCATTGGCTAGCACTGAGCGGAACAAAGGTCGCGATCGGTTCACATCCCCCTGTAGGTATTAGCGCGATTTATTGAATAGACTTACTTTAAAGTAGGCTGAGTTGTACTGGGAGAGAATATATTCTGCACTGCTAAGGTAAATGGTAGTTTTTTACACAAAACTACTGTAGCAATTGCAAATTTATTACCCAGTAATAACAAATAGGCACAGTAATATTTCTTTTTGTTTGGGCTTGTAATAGTTTAAGGGAATCAACGGCTTCAATTTTATGCTGACGTGTTTATCCTAATTAGGTAGTGAGCCCACCTACAAAGCTCGTTTGCGGGTCATTTCCTAGTAAGAGCAAATATTTGTAAGATTACGAGGCGAAACGCACTTTAGAGATGTACTTTGTCATTAAAATGTAGCCGAAACACATCGTCTACAGATTAATCAGATTAATCATTTTAAATTCAACATGAATGCAATCAAAATGGTAAACATTTCAGACCGAAAACATGGTTTGGGATTCACGGAATGCCTCTCGTAAATATAATGTAGAATAAGACGTTGGTTCATTGAAGTCACATTAAAACTGAAATTCCCATTGTGCAAAATAAGCTCATACAATCGTGATTGCATTTCGCTCTCGCATTGGTAGGTATTCTCCATTTTAATGGTAATTAACAAATTCAATTACCTACCAAGAACCTAGTTGCTTCGTCGGGATCTGCAGAACTTGGAAATTCAATACTAGAATATTGTTTTGTCACCGACTTGCATAATTTTGAATCCTATGTAAAGTTAGCAGAATTTAGCCTAATATATCTAAATTAGATACAAAAGTAGCGGAGGCAAATACAAGTACAATTTTGAAGTTCGAACAGGGTGAGGGTGGTACATAGTTAAGGGGAGGAGATCACGAGGTCTCTGTTCAGGGCAAACTACTAGTTAAACAGGGCCCAAAAAATCCTCCCTAGGAAAAGTTTCATTAATTAAAATTGCGTGCAGTGAACTACCACCCTAACTTCGATATATGTGCGTAAAGGTAGTCACAGGGCGATCACATACGTCCAAGTCATCCCTCCTGATTGTACAAGTTAAATCGAATGCCCTGCGAACTTGCCAGCCCTACATAAATTCAACGGTTTCACTCCAAGCCTACTTGTTCGAGATTCGAGAAATTAGGTAATAGTTAAGTTTCGAAGCCGTGATAGGTGGTATTTAAGTTCAAATGGATAGGTAGATCGAACGAGGTGATAAAAGGCTAATTAATGATATCTAGCTAGATACGGCCCGTTTAAGCATAATACTGGCCTATTAAAATCAATTTAAATCATGAACCCTTGTAGTGATAATGAAAAGCGCCAGGCTCCTAGACTAAGTACAAAGGTGACTCGTTATGGAGTCCTTAGTACTTAATCTGAAATCGTTGGAAAAATGTTAAAATGTATCGGTGGTTTGCAGTGACAAAATACAAGGCCTTTATGGCTAGAAAAAGTATTAACAAATAATAATGCGTGTATTATTTCTTTTCACTGTGCGAACTCAAACAATTCATGTTAACTTTATTATAACGATAGCCTGTTCAACGAACGAAAACCAAATTTTACCTACATTTATTAGAAGTAACCTAAAATTCCCTCATATAATTCTGTCTTATCACAATATGTTCCCATTAGAATTCTGTAGACACTTCGCATTACTTACGACAGCAAGAGTGGCGCAGAATAATTTTGACAGATGGTGCACTTGTACGTGAGACAAGATTATTCGGGGCACAGGCAATTTCCCAACAGCCAGGTCATTGCGGCGTGTCTGGATCGCTGACGCTTTAAAAAGACGTGAGTGGAAAGAGACAAGGAAAGAATTTCACGCCAGTTTTGTAAGTGCTTTGAAATATTTTTGGATTGAGAAGTTCATTATTAGGGAGCCATGTGTCTAAAAGCTTAAAAAATATATGTAACGTCAAGACCGAAAGCGTGGAAAAGATAAAAAAAATGGGGTTCTTGTCCGAGAACAAAAATTAAAGTAAGTAAGGTGAAGTCACCTATTATGGACAAGGCTCCAGTGAGGAACAATATATATTTTTTTAACTTGGCAATACCGAAAATTTCATTCTAATTTCAATGTAATCTAATGTTAACGCTAACACTACTAATTTTAACAATAAAATATTCGTTCATAACTGGAGCACTGTCCATAATAGGTGCTTTTACCTTAAGGTAGTCGACACTACTGCAATTTATTAGTTGTTGCGCTTAAAGTTTTAATGGGTGTTTTAAAACACCATATATATATATACGACAGTCAAGCAATTATTTGGTTGTTGCAATGTATACTCACTGTAATATTTCACATAAACCGCAACGTAAACCTAGCACTCCTGTCACAAGCGAATAACACTCCCGTGACAAATCGGCGGTCCCACGCTGAACTATCGCGATGAGCGGCAAACTATTTCATTTGTCCGGTTTATAGCTCATAAACGACGACCAACAAACCGCCCCTCTGTCTTCGTCGCCCATCCTTCCAAAGTTATATATGGCCACATACGTGTGCATGTGCGTAGAATGTTATGCCGGGACATACTTGCTTATTTGGGTCACAGCATGCCGGGAAACGTTTTTGAAGTTCCGTAATTTATGATAATACTTCGTCATTATTAGATATGTTTCATGTTTCGACGACGACGGCGAGAAAGAAAAGAGCAGGTTTAGCATCTAACAAAGATGATCTTGCGAGTATTGTTTTTCTACTGTTGTTTTCTGATTTGGTAACGTTTTTAGTGTACACACGTATTTTCAACATAGATGATATAAAATATTGGATTTAGATATTATGACCCTAACAATGACTTTGTAATTGTTAAAATAGAAATGCAAAATATGAAATGTGGTATAAAATTGTTAATAAACAAAAATTACTAATTTATTAATAAAATTCGAGTAACTTTGTACAAGCTTTAGAGCTAAGTTTGGGACTAGATAAATTTTTGTGAGATTTTTATTGAATTGTAAAACGTAAACTGCTGAATGCTATTTAGAACAGCTAAACACGGCAGGCGGCGTGCTCTGTCTCGCAAGTTGGCGAGGGTTTTCTTTTCTCCCAAGAGTACTCCGGCGTAGATAAGAGTTCTCTAACAAACGTGGTTTCCCCGCACTATGAGAGTTACTCTGCTACCTAAAGCAAAAAGGCCGTATAAGCATAAGCACTTCACACTCTTACTGCAATTTTCTTTTGGAGTGCAATATTAGCGGGTAGTGTAACGTTACTTGTTCTGATGCAACATGCAGCTATGACTTTGACAGGCAGTATTTAAATGATAAAGTTGCTGAACGTTTCCTACATATTATTGTGTATTTGCTTTTAACATTTAAATACTAAGATAAATAATTACTCGAACTTGATAACTAAGAAAATAACACAACGCTTAAAGAGAAAAAAGAATCAATACTTAAAGATAAAATAAATGAAAAACAATTAGACCGCAAGCGCAATGAATAATGCAGCTCTTTAACTAAACACAAACACTCCTTAAATGTCATTTCAAAAAGGTACTTAATGCACTTAATACATTTGCATCACTCCAAGTGTCCCCGGAGCCGACAGGCGGACTCGGCGCGGAGATATTTATGGAACCTTTACTGCACTTAATTTAAAGCGCATGATCTTTGCTAATTAGTAGCTACGGGATAATAGTGTGTCATCTAAAATTAGTTACAGTCAGTTAAATGGTTTTCTTGGGACGCTATAGAATTATGTTATAATGATTTAAATAAATAAAATAAATATCAATGGACAATCTCACACAACTTAGTCCTAATCTAAGCTCTGTTGTACCTACTATGGGTAATAGACAACGTCAAACATGCTTATACAGAAAATAAATACTTATAAATATTTGGACTTAAAAAAATGTGTATCCGTACCGTTAGCTTCGTAGGCAAGTTCACTAATCACTATAAAATAAATGAGCAGTTATTTTAAGAAACAAATAATAAAATTCATGTCTCGTTTTTTTTACAAGTATCAACAATATATTTTGTTGTACAAGGCGAACTTATCAGTCATTAAAAAACCAAATCTAATGCAACATACATAAAATCTATTCTAACATACATAAAATCTATCCTAACATACATAAAATCTATTGTAACGTACATAAAATTTGGAAATATTTGATGCTTATAAATATCCTGAATTAACTCACCCTTTATTCCAAAACGAATTCGGTTCCCGTGGGATGGTAAATAATAGTTTGGACACGCGTTTTGTCCTTTGCCTATATTATTATGTCAAATCAAAAAGATCCTGCAGTTAATAAACTAGCATCCTACGTTCCGAGCGCCGACAGGCGGAGTCATCGCGGAGCTATTTATTGCACGTTCACTGCACGACTTGATTAAATGTGCATAATTATTTTGTTAATCAAGATCAACGGGAGAAATAGGGTAAATAGTCCCATTGTTGGCATTCTACCGATTATTAGCACCATAAACTTTATTTTAAGTTAATAGAGGTGATAATTCTACAATCACTAGGTTGGCATTACTTGTATTTTGGATGCCAGTAATTGGGTGTATTACCCTAGTAAACTAAAACGATAAGTTACAAATAATCTGACATAGAAGGCGAAAGAAGTTGATCCTTAGAAATCGGATATCAAAGATTTTAATAGTGTTGTCTCTGTTATTCAATATTAGGGAAGCGAACGTTATCATCCCATTTTTTAATAATTTCATAATGTTTCCTTAGTTTAGTTTTAACTTCTTACTATGGCTACCTATGTTTTTTCAAAAGTTAATGTCAAAAATACACTTGAAAATTGAACATACGAACGGACGACATTTGTTTACATACGTACGTCAACCTAAGAAAAATACTTTAATTTGAGCAGGTGGACAAAAGGCAGTTTGGAATGTTTAACACTCACAGAGCTCTGATCGTAATCTTCTCAAATATCCATAAACTATATACATTACACTACCGCTAGGCTGCGAAAGAAGAAAAAAGTCCATACATAGAATAACATACTATGCAACACGCGCCACTTTCGCGAGGTCTATCACGCACGATTAGCCTTTACACGTTCGCTCTTTCCGTTTTAACAAAAACTGATATGAGTAATCGCGCGCGAAAGAACGTTAGCTTTAACAACTTCAAAAACATAATCGCGCACGATTGTGCGTACCGGTTTACCGGCACGTAATCCTGTACGCTCCTGAGAACGCGCGATAGAACGCCTGTGTAAAGTCCCCTATTGTGACAGCCTAATGTCGGATTTCACCAGCCAATTAACAAACGATTAGAGTGTTAACAGCTGTCAAAACGTATGAACTAACAATCGATTAACATTTAACATCATATGGTGTTAAATGTTGCAATGTTAAACCGGACATGCTGACTTAACTAGAGACTCGTATTGTTACTTTTACATCGATGAACTCCATTTCATTTGTAGAAGGTACGACGATATCCTCAAAGAGCTCTTAAGGATTAAGAAACTGAAACTATAACCTTTCACGAAAGAAATTTAGCTGTTAAGAATCCGGTTATTCCTTAGAGAATTTTACGATTTTATAGTGCTAGTATCTTCTACAATCTTATATACGACCTAGGGTTTATAAATTTATGCAAATAGTTATTAAATAATATAAGAGTATTTTACCTCAAAAAGTTACCTATACTTTCCAACGTTGAATCTTTAAATGGTACAGAAACAAAATAATATGACCCATGACATTATATTTATTGCAAGCACAATACAATAATAAAGATGAATGGTTTTCAATACATTTCTTCCTATACCATTCATAATAAATCAAAGAGATCATTAATTATACCTATACGAATGGGCAAAGTCGGGTGTATAGGTATGAATTGCACGGACGTTGATTAATCGTCCGCAGAACTGTCTTCAGACAAATTCCGAGAGGAGTAATTAGAGCAGAAATACTTAAAATCTTGTATATAGTTAAAGGTAGTTAGGATGCATCCCATTGCGAATTTGGACCGTCGTTAAAGCACGTCGCTAAAGCACTATTACATATAATAATCATGAATTTAGTTGACGCTGCGGCGCCTGCGTAGTATTGTGCGTAGGTACTGTAGAGGTTGGGAGACCTCTACGCCTCCTTAATGGTTTGGCATTTAAATTTGGAACATGGAATGCTTCCTAAGCTGTGACACATATCTGTCATAGGGAGACCTTCGAGAAACCATAACAAAACATGCTGCAGTAAGCTTGATAGTGTGATCTTGATCTCCAAAATAAATATGTAATTCAGCAAACAGTGTTCTTCTTTATGCTTCGTGCCCACCACCACAGTACCTAACTCGATCTTGAATACTTTACCGTAGGCGTTTTTAAACCAGTTGATTAACGTAGGTATCTGGAATTACGTAGCTGATATGTTATGTCAAAGACCTTTTATAAAAGTACCTCGCCCTCCAGACGTCTAGATATTTAAAAAGATTTAATAAGCAACAATAATGGAAAGCCCAAAGGTTTTCCAAAGAATTTAACATAAAAAATCAACTCATCTCAGGGCAAACGTTCTGCTGAATTATCAACGTTTAAACAGACATGTTTTACGAAGCGGCAGGCATTTGACGAGAAACGCTGGCGGTATATTAAAAATTCAATTGAACCCGTTTCCCATATTATCGGGAAGTATGTGACATAGAACAAATTAGAACAGAGAGTCAGGTATTCATAAATTCCGCCGATACGATGTCACGTGCTAAAACTAAATGTCACGTCACACCGAGCTAAAATTGACTCTCCATAGCATTAGGGTTTTTTGTAACCCAGTGCGTCAGGTTGGTTATTATGAAGCACTTAATTCAAATCTTGGGATGCCTAACCCTTTTCACTAATAGTTGGGAGAGAGTCAAAGCTAACGTTAGTACAAGGATCGATTTTTGGACTTGACTAGGTAAGTTTAACTAGAGTATCTTTTGCAGCTACGTAGATGCTTTTTTGAGCGTGTTTTTATTTACATTTATTTTTTTGATATCGTTAAAACTAATCATATCAAATCAAAATAATTACAAAAGTGAATGAGCATTTTTTTATAACCGGAATATTGTTTCTTTTCGGATAAATATCCTAATTATATCTCGTTTATCAGTGACCAAGAATCAGAAGTGTAAAAAAATCACGAATGGAACATAGCGTTTTGAAATCAATTGTTTAGGCAATAACGAACGTAGAAAGTGGTTCTTTGTTTTGTACGCTGTGCATGCGCGGGCGCCAGCGCGCGACGCTCGCTGTGACTAATGAAATTCTTGCAATCGACGCGATCCCGCTAATGCGTCTGCGGTTATAGCCATAGGAATTTATCAGTTAACGTGTTTATGAAGGGGTTTCCAACATTAGCATGGTATGAAGGTATTTGGAATTTCTCTCAAATTGGAATTTTAACTCTAACGGCAGCTGCGGTCCATTCCTCTTGTAACTACAATAATTCCAATAACCAATGTGCGTTTTTATGAATAAACGATAAATATAATTATTACCTTTAAGTATTTTTCAACTAGGTTTTGCCCGTGACTCCGTTCGCGTTCCTTTAAAAAAATTACGTTATAGAACGTATCCTTTGTGTCAATTCATGATAGGGAGGCGAATCCGTCGAACCGTTTCAGCTTGAAGGATCAATAAACATACTAATTGACACACGCACACACAAACTTCAGGCAGAGGGTGAAAGAGATGGTTGTATTGTTATACCCGCCGCCGCGATAAAAATTTGCTAAAGAGAACCTTTTTTTAACGCCCTTGACGGCTATAGCCGTCATGGAAGATAGCGTAAAATAGAACTAAGTGTATTTGAGGAAGCTTGACATTAGCTATGGTGTGGTGTCTTATATATCAGACTACGGCGGTCAAAAGGTTTAAAGAGGATACCTAATATGATTAAACTTGAGACGTCAATGAAAGGCGTGGGCTATCGACTGACTGGTTTAATAATATAAAAACTAACCTACCCGACACCTTACATATTAGTGACACCAACGTCACATCTTCTCCCCTCTAAATCTTCTACTTAGGTAAACATTAACCATAAAAAATACTACTCTAACCAGTGCATCACACTACGTTTAGCTCGGTTAAGCGCACGCAGTGCCCGAGCCGACGCGCTCGCTGGCGCGGACGACGGCGGGCAGGTCGGCGGCGACGTCGCCGGCGCCCGCCGCGCTTCGTCCTCCGCCCCATCGCACGCGTCCTCAAACCTGTCGCCTTCGGCCTCCTTATCGACCAGCTCGTCCTTCGTTTCCAGGTCCACGGGGACCGTACTCGTGCGAGATAAAGAATACCTATTTTTGTTGTTGGCGGAAACCAACTGATCGACGTGCCTATTCCATTCCGTTTTGTTCCCTACTTCTACTTTGTAAGAAACAGGCCCCGTTACTTTGACCACTTTTCCTTCTGCCCACTTGTCCCCCCTCGCCGTGTAATCGCGAGCTAGCACCACATCGCCTACTCTAAAATGGCGCTCGGTCCCCCGCGAGCGCGCGACCTTCCGCTCCTGCGCGTCACGCACGACGGCGGCGGCGTCGGGGCGCAGCGCGTCGAGCCGGCTGCGCAAGCGGCGGCCCTGCAAAGCCACCGCTGGGGAGACGCCCGTCGTCGCGTGCTCGCAGTTCCGATATTGGAGAAGAAATTTGTTTAACGCTGTATTAACGTCTTCCCCTGCATGTAACGCCCGTTTTAAACATTTCTTCACTGTCTTGACCGCGTTTTCCGCTGCGCCGTTACCTTGAGGCCTATAAGGAGCCGAAGTTACATGTCTGATACAGTTTTTTTCACAATATGTATTAAACTCGTGTGATGTAAATGGTGGCCCGTTATCCGTCACGAGCTGCGAAGGCAAACCGAACCGCGCAAAAATGGTTCGCAAAACCCCTAAAGTCGCCTTTGCGTCCGTGCCTCGCATCGCTACTGTCTCGATCCATTTAGAATGCGCGTCTACTACTATAAGGTAGCGCACTCCCGCGCAGTCTGCAAAGTCCGCGTGTAGGCGCTGCCACGGGTGCAGCGGAAACTCCCACGGGTGCAGCGGCGCGCGTGGTGGCGCGTCGAGAACGGCGCGGCACGATGCGCACGCGCGACATTCTTCCTCAATGTCCTTGTCTAAGGTCGGCCAATAAATGTAGCTTCGTGACAAACTCTTCATTTTGTTCATGCCTAAATGTCCCTGGTGCAATTCCCCTAGAACCTTTTTTCGTAAACTAGCTGGAACTACGATTCTGTATTTATAAATTAAACAGCCACGATCTACAACCAACTCATTCTTTCTAGCAAAAAAATTTTTCTCTTCTTCGCAACTCGGTCCGGAAAATGGCCAACCAAAAAGTACATAACCTTTAATTTTACATAAAATCGAGTCCCTTTCAGTTTCTTTAGCTATGTCTTTAAAAGAAACGGGTAGGTATTCCTCTACTAAATTTAAATAATCGACTGAGTCTGCGCAGCATCTCTCCTGAGGTAGCGGTAGCCGCGACAACGCATCGGCCGGACCGTTGTCCGCCGACCTGACGAATTCAATTTTAAAATCGTACGCGGCGAGACGCGCCGCCCACCGCTGCAGGCGACTCGCCGCCGTCTGCGGGATGCCGCCCTTCTCCCCGAAAATGTGAGCTAGCGGCTGGTGGTCGGTGCGCAGCGTGAAGCGCCGCCCGAACAGGTACTGGTGGTGCTTAGTGACCCCGAACAGGATGGCGAGCGCCTCCTTGTCGAGCTGGCTGTAGTTCCGCTCGGCCGCGTTGAGTGTACGCGACACACAACTGACAGGCCGCTCGCTGCCGTCGGTGTACCGGTGTGCCAGCACGGCGCCCAGCCCATAGGCGCTGCTGTCCACCGCCAGCACCAGTTCGCGCCCCTCCTCGTAGTGTGCCAGCACCCGCTCGCTCAGGAGAGCTTGCTTCGCTTCATTGAACGCACGTTCACACTTGGAGTCCCATTTCCAATCGACCTCTTTTTTTAATAAATTGTGTAAAGGGTACAAGAGTGTGCTTAAGTTGGGTATAAAACGACCGTAATAGTTTAACATTCCTAAAAAACTCTTTAGTTGGGAAATATTCTCCGGTTGAGGTGCGCTGGAAATGGCATCCAATTTGTTGGGGTCCGGCCGCAAGCCATCTTTATTAATTATGAAGCCTAGATACTTTACACTGTCTTGCAAAAAACTACATTTATTTAATTTAACTGTGAGCCCAGTATCTCGCAACCTTTCGAGTACAGCTCTCAAATTTTTTATATGTTCCCCATTATCGGAACCCGTAACACAAATGTCATCTAAGAAAACCACACAGCCGGGCACGCCGCGTAGTGTCTCCTCCATGATCTTTTGAAATTTTTCCGGTACGCAAGATAGCCCGTACGGAGTGCGACGATACGCGAACGTCCCCATGTGTGTGGTAATCGCAGTAAAAGGTCGCGATTCCTCCTCCACTAAACATTGTTCATATGCGTGTCTTAAGTCTATTTTTGTAAACTTATCTCCACTGCTAAGGTTTGCAAACAACTCGTCTATGCGCGGTAACGGGTAGTAGTCACGCTTTAATTTGGGGTTAATGGTGACTTTATAATCCCCACATATACGTATCTCTCCATTGGATTTAACTACCGGAACAATGGGGGTCCCATAGTCGGAATAATCAACACGGTAAATGGACCCGTCCGCCTCGAGACGAGTTAGCTCGCGCTCGACGCGTTCGCGCAGTGCCAGCGGCACGGGCCGCGCGCGCACATAAACGGGTTCCTTATCGGACAGCTGTAGCCGAATAGACCGCTTACAAGTACCTAGTTTATCATTAAAAACTTCAGGAAATTCCTTGCATAATTGGTTCACAAATTGATCGCTGGAGATTGAATTAAGGTTGATTTGTGTTATTTTTAGAGCCCGCATCCATTCTCGGCCTAAAAGTGGCCGCGCGCCACCTTTAATGACGTATAGTTGTAAAGAATTCACTTGTACACTATTCAGACACACGTCCACCTCGATGTACCCGAGCGATTCAATGCGCGACCCAGAGTAACCTCGCAACACTAAATTGTCTAACTTAATATCTTTATGTGAAAACATTCGTCGGTACATATCTTCGCTTATCGCTGATATACGACTACCCGTGTCCATCTCACACTCCACCACGTTATTGTCCATCAATAATTTAACAAAGTATGGTTTATTACCTTGAGCCGCCACATTTATGTTGAACATACCGTCGTCGGATCCGTCACTGACGTAGTTATGTCGACCACTAGTACCGCGCACTTGCTTGCACACACCCTTTAAGTGCCCTTTCTGACCGCACTCGTCACAATTATAGTTCCTGTAGCGGCACCTGTCGGCCGCATGCGCCCTGCCGCAGCGCCAGCAGGCGCGCGCGCGCTCGGGCCCGGGCGCCGCCGGCGCGCCGCTCGCGCCCGGCCGGGCGGCCCCGGGCCCGCGCCCTGCCCGCGGCGGCGCCCCGCGCCCGCGCGCGTAGTGCAGGCCTTCGCCCACCTCTCCCGTCCTTGAGTCTGTCGCCACCGGCGCTGCTCCCGTAGTGCCGCTCACCTCTGCGTGCTTCTCTGCGGCCTCCAGAGCCAATGCCAGTTCCACCGCCTCTTTGTATTTAATTTTCTTTTCAGCGAAAATTCTAGATCGCATGGCGTCTTTTTCTAGACCCGACACAAACTGGTCCCTCAAGTTATCCTCTAGTGACGAACACTTAGCACATTCACCGAAGTTACACGTTGACGCTAGGTGTTTGAGGGCCTGTAGGTACTCCGTGAGCGACTCGCCGGCGCGCTGCCGCCGCTGCCTGAACACGTGGCGCTCAGCGATCTCCGATCGCTGTGGTTCTAAATGTTCCGTCACCAATTTCACTAAATCATCGTAATTTTTGTCCTCGGGAAAACTAGGTGCGCATAAATCACACATTAATGAGTACGTGGCCTCCCCTACAACGGTAATTAACATCGGCACTTTTAAATCGTCACTAATTTCGTTCAGTAAAATGTACTGGTTGACGCGTCGAATGTACGCGGGCCACTGTTTGGAGTTTAAATTGAATGGTTCCAATTTCCCGATAGGCATTTCGAAATAAATCTTTTTCGCACAAACAACCAAAAGAACAAAGAAAATCCCGGACTCGTCGCCAGTGAGACGTCAATGAAAGGCGTGGGCTATCGACTGACTGGTTTAATAATATAAAAACTAACCTACCCGACACCTTACATATTAGTGACACCAACGTCACAAAACTGTTGTATTATTAGGAGCTAGAGCAGAACATTCGATTTTTGGTCATCACATACATACATGGAAACATGGACATACCCTGTCATTTAATGGTAGTTGTCCCACGTGTAATTTAATTACTAATTAAATGATTTTATTTAGGCTGCCTTTCTATTTTTCTTTTTATTTTCGTAAGGAACAGATGTGGACAGTATTTTAATGTACAATTTCGCTCACTCGCTTCAGTGGATGTAGAAAGATCTTTTTCCGTATATAAGTGGATATTAAACGCAAGAAAAAATGCATCGAAAATAGAAAATATAGAAAAACTAATAGTGCTTTATTAATACAATTACACAGAAACTTTAAAATATATAAAAAAGCTTAGTAAGTACTCGTTTTGCAATACATTGTCATTTTAGTTTAATCGTAATTAACAAAGTTTTGTTTTGTTTTAATATTTATTTTCGGGGTGTATCCATATTAATATCTACAAATGACATTAATGACATAAGAATAGGTCACCCTTTCCGAGCTCTGATCATTACCCTTCTTTTGACTTCGCTTAGTCGGATAATAGGTGGTCCAAGGTTTGAAAAGCTGTATTTTTAAGTAGCGTCGTTTACAAATCCAACCCCGTCCCAAATCCTAATTTGACATTTACCTCTGTGTTGTCATCCTCCACGTTACAAGTTAATCGGCGCTTAAGTGATGTTCTCCATTAAAGCCAATTATACAAGCCGTGCGAGCTTAGCATGCATACACGAGATAAACTTTGACAGGTGCAAGGGAAATGAATACATCTATTCCATATTCTAACGTAAGACGCTTAAGGTTAAAAATAAAAGTGTCTCATCCTGACTTTTATTACCTTTTATTACGATTGCGATTTTCATTTTTTTATAGCGATTCTATCAAAACGGTACACTTTTATTTTCAACCTTAAGCGTTAAGTCTTACGAATATGGAATAGACGTAATAATTTTCCTAGCACCTGTCAAATTTTATCTCCTGCATGCATGCTAGGGGGCCTGGTCCCATGACCTATAAACTGGAGTAGACGCCAAACAATGGCCCAATGTACTTATACGTCATATATACTGCGTTATCTGTTCACGATTCAACATATAGCTGGGGAATAATGCCGTATTGTTGATGGGTACAATGGATACATGTGGAACAAAATTGGTGTGCTTAGTTCTAAGGTTTCTGAATGAGTATCAAAGGTGTATGCGTCGATACATTGTGTGGTGTGATGTGCGTGTGTAGGTTGGTCCTAATGTGTGTGCCTTACAAAAGTCGTTCTTCTACAAAATGCTTGGAAATCGGGTCATTGTGATTGTTATTGAAGTTATTAGGGTTTCGTACTTCAAAACGAAAAAAGGAACCCTTATAGGATCATTTTGTTGTCCGTCTGAATGTCTGTCAAGACCCTTTTTCTCAGGAACACGTTGAGTTATCAAGTTGAAATTAATTTCAGTATTTACTCAAGTTTGCAATCCCTTGGAGCTGTGAATAAATTTCTAAGTCAACGCAAATAAAATATACGGCCGTTTGTGCCGCGTATTTTGAGGGCACAAAGGAATAAAAACCTATAAAGGCTAAACAATGTCTTATAGCACAAGTAAAGGGAAAAATCCGAAAACCGTAAATTAGTAGTTACATCACAAAATAAAGAAAAACTTAAAGGAACAAACTTAACTTTGCAGCTGGTAAACTGACCGCGACCTATGTCCTAGTTTCCCCTCAACCCCGTTTATCTTTTCGTTAGAGCAATGTTCGGTGCTTTCATAGTTTATTTGTATTTGTAGTCATTGTGACGGAACCCTACACTGAGCGTGGCCCGACATGCTCTTGCCCGGTTATTTATATTAAAAAAAATAAGTTAATAACAAGAACTTCTGCTTTTGTTGCTGTTGCTGCTGTCTCATTTTGCACCAATTAAAATAAGTATAGCCCAGTCTTCAGAATTATACAGTTATCTGTAAAATTTCAGCTCGTTCAGAAATAGTGATCGAAACAGCTTCTATAAATTATGATTCTGTAAGTTATGATTACTATTTATATAAACGTATAAAGCCGAGTGTTTTCTGAACACGCATTTATCAATCCTATTACAGGTCAATCCTCGGCATAAAATCAAAGAGATGGCGAATCGCCTCGCCCACCGATGGTAATACGGGGCGCAATAAAAATCCGCGTAATCCGTCTAAAGCTTTATGGACGGCCGCCATTTTGTTTTTGCGGCGAAAACGTTAAAAAGAACATCGATGGTGATAAACTGCGTGTAGTTATCAGAATACCCCTTTCGGGGTTCGTATCGTATCGTATCGTGTACGTTTTACGGTAAGAGGCTTAGGGATGTGATTCGTTTTAAGCCTTACTATTAAGCCTTATTTCTTTAATTTCTTTTTTTATAACAATTCCTTACCTTTTTATCGTTACTAACTTTATAATATCGTATGTGTGTTTGTTTCATATTTACGGTTCAAAGAGTGAACCGATCGACGTGATAGGTGCAATAATGATAGATTATTGCCCAAAAACGAACAAAGCGTACTTTTTGTCCCGGATAATTGGACAGTTCCCGATAGAATAGTGGTAAACGACTTTTACGCGGGCGGAGTCGCGGGCAAAAGCTATTGTTATATAGGTTCTTACGGAAAAAATAACAGATTTATTTTTTGCCGTGTTTTTTGCTTGCCAGTGTACAGTCAGCATCAAATAGATAGGAGCAACCAAAATGGCCAAATATATCGCAACACATCTTTATTCCTACACATTTTTAAATACACAAATGGTTCTAAATAACAGAGTTACGGCCGCACTCAGAGACGTCAATTAAGTTTCAAGTTTAATTAAAGTAGCAGCTGTCACTTTTTTTGCTATAGCAAAAGAATAAGACGCAGCAACTTTAATGAATTCTTCTAAAAGTATACTTGTCTTATATGTAAGCGCTACGGCGTAGAGGTAGCTACAAGGACTGCTACGGCGCGTAGCTATTTTCAATATACGCGCGAAAAAGTGGATTTCAATCTAGATAAGAGGATAGTGGATGCCTACACTGAGTTCAAAGAGTTTTCTTATTGAAATACATGCTCAGTGTACTTAATAGTTAAGCTTCGTATACATATACCGTATATATAAGGTCAGGTATAGTTTAAAAGCTTTTATTTAAATTGTCCCGATGCGGTGCGTGTCTGCCTAAAGTAAAAACTCTCGTATCCTTAGAAATAAAATAGTTTCGAAAGCACGACGGGTTTAGGTAGGTATATATAAAATGGAATTAACAATATGATACACGTATTAACACTGCGTTGAACAGTCTTTGAACGTGTTAGTTACTGCTATTAATTTAATTTCGAATATTATTGCTGCTTAATTTTAATAAATTTAAAATAAATATTGCTAGTTATGGATAATACCTTTCAATTGCAGCCACTATTTATTTACTCGTACAATTCAACCGGCAAAGCTTACCGCTTGGTAATAATATTTACTCCAACAAAACCTAGTCCAAGAGATGGTGACAGTGGCAAAATAGCCGTAAACACTACGCAATTGACAGATTCACTGTTTTGATTCACTACCGCCTACACTGAAAAAAATACCTCGTACTAGGAACCAGAATCTGGTTATCAGTACAGTATTGTCTTGCTGTATATGTGACGACTAATCTCTTTGTATACATAACCAGACTGTTCTAGTTATAATACACGATAAAACATAATACCCGCAACTAGTTGATGTGTTCACATTACAATGCGCACAATACAAATAACAGACATTTTATATCAATTACACTTGCATCTTTATTAATACATTGCAATTGTTCGTATTACGATGCATAATCATAAAAATACAAAACATTTTGTATTTATTACACTTGGATCTTTATTTAAGCAATGCAATTGTAGACTCGTGCAGTGGCGTTTACAAACAACATAAATACACGATACAACATTTTTGATGAACGCTACCAGATTTTAGTTGAGATAACTACATATTTCACAACTACACGTTCTTGTAGTATTGTAGTAAAATATTTTTTTCGGTGTATGACCGCCTTTTCTTAATATGTATGGATGATGGAGAAAAACCTTCGCGATTCAAAAGTAAGTATAATAGTTAAAACAATATTTAAAAAAATATTACAGCACACGTCTCTCATTTTTCAAACCCCAAATCTAACCTCAATTTTTTACCTCTCTCCAAACTTCAAGTCACTCATGCTATCTCTTTCACACTCGTTCACACCGTCTTCATACCATCGCTGTCACTCGTCATACGTCATTCATGCGTTTCATTCCACTCAATCCTACATGTATGTATCGTTGTCTAGTACCAATATTACAACAAACCTAAAGCTTCGTTTGAGCCTAGCCTAGACCAATTGCGACGTTCTCAGTATAAAGGGACCTTATGGAAGAAGGCAGTTACGCTCTTCTTATTGTTGTTACTAAACGAATACTACGGTAACAGTTCTAAAAACGGCGTAAACGCCTGCCTCCATAAGGTCCCTTTATATTGAGAACGTCACCATTTGTGTTTAGTATTCTGATAATAAATACGACAGATATATGTATGTACGAAAAAAAACCACGTCGCCTCTCACCCTGTATTCTGGTTTTAGTTTTTTAGTTATATTAATAATTTGTTTACTAGGTTGTATATTATTTTGTATTCATGTAGTGTTTAGACTACCTAGTTCACTTAAATAATAAGGCGATCATATCTGTCGCTAACGAATCCGGCCGACTGCCGTTTCCTTGAGAGATGTTTGTCCTGGCCGTATACGTTCACCCAATACGGCGACAGGATCACTGTAATTATGCCATTATTGTCAAAAACTTAATATACTGGAAATTAAATAAATCCTACTTATTAAATGAGAAACATTTATGTATAATATATACTCACGTTCTCAAAAACGGCTCTAACGATTTCGATGACATTTGCAGTATAGGGGTTTGGTCACGAAAAAGATTAGGTACCCGCACAATATGGTTCGTAATTTAGATGCGATCGTCGCCGTCTGAATAGACTGATTGGACTACTACGCAGAGACTGCGGGTTCGAACTTCAGCTATGGATCATTTTTTTTATGGTTTTGTATAGAAAATCGATGAAAATTTGGTTTCGACCCGATTGACGACGCTGGTCTCCCACATACTATCTTGAATTAAATTATGTCTCCAGCTCTTCGGCTACTAGAACAATGACTAGCTAATAGGCAGCCTGTGCGGTCCACTCGCCCCGCTATCAGAGGCTCGGTGTAACGCCGTATTAGCATAAATACGAATATGTAAATCCACCTGCAGCCAACAGCCTACAGTGGATATGGGCTTAGGGGGCCCGGCGGCCATACCAATACCAGATTTTTTTAAATTAATACATTTACAATTTAAATACATAACTATTATCTGATAAAAACACGAGCTATAAGTGCTATAACGACTTTTAACATTTAAAAACGAAAAACAGAAAGCTTTTTGTTTTGAAACCTAAGATAAATAAACAGTTTGATTATTTGGTCGACTGGTAGAGAATGCCATGAAACATTAAGTCCGCCGTTTGTACTTGTTTTTGTGCAATAAATTAATAAATAAAGCCCCACGAACTCAAGATAAACACGAAATTTTTAAAACGAGTACCTATCTATTTAAGCATACATAACTTTACATTCAACAACGGGCCGAGATTTTTTACCTAGATACAAGGTTATACAGACCTCCGTATGTAATACTTGGCATACATTCAGCATATACTGAAAGCTTATACTTAATATATCTTTGCTTTATCTTTCGTGATGTTCACACATACTGTTGTAAATCTTAAACGTGATATAATCGCGTAAAAACATAATAAATATAAATACATCGACACGTTACGACCGTGTTGTAACGTCGAGGTATTTGTAATATGGTTTTACGCGATAGTCCCTTTTTAGATTAGAAACAACAGTATTAGAAAATCTTGCAAAAACATACATATATAGTACGATAGCTCCTAAAACAACCTTCAGGTACTTGTTCACTGCTGCGCCTGCGCGCCGCTGTAGCGCGGCACTAACTCAGTCAGTCATTCTTTAAAAATAATATCACTTACTAAAGAATTATATAAAACTTTAAATACATATAATATGCGTAATTTCATTTTGTAAACATTTATGAAAACTCGATATTATGGTATCTTAAAAGCTGATCTGATATCGGAGTCTAAAAGGCTTATTACACCTTCCTAAATTAGTCACTAACGAGAGGGACGCCGCAATACGTTAGATACGTAGGGAAATATCTCCCTCTCATTCATTGTATTGCGGCGTCCCTCTCGTTAGTAACTAAATTTAGGAAGGTGTAATGAGCCTTTAAAGGTGGCATAAGGATACCCGCTGTAGGTATTTAACAAAAACCCACCTAGTTAGGGCTCGTTAGTTTGGCCTAGATAAGCAGATGATGTCTGTGCAAATAAAAATACATTTGACAACAAAAGCTTGTCCCAAAAATGAAACTTTTGACGGAAACTTCTACTTAGTTCAGAATTGAGTTAAATATGACCTATAAGTTACATCAAACTTTTTTTTATAAACCATCTCTTAACCACCACCCCGTCGACACATCTGTACGTGACAGTGAAATATGTGCGGTTATAAAATGTTGTTAGCAAAAAAGTGTGGACCATTTTACAATTTTATGATCTCACGGCTTTCTTATTTACATTGAAATGAACATATGTTTGGCGTGTAACCACGCAACGCCTTATTTACCATTAAAATAATTAGAAATTAAAAAATGTAAGTGCTGAAAAACACTAAGAAATACATTGAAGGCTTTATTATCATTGATCTGTATAAATCTACGTGTTTGCGCTCGCAACACTGCAGTGCCCTGTGCCAACCGCAGGGACACTCGACGACCAATCAGGGCTCGCGACGCCAGCGCCGAAGTTTCACGCATACACCACGTCGCCCAGGAAGCGCCGCGGGCTCGCTCTCTTGACTCTAATCCGCCAACGAGACCGCGCGTGTCCGAGACTACATAATTATATATACTTGTACTTGCATATTTAAGTAAAGAATGGTAAATGTTTGAATTATAGTTTTTATTCTAACAAACATCCCAAACACTACGGGTTATATTTACTGCTAGTTTGTATATAGTTTTACAAACTTGCTTTGTTCGTCTGTGTTCCGGTTCCAATTTTTTATTATTTACCTTTATCTTAATGGCCTGAAATTTGGGGCACAAGCGTAAACAAGACTACGGTTCAACATTATGGTGTCTTGGGGCTGATCTGATGAAGGAACCAGAAGGATCATCAAATAAACAAACGTCGCCCCACCGAGTTTGTCCTCGCTAGATATTGGTCCCAAAGAGCAGTAAAATAAAGTGCAGTGGAAAAAAATGTTATGTATTTTTCCGAAAAGAAAATTGTTTAATTTTGTCAATAGTTGTGTAGGGGCAACTGGTCTGGACAATATAGCCCGTGGTTATGTTGTTTTGATAAAATAATCATAAACTCAGACGTAGTTACAGATAGTGGAATAGTGCATTTGATTATTATCTAATTACAACTATTGTTTATAACAGAATCACTCAGGGGGTTAACATGCATGCACGAGATAAAATTTGACACGTGCTAGGGAAATAAATACATATGAAAAACCATATTGTAACGTAAGACTTAACGCTTAAGCGTAACCTTAAAGTTTAAAATAAAAGTGTTTGGTCCTGACTTTTATTACCTTTTATTACTAAGCGACTATAGCGACTTTCACATTTTTATAGCGATTTTATCAGGACGAGACACTTTTTTATTTTAAACCTTAAGCGTTAAATCTTACGTTAGATTATGGAATAGATGTACTCGTATTAATTTCCCTAGCACCTGTCAAATTTTATCTCGTTGATGCATATTGAACCCGCAGGGGGTCATTTGCTTATGCGTATGTGCAAGCATATAGGGGTTGATGACAATTGACAATGACAAGTCCATCTTATACAATCACCGTGACATGTGTGCGTTAAAGACCTCAATGATTACCTCTTAAACGCACAATAGCTAAAGTATGCTTAAAATATTATTTGACCTTATCTTTCGTTGTAACGTTTGAATTTGACAGAAAGTGACAGAACAAACTTGACCTAAAATAGGGTTATTGTACATTTATACCTAAGGGCGTTAGTGTATTAGATTTACTTACTTACCTAACTAGAGGTTTACTTTTACTAAGAGGTTTACTTGCTTGAATGCACTCCTAAAAATATGAAATTATATTGGATGAAGTTTAATAGACAGTAAAATGGAGTTTTGTAAAGATTATTAGTATGTATATACTTATATTAATCACACAGGCAAAAATGCGTTTCTGTAAAAACATCCCCAGTTGCTACGAAACCAAATTATTTTCTTAAAAATGTGCTTTGCTGTAATAAACATTTTTTCAAAGCCTCATTACTTCTCCGTTTCTGAAAAAAAATATAATTCAGCCATTAATTTAAAATGAATTAACACACGAGTGCTTTTTATTGCTTTAAGTAACATGATTTGCGAATAAAATACAAAAGGGGATTTGTTTTAAAATTATCATCCCTTTGAGGTTTTGTTACCTTGTTACACAAATTTATTTTTATGCGTATTTTTACAGCCGTCTGTCTGTCACGGAGGTTTTTGTGTAAAACTATGTACTAACACAGAATTTTGGAATTTGACATTGTATTAAATAATGTTAATATATCGCCAGACAACAATTACAAAAAAAATACATAAATAGTCCAAAGAAACTATTTCAAAGTATTCAATTTTTTTCTCCTGGTCTTATTTCGTATGCCAGCGCCTGACTTGACCGAGCCTCCTAGGTTTTTTTAACAGATTAAATAGATATTGAGTCAAGAAGTACCTATATCCTTTTAATATATTAATGTAATGTAATTCTTTATTTCGAGTAACGAAGACTCATATCTTATACATTTTAATTTATACATTAATACTAGTGGCATGAAAATTTCGCTGTTAATATTAAATATAATTAAAAATATTAAATAATTTGTATGTCCAATGGTAAAACATAGTGATCAATATAAAAAATTGTAACATATTATACATATAATCATGTGACCTATATTTATCAAATAAACAATAATAATGAAAATGATTTATCGGAAAACTGAAAGTTTTTCAACCATGCAATACTTATTTCCTGAAAAAAAAAAATTGAATTTAAATTCCCAAAACTTCTTGACCTAAGATGCTCTCTCACCGGGAGCATTCGCTTGCAATGTAACAATTCAGATTCGAGCATTACATCAGTGACTAAGGAGACCTGAGCATTACAGTCATCAGTCAGGTACTGCCTGTATTGTAACGTAATGCTCAAAATCGAAACATGGTTTGTTATATATTACATGCAAATGCTCCCGGCGCGGGCACAACTCTATAGTGTTAATCCTTAACAAATAAACATCGCTAGTTAACTGAAGCATACTTTATAGTGCTGATTAAATACCATTCGTATTGGTACAGTCAAGGGCAAAAATATCTATACAGCCATAGCGTCAAATATATGTATACATCGACCTTATGATTAGTGACTTAAAGGTGTATAGATATTTTTGACGTAGTGGTAACGTACATATATGTATGCCCTTGACTGTACCAAGTAGGTACTACAAGTCTTTTAGTATAAGTACGACTTACATAATTCCTTTACCTGTCTACATTTCTCATAGTATTTACTAAACAACTGGAACTCCAAGCGCATACGTAATTCACAACTTAAACACGAAACAGAATAAAAAAGAGCCCCGACGCGAATCGGGCGGCCCAACTAACGAGCCACTTACGAAGATTTATAGAGATCGGCAGGCAGCGCAAAAACCTACGGAACCTTCTGTGCCACGGGCGCCGATAATGGAGGATCGGGCGCAAAGTGCCCCGAACATGTGAGCTAGTAACAAAGTTAACCATTTAAATCTTGATAATTGTAAGTTAAGCCATAGTATAAAGATAAAGATAAAAGATAAGATAAAAGATATTTTTTCAGTAAGTAGGCCGCACGGGCACTTTTACACGTCAAAATCTACCAGCGCTTCCCAAGAGGAGACCACTACTGAGAAGAAGTGCCGCAAGAAACTCAACAGTTAGTCATTTTTTAAAATAAAAATATAACAATGACACTACTTATTCTAGCATTATATAAAACTGTAGAAATAATATTAAATATCCGCGTAGTTTTGCAGGAAAACATGTCAGAATTACTACGAGAAAATATATATATATATATATATATATATATATATATATATATATATATATATATATCACACAAAACAGTTTCGACATGTCTTCCTACATAAACCGTGTCCCCTAGACAAGATACAGCTAGTCGTAAAGTAGTGTAGGTATAGTCTTTTCAATCCACGACAGTGCGTCCTACTTATATGGGATGGCCACGAATTGGAGCGGCGGCGGCGGGGGCGAGCGAATTCTCTTCATTACACGGTCAAGAAGCTCATCGCCAGTGATCGGAATAGGTAGGGTATATTTACCTAAACTTGATGCATGTTCATTCAATAATGTGTTCCCATATCAATCACGCATGAATGAACAAGCGTCAAGTTTAGGTAAATATCACTGATCACTGCTCATCGCACGCCGGCGGCGGTTAATTGATTTGACGCACGCAATTAGAAAATTCGCTCACGGCTAAGTCGTGACCAGGCCCATACATGTCAATAGCGCTTAAAACGATCATCAGATTTATATTTCTCTCTCACTCACGCTCATCGTTCTTACACTTGTGTAACCGACTTTACCCGAACCTCCTAATACAAGTGTTAAACTTAAAAGGAGGATTCGACACCGCTTGCATAAAACTTTGTTTAAAAATAAATAATTTTGAATTTTTGAATTTTGAACCTGAAAGACGTAATAAAAGGTTTAACTTAGATACTGTGCAGACACCAGCAATAATATATTACCCAACATTGCGCTCAAGAATATCTGACACGCTCATGCCTCTAGTAATATAGACGTGGCAGATATTTTTGAGAGTTGGAGTGAACAAACTACCTACATAAAACGCATTTCCTGTTGTAATTTTACGCTATGTTAACGTGTAAAAGAAAGGCAGCATATTAAATTTCCGTTTTTATAAAACACCCGTAGTTTTTACTATTCTACGTAAAAGGCTAACTGTGAAGCTCGAGATACCTCAACAACCTGTAAGTATCCATAGAAAATACATAAATCATAATAGATAAAGTAGGTTAAGAAAACGGCCATCACAGCATTTCATCTCGGCGCAGATATTAATATTCAGGGCGTGCAAATGTTTGCTGGCATCGTATTATTCTTTACTTTGGTACAGCGTTATAATTATTTCCGTATTACTTTTCCTCGTAAATCCACTTTGACTTCCTGTAACAAGTAAGATTTTAATAATGTAATGTTTAAGAGATTTTTCTTAAATTACAAGTCATAAACATAATTATTGCGCATTCCGCAAGACAAACATTATTTGCTGATCATACTCATTTCTTCCATAGCAATCAACTGCTCATCGAAAGAAAACTAAAAAGTTCTAACTCGATGGGTCTACAATAGTCTACATATACTACAGCAGAAGATTGCGGGAAACCGATGGATGCAAGCGGCGCAGGACCGGTCCTTGTGGCAAACCTTGGGGGAAGCCTATTTCCAGCAGTGGACGTCTTTCGGCTGAAATGATGATGATGATGATGACTACAGCAGAGGCTTTCTGGTTCCATCATCAGACCATGATAGCAGGAGCTGAAAGTATGCAAAATTTCAGCTCAGTTTGAACACCGGCATCATCATCATTGTAGTGGTAGTAGGACCGTGTGTCCGTCCGAATTCCTCCCTCCATTTTATCCTTTAAAACCTGCCAAGCAGCAGGTTCGTAATGTTGTTCCGGTGTGAGGATAAGAGAACTGATAAAATGACTAGCTATGAAGGGAAAAGTTCGCCTTTATACATAGATTAATTTATTTTCTGTGTACATATTAATTTGTCAACTTGTTTATGTGCAATAAAGAGTTTACATTAGTACATACATACTAGCATAGAGGTATTCTGTCTTGGTCCTCAGCGAGAATGAGCATTAGTTGCGTCTGATCAATTTGAATTACCATCTCAAGAAGCGTTACACTCATACAATTCTGCCTTAAAATATGACTACGGTATGTACGAATGAAATGACACTTGATTGTTGTTCCTTGTCGTAGCAGAGTGTAATTTCCACATCGTTTGTACTAAGACGCCATGTTTTACGACACATTTGTTTTTTTTGCGAGTCGGGACGGCGTTCATCATGAGTGATCAGTTGGCACTAAAGCCAAGGACGGTAAAGGCATGACTACGCCTGGAAGGGGTGTAACGCATCTATAGTAATAGGTATATCAAAGGCAAAACTGAACCGATTATACATTTATAACTACGCGATAGATTCTCTACCCCGCCCGTGACCTTGGCCTACGCGTTGCGGTGCCGATCAATGAACAAACAAAATAGCAGTTACAAAATTATATAGTAGTCTGGTCAGCGAGTCATGTCATTAGCTATTTATTGGCATTCTTGACATATGGAAACCATTTTAACCTATCAAACTACCAAATTTTTTAGAAATGAATAATCTAGAAATACCTCTATTTTTTGTTTTTAGTTACGGTGACCAAACACACAAATGCATCCACCCTACAGCATGAGCATGGTCCACCATTTTCTAGCCCGACTTTTGTTCCTTTATCATAATCATATTTTTTAAGTAGGTTAGTATTACAATACAATAGCAAGATAAACTAATTGAAATAGAGCCCCTGAACCGTCAACATTATCCATGAAGTTAACCCTTGTAAATCCGATCAGTTTAATATAACCCGACACCGCTGCTCACACGTGGATTCCGTTTATTGGCACTTAACTCCTTCGTTGAAATCTACACCGACGCCGAGCTTCAGAACAAATTAAAAGAGCAGCGTCTGTTTGCTATAATATAAGGTTTCAGTTGTTTTATTTTCTTAATAACTGCTTTATATTAAATGAACGGCGAAATAAAATCTCGTGAAAACTGTAATTATGACTGGCAAACGGCACAGCAGCGTGTGTTTTTAAGGTGCGAGATCCAGTGTGTTTCGGTGTTAGTTTTCGTTTTTTAATCGCGATGAAGTTATGGTCACACTGATATAAGCGTCTCAACCACACACACAATCTCCTTTCTAATCATTTCACTGATATCTTCACTGAATGAGGGCTATCGCGTGTGAATTCGCCGCCAGAGGCGCTAGTGTAGCGTGAGATCTCCGAAATGTCAAATGTCACTGTTTGTGGGTGGGCTACGCGGGTTTATTTCTGATTAGAATAATGTTGTGAATATTTTGCAATACCTGAGATTATTATGGCAAATATGAGTTACAGATCGATGAATGACAGTGATTTAAAAGCGGAGCTAAGAAAAAGAGGTGTAAAATTAAGCGGGCTGAAAGAAAAGCAAATTCAGAAGTTAATGTTTACTGTATTTAGGTATATATATTGGTATATTTAAGGTATTTAATATGATTTAAATGTAAACTGTTTTCACGCCCATAATATCAAACTTTGAAACCTATACTTCAGGACCTTACTCTACAGTGGCGCCACACTAAAACGATAGCCTTCATTACTAACCAGCGTGCTCATGTTGTCCCAAGCTACGTAGGCAAAAGCACCTTCGACTTTTGTCAAAATTTAAAACCTTAGACGAAACCTTCAAGAACTCTTTATTAAATTATGGAAAAGAGAATAGTAATACTGGTTTCTACACGAGATTTAAGAAATATAAGGGGTTTTTGGAACAGTTTTTTTTTTTCTATATCCCGTTCCAATCTATATATATAAAAATGAATTGCTGTTCGTTAGTCTCGCTAAAACTCAAAAACGGCTTGACCGATTTGAATAATTATTTTTTAGTTTTGTTCGCTTTGATACAGGGGTGGTTTATATTTACAGTTGGACCCGGTAGGTGGCTCTGCGATCGGGCAGGACGACGTCTGCCGGGTCCACTAGTTATTTATGAAGATAAACAACATTAAATGAAGAATTCGTACAATTACCTAAAAACATACTTGAACTGAACACCGAACAATTTCGGGCTTCTCGTACTAGTTTTCTATTTCGTCTAATCATATCGAGCGGTTCTGACTTCGAATAAGGCCGACCGTCCATTCTGGCTAGTAGTGTCCAAATAATTGACGGTGGTCAAAGGCGCTAGCGAGTATTCTGAGTACAGGGAGCTTGTCCAATATATGCATTACGCTAACTTAAAGATTTTCGAAAATCGACAAAATGTATGGAGTTGACACAAGCGGCTGACGCGACTGATCGTTAGCTAACGACAATCCTATTTTTTCAGTTTTCGAAAAACGCTAAAGTTGACGTTAGCATTTTGGCTAGGCCACCTGTTTCAGTTCACTATCGTATGTACAAATGTGTTACAATAGATTGCCAATTAGAGCATAAATACTCATAAGGCAACCAACAAAAACAATAAATTACTTACTTAAAATATATCTTTCACTTAGAGATAAATAAATACTCATTGAAATATTCTGAGGGCGTTATTCGATTTCACCATTATTTTTTTATTTATTTATTTATTTATTTATTTAATCTTTATTGCACAAAAATACAAATTTGAGTACAAAAGGTGAACTTAATGCCTAATGGCATTCTCTACCAGTTGACCTTTGGGCAAGCAGAAAATTGTTGTAGGCGGTGCAATATTGTACGAGCAAAAGCATTAGGAGAAAACATGTAATGCGATTAAAATACATAAACATACATTATAGATAAATGCATATGTATACATTAACGTACCAAGAATATATACTAATACATAAATACAATATATATAAATATATATATATATACATACATACATTGCAATAAAAGGAAAACTGTAAGATGTCAGTTCTGTGTGGAAATGTGTGCTCTTACTAATTTCTTGAACGCGAATTTATACATTACATAACATTAAAACAGATGTATAAACCATGTAAGGTTTTTCTATACTTACACCTGGAGCGTCGACTAAATAATTAAATATGAAATAACTAGTACTTAGGAGCCCGGCGTAAAATAGCCAACCTAACTTACAACAGCATTATTGTTGTTTAGTTAGGTCGATGCAGTCAATGGACGGGGAAGCGATGTCCCACAACAACAGGCCCGATTCTTTTTAATTTATCATTGTTAAAGTAAGAAAGAAGGGAAAATAATAAAAAGAAATTATATATAAAAGTTACGTAAACATAATAAAAGAATGTTCCAACCCACCGTTTCACTTTTTATTGCATGGCGACCCAAAAACTCCATGACAAAAGGAAAAAATTAACGACTCAAGTGAAAAGGCTGAAATTTTCGTTGTTAAAATTTATGATTTCCCATAAATTTGGTATCTTTTGAAAACATTCATACATTAAGTGTATGCATGTAAAAAAATCATATTATTTCTTGTTTTGGCTTTGGAGTTGAATTTTCCTCACGAATAATGTTTACGAATTTATTGAGACTCTGCAGAACATAGGTCGTATTATGAGCTGTTAAATCCTGTCAAGTCAAGGAAAGGGACAGAGTTATAGCCGTCATATATCTACGTCCCTTTCGGCACCTGGAATTTGACAGGTACAACACCTATCCAGCCTCGAGTAATAAAAGGGCAAGGGTGCGACTCAGTAGTCGCATATTTGCAAGAATAAACAAAAGAAGGCTGCAAAAAACAAAATTGATTTTCAGAAGCATTTTCATGTTCAAAAATTAATTACTTGAATACATATTGAATACACCTTCACAAATCAGTGTTTTGCTTCTGTAGAGTGTAGGTAAACAAATAGTTATTGACGCGCGGACGAGGGTGCCGTCGGCGCCCGCTTGTGTCAACTGAAATGACACAAAATTGACACGAAGAGAAATATTTTGGTTGTTTAGTCGGCATTGGGGATACCATTACTGAATTTGTGAGCGGGTAACGAGGTTATACATTCATGAAAAGTACCATTTTTAGGGTTCCGTACCAAAATGGTATAAAAGGAACCTTTATGGTAAGAGTTCGCTGTCTGTCTGTATGGCACATCAGTTTTTCTCAGCAACTACACAAGCTATCAACTTGAAATTTGGCATAGTTGTATAACTGGCCCGCATTTGTTTTTAGTAAAAATAAATATGAATGAATTAATTTGATAAATAATTGAAAGGGGGAGTTGAAAAATGAAAGTGATTTGATTATAGCAATTGGGGTGTCGCTTAAAAGGGCTCAATCTGCACATTTCAAAACTATTTTTTTATAATTTTCCATGACGTACTTTATGATTTATAACCAAGAATGTTCAAAAATGACTATTCCTTCCCCTTTATCTCCGAGCTTTATGAACCGAAAAATCTGAAAAATTTCCAACTTATAGATAATTACTTATATTTTACGGGAAAAAAAAAGGAATTGTGCAAAATTTATAGTTTTCGTGAAATTGACAAAATACTTTGAAAATTTGTCTAAAATTTAGACAACTCAAAATAGACCTTACTGCATACAAATTAAAGTAAATAAAAATATATATTTTTGAAGTACGGACTTAAATACGGACCTTAGGTGCGCGAGTTCGACTCGCGCCTGACCTGTTTTTTTTTATACTCGCGACGCTAGACGCGAAATCGTGCCATCCGTTTAGTCTCTATGAGGGAACAAAGAATCACACATCCATACATACGTACTAGTACCTTTATACATAGCATACAGGCATTTTCGGCAGTCGGGTAATCATTAATGACTACGTTAACTACGTAACAACAACACAAACCAGAAAACGTATGGAGTTGACACAAGTGAGATTTCATTCTAGACCTACAGAATAAATAAAAACCGGCCAAGTGCGAGTCGGATTCACACAGAAAGGGTTCCGTACCATCGTACAAGATTTAATGCTATACTATACTATGGGGTTCGTATCTTTTTTGTTGTTGTTATAGCGGCAATGGAACTGTCGGCATTGGGACTGCGAAAATTTCAACTGTGTATTATGGTTCATGAGATACAGCCAGCAGATAGACAGACGAACGGACGGACGAAGGGTTATAAGTAGATAATTAATTAAATAAATAAATAAATATCAGGGGACAATCTCACACAAATTGACCTAGTCCCAAACTAAGCTCTTGGCTTGTACTATGGGTACTAGACAACGATAAACATACTTATATAGAGAAATACATACTTAAATATATAGAAAACATCCATGACTCAGGAACAAATACTCGCGCTCATCACACAAATATTTGTCCATACCGGGGTTCGAACCCAGGACCGCTAGCTTCGTAGGCATGGTCACTACCAACTAGGCTAACTGCGTCGTCAATATCTCTTTACACCAGAAAAAATATAGCTGTTTTAAGTAATTTGTTGAAATACATTTTATGAAAGTAGGCAAGTAGGTAGTAAGTAAGTAGGTTATCTGAAGGCGGACTGAAGGCTATGTTTCGAAAATTAAAATTCTTCTATTGTCATTAATATTACAGTAAGTCTGGGGCATATTACTCGACTACGTAGCGAAGTAGTGTTATGATATTGGCAGCCTATTTTTATTGAAAAATCGGTCAAGAGAATGTCGGATTTTCGCGCCATATACCTACACTGTCTACATTGCACAAGTTCCGTAGCCTTTACTACGATCACAATAATCTTTATTAAATAACCCCTAGGTAGTACTCGTATGTGGCTAATTTGGTTTTCAAAGTAATTTGATGCTATCATACGCTAATTTATAACGGCTTCTAAAACTTTAAAACGCAGTTAGTGTAAATCCACCACTATAGACTGATCTCTAACTTTGAACAACTGGCAATCTGTATGAGATCAAGATATGGTGGCCGTGGTGCACTTACTGCGTATTAAATTCTGCTAGGTAGAAAAGCCAACTACAAATAAATCCTGTACCGTAACCGTAAGGCGAGCTCCGCAAATTATTCAGCCTTTAGCGCCGTTAATAAAAAGTGCATTACGCAGCGGAAACGCCTGCGTGACGCAATCACCTTCATGTTAACTCGGGTTTAAAGACTGGCGTAAGAGCGGTAATTATGTGTTGCTAGCACTCCTTACTAAGGCTGCCTTTCCGGCGGAGCGGTGCGAAAACAACCAATCACCTTGTACAGTCAGCATCAAATAGATAGGAGCAGCAAAAGTGGCCAAATACTTATATCGCAACACATCTTTATTACTATAGGAATAAGGATGTGTTGCGATATATTTGGCCATTTTGGTAGCTCCTATCTATTTGATGCTGACTGTACAGTACCCACACTAACGCATAGCACACAGAAACTAGAGGAATCTGATTGGTCGTTTTCGTTCCGCTCCGCTCGTCTCCGCCTCAGTGGAAAGGCAGCCTAATACTAAAAAATGTGAAAGTGACTGTTTGTTACGCTTTCACGGCTAAGCCGCTGAACTGATTTCGATGAAATTTGGTTTGGAGATAGTTTGACTCCCGGGGAAGGACATAGGATACATTTTACTACGGAAAATTGGACAGTTCCCGAGGGACTTCTAAGCGGACGAAGTCGCGGGCAAAAGCTAGTTAAGTTTGTTTTTTTTTAAGTTCCCCCTAAAGTTATAAACTAAAACCTAACTGGCGAGTCGTATGAGGGGCCCTTATAATTTTTATATAGCATATGAGACTCGCACGTACCTGACAAATGACGCGGACAACGCTTGAAGAGGCCAGTTATTGTTTCACGATGCGCAGCGTGGCGTCGCGAGGCGCAGCGCGACGTAGCGCGACGTAGCGCGACATTTTAGAGTTCTCTAATGAAATGCACCTTTTTGTGTAGTAAATAAATGTATATATTGTAACGCTATCTTGAAAAATACGCGCCTCGTCGCGTCGCGTCACGTCTCGGTGTGAATGACCCTTAATCCCATCAATCGTATTCGTAGGTATTCAATTGTAAGATACTTCCCATTAACAACGCAAATCCTCCATTTCAGAACGCAAACAAACTAGGTAACCCTAGCCTAACAATCACATCCTTTAATAATTTAACAAGCGAACCCATTATCTTGAATCCCACTGGCAACCTAATTTGAAATTGGAATACAAAATTCAATTGTTTTTGACCTATTCCGAGACAAAAAAGGAAAATGAAATCTGTCATGGATTCAATTATTCCCCGCTTGGGAATTCAATTAACTTTTTCGCTACAAAATGTAATAAATTAGTGGAGAGGCCGCATTAATTAGTAAACTGATTGGGCGAGATAAGAATTCCTCATGGATTTTTGTCGGCGCCGCGAAAAAAGTCTAACCCAAGTTCTTGCTTGGTTCACGCTAAATTTAACCGCAAGTTTGTGAGGATTTGCAAGAAATTTAAATAAGGAGCGGATTACGAAGCATCTGTTTAAGGTGAAGGTTTTAGCTTTTGATTAACTCTTAAACATCTTAAACTACCTTTTGATAAATATCTTATATAGGTACTTACTTTTGATATACGTCTATAGGAGCGTCCTCACTGAGAGCATTCTTACCCAAGCATTTGTAAACGAGCAATAATTTCAATAATTTGTAAGCTTTGTACGCTCGGCTCACACACCACTCGAATATTCGACGCCGAATGCTCATTACACGCGAATGCTCTCAGTGGGGACGCTCCTTAAAACTAGCTATTAATAAATGACTTATATTAGCTTTCGCCCACGGCTTCGTCGGAAGCGTCCATTTTCTGTGATAAACAATTCATTAGAAACATAGCACCTTCAGAATGAAATTGACCTAATCCAAAATGTTTAGATTTTGAATTAGGTCTCTATAACAATAGTTTTATGACTCGAAGTAGAAAATTTAACATTTTGTATTAGGTCACTTTCATTCTAAAGGTGCGTAGGATACTTCATAGGGTACGTGGTTCTAATTCAGTTGCAAGATGTGACCTAAACAAACCCACAAACATCGCAAGTTAAATAAAAGCTTGTGAAAAATTGGAAATCTCAAAGGGTTGCCTCTTAACTAGACCTTAAGTCCCCCGCGGTGTCGCACCCACTTTCATTAATTAAACAGAGTTTCTTGCACTAATTGTCTAAGGCTAGGCTAAAGCTAACGCCAAGACCGACCGTGGTTTAACTTTGCATTATAAACTGATTAGACTCCCACCATTTTCATTATGAGGTTCAGGCCACCTATTATAGCTGAATAAATGTCTTATTTTCGGTTTAAGTAGTTTTATTTTTAGGGCCACTTGCACAAACAAGGTTTAGTTCTTAATCGTAATTTAAGACTCGACACATTTCGACGCAGCTAAACCGCACTTAAAACTAAAACTAAATAGATTAAGAGAGTATTTCTCAAAATATAAGGCGTCGGCACGAGAGTTGAGGGGAATGTTTACGCACACAGCTACATGCAACAAAGGTAATGAATGAACGAATGTGAAAAAAATTCCGCTGTCGATACATGACATGATGTTGTGTGCGTGACCTCATCTCTGGTTCCGATACCATTAAATACCAGAATAGTATGTGACCGTCACGAAACTGTGAGTTAATGTCAAGCGCATACATTTTCGTAACGAAATTGTAAGTGAAACATTATTTAAATGACACTTAAATTCCGTCTTTATGTACACATATTTTAAGAAATACTCAAAAACATGTTAGCCAATAACTTAATTTGAAATTTGTGTTATGTTATTAAATTCTTGTTCTCTAAAAGTACCTAATTTAAATTTAGAGTCGAGTCCTTATTATTAGGGCTCTGTATTTAACCCAAAAACATAACCACCACCATAAGTCCACGGCTAAATTTATGGCTAATCGGCTAAAGATATCAACCTCTAGTCAACATTTATGACCCGCACATAATAAAACATTATAAAATGATTTCTTTTACTTATGGCTGCTAGTGGAAAATAAAAAAATCGACATGGTTAAGGTTATATGGAAAAATAATATCTTTCCAGTTTGAAAGTTCGTTGCTTCATTATTTCATGTCAACGTTTAATTGAACGAGTCACAATCAAATTACCTACACCGATACCATATATAGGTAGAATAAAGTTAAAACAAAGTCGCTTCCCGCCGTCTGTCCCTTTGTATGTATGTACGCTTAGATCTTTCAAACTACGCTACGGATTTTAATGCGGTTTTCACCATCAGTTAGATAAATTTTCACGGAAGGTTTATGCATATAAAAGAAAAGCGAGGGCGGGTCGCTAGTATAATTATATACATATCAAGCACCAGTTTACTTCTAATAATACCGCTAATTATAGCAATGTGATATAACAGAAATACACGTTACTATTTTAAAGCTACCTTAATTATTGTCTGGCTAAATTAAATAAATTAACACACTGTATTATCCTGTAACTTAAACCACAAACCACAAATAGCTTCTATTAATTAGTTCAATAATTTCGACTAAACGTTTGATAAACAAGCCCGGCCCGGGGTTGAAGGAGGAGTAGGCATCGTAATCAATTACTTTAAACAATTACTAGTGACCCCCCCCCCCCCCCCCCCCGGATTCGCGCGGGTAGTAACCTTAATACACCTATTTGCCGCATACAACATTATGTCTAACTTTAATTTATCGTAACCATATCTATGTTAATAGGGATCGAAGCCATTAGGCTACCGACGACGCTACAACTGGCCCCTTTTCTAAAATATCCCAAAAATAACAGAAACGTGAGCCATAGTTTTTATTTCAAATTAATATACTAGGTACTTCCGGTCTCACAAAGGTACAGAACACAGATCGTAAGCAACATCCGGTAGCGAAACGGTAATATCCGCCGGCTAGACACACAACTACATATTTATTTGCAAATACAGTCAGGACTAACTTAATTTAGAACTAAACATACAAATATAAATATGTATTTACTACCCTTTACCTTTTATCCATGAGAGTGGTAGTCAACACACACGACACTTTTGAATCAGTTGCATTTATAATTATAATAATAAATAATCCAGCCTATATACGTCCCACTGCTGGGCACAGGCCTCCACTCACAATGAGAGGGTTTGGGCTATAGTTCCCACGCCCAGTAGTGTGGATTGAGAACTTCGCACACACCGTGAAATTGCTTTGCAGGTGTGTGTAGGTTTCCTGACAATGTTTTCCTTCACCGAAAAGCTCATGGTAAATTTACAAATTATAATTCGTACATAAATTCCGAAAAATTTAGAGGTGCGGGTTCGAACCTACGACCCTCTACTTTAGAGACCATTAGACTACCAACGCTTTTTTTTTTAATTATTAGTGTGATTATTTAGTTTTTTGTATACCTTACATACATACCGACATACACTCACTTAGTTTCGCAGTTATATTATTAGTAGGTATGAATAGCCTCGTGACACCCCGCGTACTCGTGTAAGGACATAAAAATCAATCAATATAACACCTTAATTAGAATTAAATAGTGTTGAAATTGTAACTAAATTCCATGGATGTCCATGCGCCAGGATAGCCACGCCAACCGTGCGCTAGCCAATGAACTCTCCTTTATTTAATTACAAAACAAAACAACCACATTTAGTCGAATAGGTTTTGATCATATATACAGGCTTCTACCTCCCGAACAATTCTCAATATAATCCAGCCCATTAACAAGTCATGATTTCAAGCCCAATATCGCACTCACGCCAATGGTTCTCCATTAGTACTAGAAGCTTCGACACGAAAATACCATTGCCTACTGTCAATCTGAACTATCAAGGATATGTACCGATACAATGCAAGAGCAGCCTTCTAATAATTAAGATAAAGTTCAGATTTCTGAACAAAAACATTAAGAATTCAAATCTATAATTGAAATTCAAGATTGAGAATATCTAGGCAATTAGTTGTTTCAGAAACGTTTTAAATTTACTTTATTGAGTCATAGATACAATGCATATATAGCAATGATGAAGTGTCAAGAGCATAACACCGATCTTGACCGGTTGGGCAAGTTGCATTCTGCGGGCTTAGCATGCATGCACGAGATAAAATTTGACGGGTGCTCGGGAATTGAATGGTTCCCCTTGTTTTGAAGACACTCATTTCATAGAATGTGTCGTTTCACCGAATTTCATTTCATCGCGCGCTAATTTCTGCTGAAACCTTATTGTTTTCAGGTTATGTTAAGCATGGATTTCGTAGGTTAGGTAAGGCTAGACCTTAGATCACCAAAAATGTTTAATTCCTGCACGTGGAAATGCCTGTCGTTGAAATGAAAATTCGGCGAAGTAAAACATTCTATGAAATGAGTGTCGGTGATTCAAGGGTAAACTGAAATGAATAGACACTTTTATTTTAAACCTTAAGCGTTAAGTCTTACGTTAGAATATGGAATAGGTGTATTCATTTCCCTAGCACCTGTCAAATTTTATCTCGTGCATGCATGTCAAGCCCGCTGTAAGAGTTTTTGAGATTGCTACGTACATTGACGCCACCGTGCACCGTTAATTTGAGCGGCGGCGGAGCGCGCCGTCGTGAATGAAAACACTATATGAGCTAACGACTGTAAAGATCTGTCAAAATGAACGATGTTGTGTTCACAACAGACAGGTTTGTAGCATATTTCCTAAGCTTTTGAAATGTTATTACCGTTTCCTGTCAAAATATTCACAAATAGACACTCAAATATTCTGCAAACCAATTCCCAAATAAAATTAGACCCAGAACTTGGCTTTCAGCTCACGCTGAATTCAATCAAGCACATAACTGAAATAAGAATTTCTTATTGTTGTGTCATCAACAAACTTCACACGTATCGCGCGTAAAGAAACATTTCAGTCCATATTACTACTAAATACATAGAGCTACGAGTACATAGCTTTCAATACACCAGCGGAATAAACAACGTCTATTTACAATACGTCCGTCTGCCGTCCATCGGGCGCATAAAATGAAAGCCTACAATAAAATACTTTGATGGCCCATTCTCTCGATTTGCGGGAACACACAGACAGATATAAATCTCTTTTATGACGTCTTTTATAGGTAACTTGTAATAATGTTTTTGTCGTAAAAGTTGAGATTATGAAATGCTTGAGTCGGCCTTATTTATTTGTATTGTGCTCGAGATTATTTCAGGGCTTCAGGCGGGTTTTCTAACTTTGGCGTTTGGTGCTGATTACTTTTATTTGGTGGTTTAGGCAGATTATGTTATTGAATTACTTGTAATTGTTATTAACATTATTTTTTGAGAGCTTCGGCAATAACAAATACTGAACAAGAAAATAAACAAATATGGCATCTTAGAAAATAGAATGAAAAAAAACGATCTTTGAACTTAAGGCGATCCAGAGAGGCTTATGCGCAGAACATACGAAAGCGCCTATACCTAGCAGCAACGGGTCTTCGGAGGACTTTGTATAGGTAGTTAGACGAGTGTTGTTCTAAGATATGCAATAAAGCTTATAGCTTTTTTTGGTTCAAACGTTCAAACTTGCTCAAATGAACGTAAAAACGACGACCAAGCTTGTAAGTTTTTGTAGTAGGACTAAGCGTAAGTCGCCCATTTATTTATCTAATACTTTGCAACGAAAAATCATAGAGTATGCGTGAACGTGTAAATACAACGTTGAGCATATCTGTATATACGATATCGATGAAATGTTGCTCTGAGCATGTATCTGCACGGAGAGCAACCATGAGACCATATAAACGCACATGTGGATGTAAGGCCCTGCTCGATAAAACTCGCTCATCGTACGTGTTCCTGCGTGAAGACTCCCCAATAGGGTGAATTATTATTTGTAAAATAGGCGATGCTTCTTCGTAACCGAGCAATAGATGAATACGGTCTTTTTTTCTTCTCAGGCGAGTAACGATAAGTAAACGTAAATCGGGTATTTTTACCAATCTTTTCATTAGTGCTTGGTATCCCTGGACGATGGGAGATAAGAGGCTTATCCGAGATTGGGCATTCTGCCCTTTGTGCGGACTTCTCCGTAAATAGATCGCGCGATGTTTGACAGTGTAAACAACATATCACTGCTGGACAATAACTAAATGCTACCTCTGCTTAGGCGCCATTCAAGTATGTACTACTTAAGCACCGAAAGGGGGGGTGGTCTTTGCTTTGCTTATTTTTGATGACATGGGTCTGAATAGCGATTACGTCAGCAATATTTATTCATTTACTTTTTAAAACACCTATGATGGATAAAAAGCGCGTGAATAAATATAAAAATAAAGAAACTTAAACAAATTTTGTAAAAATTTTACCAATGCAATGCTATAATACGCTTATGTTTTAAAACGTTTTATACCCGCAGTGTACCACTACCATTATACCATTAGGTGTTTCAAAATACCACACTACACTTACGTAAACAATATTAATTAATTAATAAAAAATGTAACCTTCCTCTCATACTCCTTTGCCTGATTGCAAAATTGAAATGCAATTATGAGTTCAAATTAATAGAGCCTAATTATTAGTAAGTTACGAAAATGTGTTTTCGTCTAAATAAACTTAGTGGTCAAATCATCACATTCATTGCAATGTCTCGTAATTACCCATATTTACTAACCTACACATCGGATACTAATTTGAGTATGAAAAGCAATATTGCAACTATTTATTGATTTAATCATAATTACACTCAACTCGAATTCTAATTCAAAATGTGAATTTAATTATGTACCTACTATTTCGTTCCAGTTGACCTTTCGACAAAGCAGAAAATTTATTTTCACCTAACCAGCTCGGAATTAAAAGCTTTCTTTGTCGATCAAAATCTGCGCGCAGAAGTCCACTTTAACCGCTAGCGTGGAAAGTAATGCTGGTGCTGTGCCTGCGCGAAGACAGCCACAACTGACGTGACGCTCGTGCAATTGTTTTTCCAACACCAAGTGTTTTCCTTGCTACAATGAGGTGAACAATTGTGTTTCGCACGGCAGCAAAGTCATATTCTATACTGGCTCTCGCGCTAAACAACAGTTCAACTTTGCAGCCTTGCATAACAAATAACTATTTTATCATTTTAGCAGAACTGTGGCAATTTCAAAGCAACCCAAAATAAACGCCTATTTAGTTAAATCATATACTTAAAAAATAATTACGCCTTTACGATCATTAGGCGAATTTTTAAGTTTTGATTTATGCCTTTTAATGATTTATCACCAATTAACAACAATTATCAAACTAACTGACGAAATTACCTGACTAAGACGTGAATAAACCGTTTCAGTATTCATTTGTTTTTAGTTAACAAATTAAGTTAACAAATTAAGATTTATAGCATTAAACCGGACTCAATAAAATAATCAACTACACGGAGAAAAAAATATTTTACAATATTACCAGATTTTATTGAAGTTATGATTCTGGTGTAGGAAAACAGATTTCAGCTATGGTTAACAGATTTTATTTTAATGACAACAAGTCATTTTTTTGTTAATACTAAAATATTCTAGTTAAAACATTCTAGTACGCGAAAACTTTGATATTGTAGTGGTTACTATCTAAGTTACAGAGTAAAATATGCATTTAGCGTCCAACAGGTTTTGTATACTACACAAAATATGTTTCCTACGATACTAGGTAAATGGTAATAGGTACTAGAAATTATGTTGTACAGAAGTTGAATTTTATATTAATGTGTAAAAATGTGTGTATAGTTGTCACATATAATACAATATTCTGTTACACGAAACTATATTTTTTTCTCCGTGTAAGATTGCAATCATCTCTGCTTATCACAAACATTAAACTCAAGTACAAATCCTTAGAACTACATTGTTGGTCCTTCGAACCGGATATAAGTGCAGACAAAGACATTTTTCTTTTCCTTTTTCCCAGAGAAGGCAGGTCCCGAGTAAACACCGACAGGATAATACGGATGACGGTCATTAGGGATGACAGTCATCGCCGGCTGTATTGTTCGGTCAAAATTACCGTCTTTACATTCTGGGGGCGTAAAAACAAAAACTAATACAACATTGCAGTAAAGGTGAGAAGCGTAAGCGAGAATAACTAGTTTTTTTATGGGCAGTGCGTAAATCACATGAAAATTGTTAAAACATCGATTGCTTTCAAAAACTAATAACCTTCTGAGGTGTTACATACGAGTTTATTTTTTTCAGCGGCCGATAGTTTATTCTACACCCAAAAAATTACACTGTTACATGAAATTTGAATTTTAGCTTATGTAATAATTTGTATTTGAGTTTTTGTTTCTTAAAGTAAGTTGATTATATTTAGTTGATTATATTTAATTTAGTCATTTCGCGAGACCTAGGACAGATTACATTGATAATCCTCAATTCATCATTTCTAACATTTTACTTTTCAAACATACATAATGCATAATAACAGGGTCTTAACTGATAACTCACTGTTTTAATCATTAAATATACTTCCATTTTAATTAGGTAATTGTCTGTTGTCCGTCGGGCTATAACCTCGATTACGACGTCATGCTCTATACGATCGACTTGACCTTGGAAGGTTATACGAGATACAACAATAGCCCTCCGCCGCTCACTTGACCTGCCTCTTAAATGAAACACTCTAGAGGCGTCAAAGAAAAATTGTTACAATTTATTTAGGGAGGCTGAAAGGAGAGAAATTTCTTCTTGTACAAGCATTAACGTCGGGGTTTGCCTACGGGCACAATGGGGGCCAGAGTGCAGCCCATTTGATTTAGGGGAAAATAGGGGGTACGGACGTATGATCTTCAAACAAGAAAAAGCGCTGTGTAATGATAATTATATTTAACTAATAAATAAATATTTGGTTACAATCTTACACAAATTATCCAAGTCCCAAACTTAGCTTTATGTCGGATTTCACCAACCACTTGACGATTAGAGTGTTAACAGCTGTCAAAATGTATGAACTAACAGTCGATTTATGTTTAAGATACTTACTAGACAGCAATGTTTATAGTTGGGTCATTCTAAGTTAAGAGGTAATTCGTCGTATGAAGTGACGGCACGGCCTTTTTTTTTTATTTTTACTTAAGTATACATTTTTCTTATTGAACCTGCTAATTTGAAAAAGTTTACAGAGTAGCCAATCAATTTGTTGGTTATATCTCGTTTTATAAGTGACCAGGGGAAATACTCAGTACAGGGGAGAGACAAGGTGCACAGGGGAGGATACTTTATGAACAGGGAAGAGACAATACATATAAAAAACAAGGTTATTTTTAAGAATCAACTTTATTTATTCATTTTTACTTTAATTATGAATTATTTATAATGAGACTTTTCATATCTTAGCAGTCTTTCTTAATAAAATTAAATATTTCTTAAGTACTAGGGGTACAAAACTTTCCCTGTCCATTAAAACAAAAAAATATATAAAACTTTACTATTAATAGGCAACAATTAAATAAAAAGAAACAAAAGCCTCTTTTGAATAACAGTATTAAACTTCGCTTGTACTAAAGCTATAAAAACGTTTTAAATTTTAAAGGTAACTAAAAAAAATACTTAATTTTTTCTAAAAGCCACATTCAAATACATTAACAGCTTCATTGAAAGCATAAAAAATACGCTGTCCCCTCATTTTTTAAATTAGGGGCAGGTAGTTCTTTTATAACCTGATCCCAGGTGATAAAAAAAATATTGTCATCATTATTAATTCTGAAGTTTTTTCCCAGTTTCATCACAGATTTTACAAAATACAACTTGAACTTAATAATTTTCTTCAACACCTGTGCACATTGCAACATAACGATATTCTGTTTTTCTATATTGAATTGAATATTACCAGCACAAAGTCCCCATTGCAGAATGTTTTTTTCCCAGATTTATGATTTGGGCTTTGGATCATCTTTGTGCAGTCTGGTTTTATTGCTTGTGGTAGGTACAGAAAGCTGTACTACTTCTCGAGGCTTCTTCGCGCTTTGTTGAGATGAGAATTTTATTAGTAGTTCATCTTCTGAATCACTAGCTCCATATATATCATCAACACGCAGACGAGATTTAGGATGTGTTTGTGGATAATCCAAAGTCCCCAATAGAAAATGTCGACATAACTCACAGAATTATTTTACAACTCGAAACACAGAAGCAGCTCAAACTTTACTAGCTTAACCCAACGAAGCGATCCTAATACTTTTCTAGCCTTCTGCTGCTCTCTGGGTGTCTTAATAGTTCCTTTATCTTTCTTCTTTTCATATTATTCCCTTTTCTTAACTCTTTGTTGTGCGTACTTATCCGGGTCATTTTTAATTCTTTTGTACCATAATCGTTCTGTTTTCTTTTTTTTTCGAGTCGTTCTTCGCACGTAATTTTATTTCGTGATGTCATTTTTCTGTAAAAAACGTCATTATTATATTGTAAAGCTAAGATAGACATAATGCCACGCAAAGGTTCAGAGAAAACGGAACAAGTATTAATGAAAACAAGTACAAATGTATCTCCCCTGGACATGAAGTATCTCCCCTGGCATCAAAAGAGCCAGGGGAAATACGCCAGAGGAGATATATTTTCGATAGAAACCCAAAATAGCCGTAAAAGTGTTTCTCGTACGCAATTCACAAACGAACGCAACAATGTATGCACTATTCACAGTAAATATTTAAGTACATTTTAGTATTTTAACAAATAATTGCGAAATAAAACTTGCCAGAGGAAAGACTGCATTCACTCAACACTTCTGCACCCAGCGAGTGGAGTGACCGAAATGGTCGAAAAAATGGCTGCCCAGGTGGCTTATGCGCCGCTTGCTGCTAACTTCACGTTACACACTGTGTTTTTAAGGTCACAACTTCCACAGACTACCAAAGCAAAACCGATTTTTAAACGAAAACAAAAAGCCAGGGGACGAGACACGAAACACGGAGGACAAATTTCGGCGTTAATATTTATTATGAAAAATTGCAATATAAGCAATTTTACTTGTAAGATACTGTTACTTAGTTATCTTTGTTTTTAAAAATAACGATATTAAAGTAATTATTGAATTTTAATAGATTCATAATTACTGATTTACAAATAAAGTCGGTTGGGGGACAGACCAGGGGAGATATATTTTTCTTATATTAGAGCTAATTGTGACTAAATTACGTACATTTCTGTAATAAATTTAAGTGACTTTGTAGAAAACATTTAGTTTTATGAAATAAAATAGGTTATTACGAAGTTAATATTAAAAAAATGTATTTTTTGGTCCTGGCCGTCGAATGTACCTCTTAACTTAGAATGACCCAGTTATACAATAGAGAAGTAAATACTTAGTATTTAGATATATAGACAAAATCCAAGACGTACCAACAAAATACACGACCTAACCGCGGCGTCTAACATAGGGTGTCGATAAATTAAAGAAGACCTTTGTACGATTAATTTTGCACTCGGGAATTATTCATGGGTCAAATTTGATACGATCCAACGATAGTCATAAAATATTAGTATAGTTTTTGTCTAAGCTAGGCATATGTCAAATTGGGCCCTAGGGCTTCGTGCCTTTTGAAATAGGCAGGACACTGGTCCAACCTAACCTAACATACTTGTACTTTTAATATTTCAGTGTTAATACAAATATAATTTTTAAAAAATCCAGCCTATATACGTCCCACTGCTAGGCACAGGCCTCCACTCACAATGAGAAGGTTTGGGCTATAGTTCCCACGCGGGCCCAGTGCGGATTGGGAACTTCGCACACACCGTCAAATCGCTTTGCAGGTGTGTGCAGGTTTCCTCACGATGTTTTCCTTCACCGAAAAGCTCATGGTAAATTTACAAATTCTATTTCGCACATAAATACCGAAAAACTTAGAGGTGCGAGCCCGGGTTCGAACCCACGACCCTCTGCTTAAGAGTCAGCAGGTCAAACCATTAGGCTACCACGGCTTTTTAATACAAATATAAAACAATTTAAAAGGTTTTCTATTACATGCTATATTTAGGTAGGAGGCTGTAACTTTCCCATGTTTTCAACGGTTATTTATGGTAATCCATTCATGGCAATTAGTTGCGGACTAATTTCCATGAGGCGTTGTTTCCCGTAATGAAATTCTTGGTGCGTGTTCTTAAAATAACGTGACTATGCATGTTCTTGTGTTCCGAATTTGTTTTACTTACCTGTTTTGTACGAACAGATGTATGTATCTTTAAACACACAGAGTGAAACAAAACAACGCCCAATAGTAGAGTTTTATATGTTTTTGCTTGACTGATTTATACCATCATACCATATTTTGTATCGTTATCATATTGATGACGTTGTGCTAGCCCATATTCACTTGACAGTAAGGAGCAACTATAACGTCAACAATATGTTTACAATATTAAAAGCAAGATGGGCTAAAACAAGTTGTACATGAGCCCCTGACCGGGCTTGGACAAGAACTCGCAAAACTAGTTCAAGGCTTTGCCTAAGATTTATATTAATCTATCCACAACCCAGACCTAAATCCCGTGACGCTGATTTAGACAAACTACATGCAGAACCTATATATCACAGTTAACAGTGTCCCGTAATAATTCCCCCGCTTATGCTGTAATACGGTAATTCGTTCAGTTATTTGGACAAGAAAGTTCCCTATCATAAATTAAGCGCCGTCTAAGTTGTGGGTTGTAAATCTTCCGCGCCCGCCTCGCAACAAGTCTGTGACAACCCCATTCGATGATTGAGGGAGCGTTCGGAATAGGGCAACTACTTATCATTTTGATACGATTAACTACGTCCAAAAATGCGATGGGTCATGATAATGTATTTTTTATATAAATCACCTCTTACGCCGGTAGCACACCTCCGCCGCGGAACTGTGGTAGCGAAACTCTGGCAACGAAATAAAGTTCAATTTCGTATTAAATATCACGATTCCGCCACAGTTTCGCGGTTTCGCGGCGGAGGTGTGCTACCGGCAATATGGAACATCCTGAGGCTATTATTATGAATTGTCAAACCAGCTATGTTCCGTGTTGTCCCATTTATGGATCAGCCTGGGACATTACCTAGCTGTTCGTTGAAATAAACATGATCATATAGTCATATATTTCAAGTTGAAAGAATTAAAAACGCCCCGTAGCATTTGCAACTTGGCTGGGCCTACTCAACAGTATACGGCTGGCGTCGCATAGGCTTGTTCCTATTTAGCGCTCTGCCTATCGCAATACAATACGGCTTGTGCTGAAGTTTATTTGCGTTCGCTGCCAAACGGCCGCTCCGAGATGTATGCGCGAGAGGTGCAAGCGCTGCGACGGCTGCCGCTTGATTAAACCATAAATAGTGCCGCGACTGCATGTCAACGTGCGCTGCCTAAACTGAGCCTTAAAATAAAAACCGTATAAGTGCGAGTCGGACTCGCGCACTGAGGGTTCCGTACACATTTGGCTGGTTTTTAGTATTTGTTGTTATTTTATAGGGTTTGTTCTATAATCATACCAAATTTGATGCTTGTATGTTTCACCGTTTTAACGATACAACAAAAACGCTTCTTTTATGGTGACCCCCTTTATTATTTCACTTTATTTTTTTTATTTGTTAGTAAATCCGTTCGTAATAACACATATTCTGAAAAAATAATCAACCCGCTATCTATTACGGTTCAAAAGATACAGCTCTTTATAGTTAGGACAGACAGACAGACGGACGGACAGCGTAGGCATATTAATAGGGTCCCGTTGGGCGCCCTTCGGGTACGGAATCCCAAAAACTGATCGAGGATGAGTCGGACGACTTATAGTCAGGAGTTATAACACAAGTATCTTACACGTTTGCCAATTTCATTCTGAATCGTAGCTGTAGGTACCTACAGTATTCGCTAATTCATGTTCCCCATATTTATTGAATTTGCCTGAACCCTAAATTAAATAGTAGCAGTTATGTTAATGAGTTTCCGCGGAATTTAATTCTGCTTCCATCCGCCATTCTGCGGGAGATATTGGGATCACGATTTATCATTCATGTTATACGAATGCGAATCAGTAAACGTACGTTCCATATCTAACGTCTGAACTTCGATTTTGGGAATAAATCCCCTATATTCAAGTACTGTGTTAAGCTAAAGACACACGAGCACGCTTAGTTGCTTTGATGACATAACCGGGCGAGAAGACTACTATGCCATAGCTAGGCTCCATGGTACTGTGATAATTAAAGACTGCTTCTTTTTTCAGGTGAAGCTATTTTATTCAATTATAATTACAATATGAGATGTTCACACCTCGAACGCCATATAGGGCGACTCTAAACAAGAACTACATTTTGCTTTTGTCCCATCTTTTTCTTAATTCTTAATTTATATTTAAATATTTATAAAAAGATGTGACATAATGTATGCAATAAGTTCTAAACCCTAAATACCAACCTATTGCATTACAGTACGGTCACGTTGCGCCTTAACCTTTTCAACGCAACGTCAAATACAAAAGATGTTACTCACACGCCGCGACAGGTAAAAACTAGAGCTAATGTCAACCTTGACTCATATACGCTCAGGTCTATTTAGCGCTGTCATCCGTGACGGATATATCCGTGACGGATATATCCGTCGTTGGCGTTGAACCAGTGGTGCGGATATATTCATCAATGGCGTTGAAAAGTTTAAAATTGCGCCACGACTGCGCGATTAGCGGCGCAGCCAGAGCACGGAGAAAAAAATCTAGTTTCCTTTAACAGAATATTGTAAATTCGACTTCATTTTATTGTATTATATGTGATAAGTCATGACGACGAAGTCATGGCCAAGCCGCTAGAGGCATTCGTTGTCGCCTTGATAGTTTTTGTAAAGACTCACTGTAGATAAGCGGCAATATGAAATTATTTTTAAATTAATTTAACAAAGCTCTCGACTTTGATTTCGATTTAAGCCAACTGAAAAATATTAAATTTTGCCAATTAAACTTGCCCTTTACTCATACCATCTCCAGACCCCTAGCATGCAAGCACGAGATAAAATTTGACAGATAAAAGTATGCCATCTTGACGAAATCGGTATAAAAATGTGAAAATCGCAATAGTCGCTTAGTAATAAAAGGTAATAAAAGTCAGGACGAGACACTTTTATTTTAAACCTTAAGCGTTTAATCTTACGTTAGAATATGGAATAGATGTATTCATTTCCCTAGCACCTGTCAAATTGTATCTCGTGCATGCACGTTACGCCCGCAGTGTGGTCTGAGGGTGTCCCCTTCTTATGCACACACTCATTTCATCGAATGTGTCGTTTCACCGAATTTAATTTCATCTAAAGCAAATTTCTGCTGAAACTAATTATCTCTAAATTTCTGTTTTAGGTTATCTTAAGCATGGGTTACGTATATTAGGTTAGGTTAGACCTGTGACCACCGAAAAATTACAACTCCTGCACGTGGAAATCGTCGATTAAATGAAAATTCGGTGAAGTAACATTCTATGAAATGAGTTTCGGCGATTTAAGGGTAAACGTGGTCTGAGCCTTAATTTAGGAGGTCGGTAGGTAAAAACGCGAATTTATACGCCCACGCCCCTAGCGATACCAACTTTTTGCGTTAAAAGGAATTTATAACGGTTTCCAATACTTAGCAGCTCGATTATCTGAGAGCCGCGGCTTACGAAGTTTGGGGCAAGGTCTGCTTCAGTTAAGGTTCAGTTTGTACGTCTCTATACTTGCTTGACTAAGGGCAAGTGTCTTTGTGACCATTATAAAGTAAAAATGTATTCACACCCTTAAAAAAAGCAAAGGGATTCATTAATATCGTTAGGTACTAGAGCATTGGGCAGTGGCAGAGTTCGTTTATGCATTGTTAAGGCAACGTGTTTCTTAAATTCTCACAAACACCTTAATTTGAATTTTCCAACTTGAAACAGCAGGAATCTTTCTTAGTAACTAACTTTAGGTACAGACGAAACATACACTAATGCCCTTACTAATAAACGTTGAGTAACCGCTGAGTAGTTATACAATGCTTTGTCCTTATCTGTCATTGTGACATTTGAATTCGACAGATAAGGACAAAGCATTGTATAACTACTCAGCCGTTACTCAACGTTTATTAGTAAGGGGGTAACAGTATAACAGTAGTACTAGTATGTGTGAACATCGCGAAAGTTTGAGGGCCTGTTTCACAATCGACAAGTAAATTCATCTGACAAATAAAGATAGCCCCCTCCTTGTCTACGTATATTTTCAAGTGTAAGAAAGGGAAAGGGCTTAATTTATTTGACAGTTATACTTTACTTGACTATTGTGAAACAGGCGGTACAACAAACCACTTAGAGATAAAACATGTATCGTCTAATCTGTTATAGTAGAAACCCTAAGAAATTAATAGGCGTACTTAGGTAGTTAGCCATTTTTAAAGCAGCCATACAAGGTAATTAAATCGAAACGATTCCAGTGCGTGACGGACTTCCGTAAACTCAATTATTTACGATTTAATGAGGTATTACAGCGAACGTGTCATGGAATTATTAAAACGTTTAAACTTCGTTCATTTGCCTCGCAACATCACACCAATAATAATTAAATACAAAACATTTTAAAAACTTTATACTCGTACTTAGGTATTAATTTACTTAAAAAGAGGCACCAACATTTATGCACTACTGTAATCTTTGTTACTGAATAAATAATTTTTATTATTTTTATTTATTACTTTGGGTGAGGCCGAACATTTCGATATTAAAATTTTACCGAATAACCTCTTTAAATTATTTCCATTTCCGTGACATAATCTCTTGATATTATGTTAATATACGGCGTTTTATTACCTACGCTATTTCATTACCGATCCGAATAATAGGTTGGAGCGAGCTCGATGTACTTCCAACCCATAAGTGCGTCCAGTGTGCACCGATATCTTGTCGGTGAATAAAAAAAGCCCTTGCACATGATATTTTGTTTTTTTTTTTATACCTACGCCCAACACTTCGTATTATGAAACTCAACAAGTGGATATTTTACAAATACACATATAATTACGTTTTAGACTTCATCACCATTATTATACCAGACGAAAGACTAGAAATAGGCCTTCCCCAAGTATCACGACGACGGTCGGTTTTGTGCTCCATCCATCGGCTTCCCGCGATCCATACCAGATCGTCGGCCCACCTTGTGGGGGATTTACCAACCCTTCGCTTTCCGGTACGCGGTCGCCACTCCACCTTTCCGCCCCAACGGCCATCAGTTCTATGAGAAATTTACCCCGCCCAATAAAAACTTAAACCCCATTTTTACCATTCCTTTGTTTTAAAACGACACGTAAAGTTAAGCCAACGTATTACAGATAAAGAATAATGGCCTAAAGTAAAGCAAATAGTTCATGAAATCAACAGCTATCACAACAAACTCCTTGCATTTGGAGAGGAACTTTGAAGGCTAAGCGTTTTCGCCTCATTGATCAATAACAAACATTCGTTGCCAAAAATCCTGATTTCTAAACAAATTGAGCCCATTGCCAAGTTCTGGGCACCGAATGACGCGCTGTAGGCTGAAAGGAGTAGATGCTTACATCCGCTTGAAATACACATTGTTTTCAGGCTCGCCGGATTTGGGTGAAGTGTGGCTCAAGTTAAAGTGTTATTTGCGGCCGGCTTACACGATTTCGGCAGAATACTGCAGAATTCAAATAGAAAATGTAAATTTTAAATGGTTAAACATTTGTTCGACTACCACATCACCTCTAGGGTAAGTACAGATATTAATACACAAACATTTAACAAACAATTACCACTAATTTTACGAAAAACACAGTAATACCGAAATGGTATGGTGCAACAACTTTAATACTACTATAGTACAGCAGCAACTTTAATCAAACTTAAAAGTGAATTGACGTTTCTGAGTGCAGCCGATAGACGTAACGGCATATATTAAAACAACCTAACAACATGTAAACCTTTTTACCTGACTGCCCAAGAAAAAAAAGGTTATGGTTTTCGGGTGTATGTATATGTAGGTATGTGGGTGTGTTAGTGTGTATTCACGTTCGTTTCTTTTAACGGATTAAAATTGACGGATTTTGAAACGCGAGGTATCGTTGATTATGTGTAGTGGTATTTTGTTCTGTACGTTAAACTAACCCGGGCCTTAACCCTAGAAAAGAATGTTGCTGTACTCAGTATTTGCCACTGTTTAAGTTAGCTAGTACAATGAAAAATCTATTTCTTTTTAGGTATTTTTTATGTAAAGATTCAATCTCCATAACGCAGTTAAAAAGCTAGAGCGAGCTATAATTTTATCTCGAAAAATTAAAAACTTAATAAAATGGCGATAAAATATTGTTTTGAAACCGAAGTTCACATTTCTTCTAATCAATATTTTATCGCCATTTCATTAGGCATTTTCATAAGGCATATTGTTATTATAAAGTAGGTACTTTATAATAACAATACACCTTATAGGTGCCTGTGCGAGACTGCGTCAATATCCTTCCAGTCTCACCCTCATCATTCGAGTCGAGAAGCTCACTTGAGATGACTTCATGGTCTTATCCAGATCTTAAACCCAAAGACAGATCCATCAATCAAAACTGTCAGTCTTTATTGAAGTTTAATTATAAAGAAGCTCGTTACAAGAAACAATATTATTATGCTCACTTGACCACGTGATCACTTTAATCTGCCATTTTATTGCAAGAGACGAATGTAAATGACTATAACGACGTAGTTAGCCTAGCTAGTTGGTGACCCTGCTTACGAAGCTAGCCGTCCCAGGTTCTGTTCCCGGTATGAACAAATATTTGTGTTATGAGCGCCAGTATTTTTTTCTGGATCTTAGATGTTTTCTATGTATTTATATAAGTATGTATTTCTCTATATAAGTATGTTTATCGCTGTCTAGTACCCATAGTACAAGCCTAGAGCTTAATTTGGGACTAGGTTTGTGTAAGATTGTCCCCTAAAAAATGTATACCTTAGGCTTTCTACCTTAAGTATCACTTATGAATTGCTTAGGAGTTGTTTAATCTTCAGATTACAAATGTATATGGGTCTTAGAACCTATTACTCTCAGGTGACCTGTGTGTATACTCGTTTGCTTACCTACCTGTATATACCTCCGCGATATTATCTAAAGTCCCATAACCGTTGCTATATCGTCGACAACCAATTTAAACCCCATATGTCCTTCAGATTCGCTATTCAATAAGAAACTTTACGACTTTCTTATTAAAATTCACATTCTTGAAAAATGTTTTGGGTGGATATGAAGTTTTAGTTCAGTATTCAGTACACGGGGACAGAGTTCGAGCCTGACGCACAACTTTTCCGTAATGTTTTATTAATATTCAAAGGAACGAAAAGCTATAAATAAAACGGCACGTAAATTATTGCGTTAATTTATTGTACGAACAACTCCCCATACAAAGGATGAAGGATGTTAACAATTTGTTTCCAATTATGTTCACATTTGTTATTGAATATACAGAAACCGTTTTGTTGTTTTATATAATTTTAGTTACTCGTGCAAAAGACGGAAGATAAACATGGAAAAAGCAGGTGGCGGCTGGTAATTGAACTTACTCTTCACCTCATTGCTCTAACCACATGACCTACCACAAATTTCTCCATGTTTATCATATAACAGGTAACACAATTTCAAAATACCCTTTTTAATATACAACAACCAACCTGCCAGTTATTTTTTAACTTTGCTGTGAACGCCCAAAAGTCAGGTCATCCGGTGGCTCTGAAAGCCAGCGTCAATAGTAAGCTTGACTTGTTTAATGAATATTTTATTAGCATCGAGATAAAGCAATATAAAAAAAAAATAAGGTAAAAAAACTAGATTATTTTTATACCTTAAGTTCCTCAGTTGACTTAAGGGACTCACTTTACGTTTAAATAGTCTTATGTTATGACCTGCATCTTACATAATAATATATGTGCCAAAAGAAAGACACACCATTACTGATAGGAATGAGCGAAGCATCTATGTTAACTTTAACGCGTAAATGAATGAAGTTTTTAGAAAAACACGAGTGAAATCCCTTTTATAATTAAACCCCGAGGATGGCACAAAGTTATTTTTGACTCGTTTTTAATATTTCAGTCTTATAAAATTGAGGCCATAATTAATTGCCGATTGCATCCAATTCACAATTACACAAATTAATATTAAAATACTTAGCAATAATTATTCTCGAAATTCAATTGATCGAATTTCACAGCAGCTATCATTTATTGCACAAAAATACAAAAAGTGAACTTAATGCCTTATGGCATTCTCTACCAGTTGACCTTTGGGCAAAAAGAAAATTGTTGTAGGCGGTGCAATATCGTACGATTGTAGTTATGTTCGTTCAATACAAACCGCGAATAGGTTATTTCTGGTTGAAATTTGAAATATTGAATACCACTTACAAAATGTTTCAAATGTTAAACCGAAATATCAAATCTATTCACGGTTTGGATATTTCGAGCGTACATTAAATTACATTCAACCAGAGACAGATACCTATTATTTTAACTAATTTTATCTAGCATTTTTATTTTATTTAACTCGAATAAAATTTTTACGTCGAATAATTCATTCGTTATTTTAAATTAAATACACCCACAAATAAAATTTTAATAGGCTTCCGACGTCTCTCGTCTTTTTATTTTTCGGAATTTTTATTGCCAGTTTCATAGCGCCCGATAAAATTATCGGTTGGTTAGATTGACAATAAAGTTACCTTATTTAAGTAAGACTATAAATACGTCTTGGGAAAAATATCTGGAATAATACCGGAAAAACTTTACCCACAATATTTTATACGACGCATGATTTATTCTACGAATAAATTGCTTTGACTCATCGAATAAATTTTGTCCATCTCATAATCGTACGTAAATTGCTGTCAAATTCGAACTATTCGAATTTGAGTAGGTACTTTATGACAAGAAATGTTTAGAAGCGGAGTAAGTATACTTAAAAATAATGCTACATACAGTCTTCAGTTGAGTGCAATGTCTTACATCTTAATGGAACCATGTCTAATTTACGTATTTGTTTATTATCTACTAAACTTTGACCATTTTTTCAGTTCTATTCAATTTTGATCATTTCACTACCTACAAATTATTAGCGAAATAACAAATTTATTTCTAAAGTAACCTATCAGCGTATATTATATTTTGTTGAAAATACAAAAAAAAAACTAGTTCACATAAATGCCAAAGTTAATCACAACCTTACGCAAGAAAATAAATAATTTAATTAAAAAATAAAAATTAATAACATGAAAATTTACAAATAAAACTAAATAATTTCACGTCATATCATAACAGATTAGTTGAAATGAAGTCACGCCAAATAAAATTACAAACGAGGTGCCAACAAACTTTAAGTACATTGCCATAATTTCGCCGTTTTCTTACAAGGCAACAGTATTCGATAAAAAATATGAGATTCATTAGGATTTGTACAATTCAATAGAAAATATTTATATGTAAGATTCGTCTTCAAACGAGATTTCTTTTCCATTACAAGGAAACTTCGGCGATCAAACCATACGTTTATGAAGCAAGTTTCATATTTTCCACGACGGTGCCTGGAAACTCCCTTCATATCAAAGTTTAACTTTTACACTCATGGCTCTTTTGAAACTAATTCATTACGCGCAAAATTGCGCGCAACGAGACATATTCCAAACTTACAGCGCGCAACGTAATACGCCGTTATCATAAACCTAAATAAAAACATGAAATCAAATGACAAATATAAGCATAAAACATTGAATGTATTAGATTACATTAAATTCTTCTAGCTTAATAAACAAGCATCGTTATACGACCCAAAATTCAGCAGAAATTAGGTCAACCAATGGTTAGGTATGCCAAACAATAATTTATTTTCTAAGACTTAGCCAAAAAATGATACTTTGCGGCGCAATGACCCTCCTAAAACGATCATGCTACGTATTTAAACGTAAAAATAAATATAATTTTGTACTCTCATTCACTTGAAACGATATGGCTATTAATTTAATTGATATCACATATCTTCCATTGTCAGGCGAATATGCCAAAACTACCAAAATAGCAGAATATTCTGCTGTAGCAACACTTATTAATTTCGACCCTGTGTCAAGCGTCCGATTGCATCACACATATTGTCGCGTCGTTGGTCCATTTTTCCTCGTTCGTGGTAGAGTGTCGTCGTTGCTCCCAGTGTTGCCACAGTTGTTGTTGTGTAAGAAAGACATTTCAACCCCCCCGTCTCCACTCTGTTAACAAAATAGATATGCAAAATGTAATAATAAGTTTTTGTCTTGCACTTAATAAACGTTTTTCTTTCTTTTATTTTATTTATTTCTTTCTAGAAAATAGTATATTTATATCCGTTACAATTCTAGCCTGAACTGATTTAAAACGAGAATGACACGATTCTTTCTTCATACATGTGTTGATTCTCCACCCATTGAATTGACTACAAAGATTTTTACAGCATAGATACATCACACCATCCATAGTTAGGTTAGATAACGATAAAGATTTATAATATCAAAATATTACATGTCAAATTATTATACAATACAATACAATATGAAGTAACAGATATTAAGAGAACAACGGCCAACCTTTAGAGAATAAAGAGGCACAAAAAGAAGAGAACAATTACCTCAGCGTGCATGGGGTTGGCAGTTATAGTGATGGGCACTTTCGCTGGGATGTAGCCGTTGGCGCCCCCGCTTTCTGGCCCGTTGCCTTTTTCCTCTGAAAATAAAATCATCAATAAATATATAAGCACGGGACAATTTTACACAAATGTTACCTATTTTATACTAAGCTCTAGTCCTCATCATAGAAATATGTGCTCTTATACCAGGGATTGAACACGGGTCACTACGCGCAAAACGAAGGAGACGAACTGGTGTAACCGCGTCAATATCAAATCAAAATCTAGAGAATCCATAGAATTTCATAATAAGGGCTGGGTATTTTTATAAATTTGCATGCGTCATTGAACCTAATAAATCTAATAATTCTTAATGATGCACTAATTTTGCAATGATGCAATAATTTTTAGTGATGCACCTAATATTGGTACTTATGTGATAAAGCACATAAACTTTGAGAACCTCCTCCTTTTTTGAAGTCGGTTAAAAAAACCAGTTCGAGGAACGGCTGTCCCAGACTTAATGTCAGATTTTATCTGTTTTTCTACAAGGTATTTGTATTTTTGATTTTTACATGTAATACTTATTTTTTATATACAAGAGACATCAACGCATAAGATCACAACTATTCTAAAAGTTTAATGCCTAGCTGATATCCAAATAACTCAAGAGACAAAACGATAAGGGTTCATGTCTTAATATCATTATTAATTTAGGACTAAAATGCGTTTACCATTATTAGCCATTTAATATTAATGATCCAGATGTTATTCACGGGGTTGGGGAGAGGTGGAAATCACCGGAAGCATTATTGTAAACTATCGATTTTAAGGTGCTTTTGCTTCTTTATTCTCTTTTTTCCTTTGACAAAGCAAGGTCAAGTGATCTAGTCACAACAGCGAATGCTGAAAAACAAAGGGAAACTCCGCAAGGCGCCGCTTGGAGCCGCACCGCTGCTCTTTCAGTTTAACTTGACCCTTAGAAGCATTTCTTTAGACACTTCACGGAGTCGAACATAAATAGGTAAACACAGGAAGGAACTAAACACTAGAAATTACAGGTATATCCTTACTATTTGCAGGTGGTCGCTTGGCCCGCTTACACAGCACTGTGACGACGAGGGTCACGAGCAGGGCGGTGGCACCGATAGCCCCGCCGGCCGTGACCAGCGCGCCTGGCGCCCGGCCCTCCTTCACGTCTTCAGGGGGGGGCTCCGTTGTCGTCCCGGGCGCGGACGGTGAGCGGAGCGTCTTCGCCACCTGAAGAGATAATATATATTTTTATATCAGGAACAGGTGATGCGGCATTAGTCGTCCGAACAACACATAAGTCACAGTTGACGAGAGATTTAAGAGAAAATTCATAAAATAAATTAAACAAATTAAACCTGACCGCGAACGTCAATTAGGGAAAATAAATACTTATAGTTACTCGGAATAAAAGTGGGTGAGTCAGTTTTCGACAATTAATCGAAATATGTTGTCTGACCGACTGGGGCATTCTGCTAGAATCGGGGTGATGAAGCTAAGAGACCTTTGTTTGTGGTTTTACCTAAATACCAATCCGGACAAACCGTAAGACCAAACCGTATTCAACTTTAGTATTTTCAATTCACGAAGACACGCTCCGCTACCTAATTTGACGTTACACGATTGCGTTAATTAAAGCAAAACTAACCAGGGTTAACAGCTGCGTCACAATTTTTAACTAACGTGATAGATTACGAATTGTATGTTTTTTATATAATTATACAATCGGTAATCGGTCTTTGTTAACAATGAATATTGTGGTAAACTACAGGCGGTCTTAAATAGTCATTCAATTATTAAATAAAAACAAAATGCCCGCTATCACTCACCAGTATGCGGCTAAAGTCCGACGGCGCCTGCGCCGTGTAGCTCTGCAACTTGAACTCGTACGCAGTGTCGGGGGCGAGGTGCCCGAGCACCATGGAGCGCGCGCCCGCGCCGCCTCCCGCCGTGACCTTCTCGTACTTGCCGGCCGAGTCCACGGCGCGGTAGTACACGTAGAAGCCTTCCGCCTCGATGCCGCCGCCGCTGGACCACTAAGGAGGAATCAAATAAACAAATAAATGTCAGGGAAATCTCACACGAATCGACAGTGACCCAAACTGTCTAGTCCTGAACTATGGGTATGGGTCATCGACAAACGAACTTTTTACGTTAAAATCGACAGACATATTTCTTTTAATGATCAAACTATTTCACTGGTTCAAAATGGTTGAGCACTGAAGATTATTGTAGAAAACAGCTTGTTTGATATGACCACGATTCATTGACTTACAATTTGACAGATTCGAACTGCTAAACTTGTCATATTCTGTTGAACAACTCACTCAGCGCACTACAGCGCCTGCATGTCAAACATACATTAGTAGAAGTCAGTAACTGGCCAATGGAGATGTCGAGTAATTTATGCATCTTCCTCGACACGATTTAACTAGATTATCTACTTATTTGAAATATCAAATTAGATCCTTTGAATAGCTTATCCCTTTTAAATCACAGACAGATTTGATCATAAAGGAAGACGTTAAAGTAACTTGACTTTAATTTTTATAATTAGGTTTCCACCTGGTAGGTAAGTAGGTAAGTCTGAGTCATTAGCCTTAGTCTTCTGTGAAATGCTATAACGGCAACGTAACTCCAAACGTTTTGGTCTGCTTCTTCAGTATTGTGTGCAGAAAACCATGTTATTTTATCATTCTGATACTATTGGCGGTTGCCAGCGTACGGGAGACCAAGAAGTGAACACGCAGTTCTATCGTCTCACCGTCCAATTAAGCCTCACGCTGATAGATGACTCCGGCTCAGCGACCTTCAGATCGGGCGCTCTGGGTCCCTCGATTCCACCACGCTGCAGAAAGAACTTAGCGCTACTACGGCCTTGTTTGTTGTCCTGGTTGGAATACACAGCTGCTATGCGGAACCTGCCAGGAGTAACAAATGTTATAGTCGTACAAATTTACAGTGGGGATCGGCGAAAGAGCTAAGGGAGCCTTATACATATAATCTGTGACCTGGGTTTTTTTATTTAAGATTGACCCTGAACCTGAACGGTTGCCTTATCTCTTCTGATGGTACCTAAGTGACGAAGCTGTCGAGGACAGGTGGCGACTGCGGCGACGGTAAGCAGCGGGTGGCGGAAATAATTGTATAGATTTCGCCACATCGCCGCCGCGATGAATTGTGGCAAGCTTCATAAATCTAAGCATTTGATTGTTGCCGCTTGCCATTCGTCGCCGCCGCTGCCGCCTTCGTCACTGAACTAATTAATTTTAGCAAAGTTCATATTTTAGATTTGGATTTAGAATATAGAATACTTTGTTTTAGAAAATTTAAAAGCTACCGTAAGAGAAACGGTACACGAGCCTACACGGACGAAACCACTTTTTGTAATTTTTGTAACATACAGTGTTTACTTGTTATACAGTACTTACTTGTAGTATCTATCAGGCGTCAGTCCGTCGACTTCGTACGAGTGGATGTAGGGCGGAATGTCCGACGTCGCCGTGTGCCACTGGACGTTGCTCGAGTTAGTCACCTCACGGAATTGGACCTGGAAACACCGCACAAAGAAATAAGACCACTAAAGAGACCAATAAACCTTAAAGTAAGTTTTGTGTTAAGGGAGTGATCCATTGGTGGGTAAGATCGATGGTACGCCAGTGAACTTACGGTATAAACCGCCTATGGAGCACGGACGAAGTCTTACTTGCTGAAGTGGCCCTGAAATTTTGAGGCCACGCAAGAGAGCCGACTGTTTAACTCGCCAATACCGTACCGTCATATCTCTGGCTCGCCTATAGATTACCCCTTGTTTTAAATGATGGCGACCACCATTTATCGCGGCAAACCTGTCGCCAAGCAGCGGTTCTGTCAACACTGTGTGTTTGGGTGTAGATCGTAAGATATCCGGTGAAATTAATACTAGCACAGAGGTAAGTATACCATTTTAATTTCTTAAGATTAGTTTCGCCTTTGCAATCCTGATGAATCTTAATCCCTAATTTGTTTAAAACTATAATTTCAAATATCCGTAGGCCTCGTTGCTCCTTATCATCTGATAGTTAGTGAGCTCTTTTGCTTTGTTAGTTCTAAAAAGAAATATTATTATTTCCAGGGGTGGTTTCACCTTGAAATGACTGACTTATTTATAGAGACATACAGAAGATAAACACTTTAAACCCTCTAAAAGTTATATTAAGCGGTGTGCCAAATCGAAGTGTTCAATAATTATTTTAAAGATGTTTCAGAGACGTGACCACGTTCCAAACGCAATACGAAATGAGCAAATGGTAAAGTTTCAAAAGTTACCAACTTTGTGTGGCCTAATATGTATCCTAACTGTACCCTAACTATATCCTAACTAATATTATAAAGTGTACCGTCGACTTTGGCAACTTTGTCCAACAGTGGTAACTTCCCCGTTCCAATAACTCGCCTATGCATCCCAACTATAATATGATTAGCATTGGAAACAGAGTATTCAACAAGGATTAATTGATAATTGCAATAATAAGTATGTGTTTTGTTCTTGACTAAGTACGAGTAAGTACACGTGTTTTTCTTACACGTTAAACGAATTACATAGGTACTGGCTGAAGTGCTTTTTTCTGAACAATGACAGTTGGATAGTCGGTGTGCGATCTTCACTTCTTTTTATCCTGGAAACTTGAACCGTTTCCGCGGAAACGGCAACAAAATAAACGCAGATGGTGTCGGTGCTTAAGCTAGTACTCAACTGTAGTTTATGTAACTTAAACTATTCTGTCGTAACAACCATACAATTTCACATTTAGGAGTACATGAAATGAAAAGTAATTAAAATCATAACTTAAATAATTTAACAACGTTTAAATGTCTTCTTTCAACAGTAATTTAGCCTCAGGTGCTTTGTCTAGACGAAGGAGGGCATGCACAGGTTCATTGTTTCTTTAAAAAAATTACAATTATTGGGAATCTTATAAAGTTACTAGAAATTTTGGACATAAATGTACTTATAAGGTGGCTAAACGTCGAAGGAGTTTAGTTGTAATAGTTATTTTATTTATTACGAAAAAAGGTGTTCTATTATTAGCTTGGCATGAAGTTTAACGTCGATCAACCTTTGGTATTTATATTTATAGGTTGAAACAGTTTCCAGTAAGCTGTAAAGAAATAATCTAAGAAGGCGTTTAATATAATCTAAATACCAATGCGTACATGTGCTGTGATGCCAAAACCTATATCGTATCAATCAATCAATCAAATATTTATTTGTTAAAAGTGCGTATAGTAAAAGATCTTGATCCCTTAGTTAACTTTAAAGACAAGATTAGGTTGCGTCAGACGCCAACAGCGCTAACTTCAGTCTCATCTACTTTATGGTTAACTTTTCTAAGACTGTAATATTCTGGCTTAAGGGGTGTTTCCTGCATTTTCCTTTATTATTTAGTTAGCAAATTCCCGGACCACTATGGAACAAAGTTAAATCGTACGAACTCTTAGGTTTTGATTTATTATGTCACTTCCTCATAGTTACATAATGACCTGAAAACCAAATCGATTGATTGATAAAGAACACTTTGTTTAATATGTCAATTGGAATTGTCAGCCAAATCTGAGATTCGTCTTCAAGTCGCTTGAACTATTTCCGAAAGGGGCGAACTGCAACTATTAACAGTTCTCGGTCGAAAAGCGTCTTTTGCGAGAGATTTGCCCCAGTCGACCCTTTTCAATATCTCGTCGACACGAATAAGTGATTGAAACGCCCGTAAATTTAACCTTCGTCTACTTTGTTTTGACATTTCCTATCTTGCTTTAGGGTATATTTGTGAAAACGGCCTTCCGTTGTGTGTTTAGAGTTTAAACTAAAAGTTGCTCAGGAGTTAACAATAATCTAGCAAAGATTACGAGGTGATAATTGGTTAAAAATATTACCCTAAACTTTAGACATTTAATTGTAGATTACGGTCTGCAAATATGTATGTTATGCAACGTATTGAGTTAAGAATAGTTCTTTGGAAACTTCGGATGCCCCATCTTTGTCACTCATCATTCACGACATACGGTAATTAGCAAAAAGATGGATATAAAGTAACATCGATATTCTATTTTCTAAGTAGGCCTGAATGCTATAGCAGTAAAGTACAGTCACGAACTTTAATTTGGGACCCACTTTAAGACCTAAGTCAATCTGACATTCTACAGCAATTAGGTGGAGTTTCCTGTAAGTTACAAATGACTTGACATCTCTAATGACATTGACAACTTCAAGCAATATTTTTTTGAATTGGGTCCCTAATTAACGTTCGTGACTGTACATGATATCCTCGTACCCATCACTGTCTGTGGAACTTGGAAGGATCTGGCTCTATATAAGATGACCTCATGAGATTACCATGGCCTCAATAGCCATCGGATGTCTATCGCTCATACTCACACTTACACCTCACATGTATACGTATTTGTCGGTCAGAAAACCGATGATGGCTACTAAGAAAATGGTCTAGGAGAAGATTTTTTTTTATTAAAATAAAGTCAATTATTTTTACCTATTAGCAAGTATAATTAAATTAAATTAAAATAAATAAATAAAACTTTATTAATAAAACTTAATGATATTGTTTACATATGGCTTATGTTTATACAGAACTAATATTATTACACATTTGCCTGAACTAAGATGATCCTGTTTTTCAGGCAATGATAAGTTTACATAGTAATTACTAAGTAGTTACTCAATCGTTAAACTCACACAATAATTAATAAACTCGTACACAAAAAATAAGATTTTAAGGTAGGCATTATTGACGGCTTCGGACTTCCCTGTAGATTCGAATGACATTTGCGGCTGTTCTGTAGAATGCAGAGCCGCCGCTTAAAATTCTTATCAATAGCTTTTCCTTAGAAAATCGTCAATTTTGTAGCCACGGCTGTGACGGGCGGTTAAAACGATATGAGAATCAACCTAATAAATTATTTTACACTCACTAGAAGTTACAATTTTAATTAATATTAGTATAATCTTACCTTGAAGATTTGTATCGGCATCCCGACGCTAGAGTTGGACCACGACACCATGACGCTTTCATCAGACATGCGCGTCACATTCGGTCGGGAGGGGGGCACCATTACTGTTAAGTTAAATAAATACATGGCGTTTATTTCAGATATTGTCGAATTGCGATATTTATGCGAATCTGAGCCCTTAGCCGAGATGCCCATCGCTAACTAGCGTTTCTATTCGTTTAGTTTTTAAACCAATCGCGTCATTGGTAGATCACGTCATACGGAGAGTCACGTGATCTACCAGTGACGCGATTGGTTTAAGAACTAAACAAATAGAAACGCTAGTAAGCGATGGGCATTTTGGCTAAGGGCTCTGAACTCTTTGCGTTAGCAGAGAACTCTGTGCGCATTTGTTTCGCGGTTCGCAGCGTCGTTGTATTAAAGGCGTTAGAGTTGGGGCCGTATTAATAAACTCATCTCAACTGTGATCCCCGATGATAGTTTTCTATGGATTGACGTTTACTTTGACGTATCTTGAGACGGGGATCAGAGTTGAGATGAGTTTATTAATACGGCCCTTATACACGAGCGGCACGCCATCCGTCAGCGGCGACCGTCGATCAAAAATGATGCTTGTCGTTGGCAGCATGCCACCCATATACTCACTACAATTTTACCAAGTCAAGTCAGCCGACTCGTATTGTGACCAACTCGAATGACCCCTTTCCACTCGTTACTATTTAAATGAATGTCACATACCTTTTTTCTTTCTGGAAATCTTGCGATTATGTCTTTTTGGAGTTGGATTGTTGGGGAAGTGAGAGGTTCTTGCGTGTTCTGCTGAATATTCCTAAAAAAAAAATTAAAATTAAAGTGACAAGCTTCTTAACGTGTACACATATTTATGACCTTGATTGTATCACCGATCCTCTTTACGGAAAACAGTTAAGTGTCGTTTCAAAACACAATAAAACAACTATGGATACCGAGTTAGCACTCAAGTAAAACTTTAGCTACATTGCGAGAGCGCGTCTTTCACCTCCTCAATAACGTTTCCCAGGTAATTTGCTTTGAAGATTTTTTTCTTTCACTGAATGTAATTCTCTCGGCCGGTAAGTCTAGAACCAGAATTTTAACGAAACCCTTGTTAACATTGTATTGAACTCTAAAAACGTGTATGCGTCGAGGAGTATCTTGCGGCTAAACCCTCGTCAAATAACCACGACGTGAGCGACGCGCTCTATTTCAACACATCTAGGTTAATGACAACGCATGGCTCAACTGAATGATCAGGCTTTGAAGCAAACGTGGATGTCTGCCGCGCAATTTACTTAGTACTGCAAACTACCTTCGACTAGGTTTAGATAAGAGCTCTCTATTTGTCGCCTGTCACCTACAGGTCTTATATCATCTAGTCTAGTCATATCATATCATAAGCGTATTCTATTAACTAAAGCGATTACACTTTTAGGTACACGCTTTTTAGGGGCATATACCTACGATGAAAAACGGATCCCGCAAGAGCTTTAAATTTAAAAACAGACAGACAGGCAGACACCGAACCTCACCATAAGTGTTCCTTTTTTATTACTTGACTGGGCCTGACTCATACTTCACTGGATAACCTACGTCTTCTTATCTTAGGGATAATAACAGAAATCTCCAGGCACCTGACCGGTTTGTTTTTACTACTCGTATGTTATAATAAGTTATACCTAACACTAACCCTGTTATGGCATTAACCCTGGATTATGATCAGAAATATACTCGTATACTTAAAAAATTATTGTGCAGTTCTGAACGCACCAGTTCCGAGATCTGCACCGGCACCACTGTGAGCAGCGCGGCGTCGTGCGCGCAGCCAAGCGCGTTGCACACGAAGCACTGCACCGCGCCGGCGTGCCGCTTCTCGGCGCGTGCGATGCGCAGCTCTGAGCCTGCGCGAATTAGAAAAAAATAACTGAAATTTAATGTATTTTAAGTCTCTGGATAGACACAGAGCATAAATATGTTTTGTGGCATGCGAGTATTTAAATGTGATGGAACGCGAATCTGCCTACGAAAATAGTCAAAATGTATGTAGGCTTCAAACAAAACGAAAATATTTTAAAACTTTTATTTCTATATTTTGTCTACTCGTGCAGCGATTCATTTTCAATTCAAGCATTCATACCGAACGCGCAAAAGAGCATAAGTGGGCCTAAGAGAAGCAAGACGAGATTGACGACTTTAGATTAAAGACACAAATGGCGCCTATGTCACCTGTTCCCTAAAACTAATTAGCCTAAGTTAACTTACCAACGACTTGTATATCCCTTCCAGTATTAATCGGTTCAGCGTTTAGCATCCAGTGAATCGTGGGCGGAGGCTGCCCAATCGGGGTGCCGCAGGAAACCTTGGCACTCCCACCCTCACTCACGTTCACTCCAACAGCGGAACCGTCCCAGTACGGGGGCTGGAGGGATATCACCTTCCAGGAGCGGCGGATGCCGTTAACCTCGCAGGAGTATATGCCCTGGTAGAAGTGAGAGTTGGTTAAAGAAACTGAAGAGGAAAGAAAAGTCCTGCCGTAGGAAAAGTTGCAGTGACGTTTAAATCATATGTTAAGAGTACTCTGCAGATGATAATGATAGGTAGGACGTCTCTACGCGTAGTGGATTGTTCCATGACATCAGCAAAACTACAATTAAATGGATTACAATCCGTTAATCTCTACAAAAATTAAAAGAGATCGTAGAAAAATAAAATGTATTGTCCAGATCAACTGTATTTAAAACTACTGTTTTTGCACTGTAGGTAATACTTTTTTCAAAGCTATTCAAAGGCAGGTGTTTTTTTGAGCGAAATGTTTTGGCGATATTAATACAATGATTTTAAGATCCCATTTCGCTTAAGCTTAAGCACATTTAAATAATTTCAAGACCAACGTTTAAATTATAGGATCACACAAATAATCCTTATCTCTAATTTTACAAAACTTCAGTTTCTTGCCTCGTCTTCAATGGTGAACGGCTGCACCACGTACTCCTGGTGGAACCCGCGTTCGACCTTGTTGCCCTTGCTCCACCTGACCACGGGCGGCGGAGTGCCGACGGCTCCGCACCAGAGCCGCAGCGCGTGCCCGGGGCGCACCGGAGCCGTCAGGACGCCCTCACTGTCCACTACTCCGACGAACTCTTCCGTCTCTAGAAACCTGAAAAGAAAACTTCTTCATGAGTTTTAAAAATATTAACAGTTAGAATGATTATGCTGACGATGCCTTTAACGCCAGTAATAATACGAAATCGCAGTAAGTAGCATAAAAGTTCCAGAAAAACTAACTCTAGAGAAGGATTGAATGATTTAATAATCAGAAAAGTTAATAATAAATATCTAGTACCTCTTGAGAAAGATGTTGTTTTCTCTTTCTATTCCGTTCGTGGTTTGATTATCAAATATTTTGAAGAGCTCTAATTATGCATATTTAACAGGTCCGACTTAATTTTCTGCGCGAGCAAGTTTAAAAGCCCGACGGAGATGAATAATATTTTTAAAGGGAATAGAGATTACACGCGAACAGCGCAAACCAAACGAGTTTTTTTTTAGGTCGCAGTCATACTTGGATTCTAGTGTCCATTACTATTATTGTTTGATTGCGTCAAGAGATTAATAAACGTTTGTGCTGTCTTTTTTTCTTAGAAAATGGGCGCAATAATGTGTATTAAGTAGCTACTTAATAGCATATCTGCCCTTTTTATGTCAACGCATTCATCGCCCGCAAGCGTAATTTGTTTGTATTTTTCAGGCACAATATACGCCATGGGCAGTGAAAAGGAAAAGTATAAAATAACTACATACCTTTCTCCCCCTCGTCCCTCATGCTGCACCTTCAGGTATGTCTTCTCGGGGAGCTCGATGACCTGCCCGCTGAGCTCGTTGGCGGCGGTACAGCCGTACGTGCCTGTGTCTTCTGTGGTCGCGTTCTGTATCACCAGGACCCCAAGCGGCGTGTCCACGGGTTTTCTTCTACCCTAAAGTTTAAAGGTTAGCCTATTTAAAATCATGGCGTTTTTGTTTCGTAATCATTAGACTAAATTGCATTTGGGGTCTTGGCACACCATCGATAAGTTAGCAAGGGACTGATAGCCGAAATTTTTAGGGAAGACCTATATGACTATCAGTGGCATGGTTTTTTTCTCCACCAAAGGAAGGAACTTTTCAGTGTCAGTAACCCCTATATACCAGTTCAACACACACTACGTAATTATGGTCCGTTATAGGTACCACACTACCATTCGCAACTGTTCAGGCAGTTCCAATCGTAGTACCTTGTGAGATCTAAAAACTATCATATCTTACCGAGCCAACTTCTTTCCACCACGAGAGCACCGCTGGGGGCTCCGAAGCCGGCTCCTTGCAGTGGAGCACCACGGTATTGTGGAGAGGAGCCGTGATGACTCTCCTTTCTGGCGTGTTCCGGCTCAGGTCCATGCGAGCGATGGTGAGGCGAGCCGGGTCTGAGGCCAGACTGATGGCTCCATACCATACCACGCACTGAGGGAAAAAGTTAATAATATACATGTGTTAACATTATAATACATATAGGTATTATTTTGACTACTGAAGGTAGCCGGAATTCGTTGGATTCGGACGCCATGGGACTGATTGATTATTGCCGAAGGCCTATATGTCTAGCAATGGACATTTTTGATTATGATGATGAGAATAAAGATTTAATTTTGACTCTAGTGCCGTAGACGTTATTGATTTACAGGTAAACTAGTGGTCGAACGTACCGAGTTTAAAGCGCAACGGTAAAATAATTTCAGAACTTTTTCATTGAGATATGAATAACTATTTAACTAACAGATATGTGAAGGTTTGCTGATTCCTGAAGGACTGTATGTTTACTCGAATGGTTTTAGTGTGGTTATCCATGTCACCCGAGACACAGCCCGAGATAAGTATGAGTTCCTTAATCGAAGGTTTCTTGATATTCGCACATTGATTTTTGATGTAAGTTCGAGTGTTTAATTTAAATGACATAACTATAACCGAGCGATTTAATAAAGACCAAAAGTACTTTAAAGGCTTATTGCACATCCCGTCACAAAAGATCGGCACTTCAATTTTAAAAGAGCGAGCGCTTTAATTTTACACAGCAGCTGCCTTGAGAGCGACTTACCGTTTCAAGAGGCCAGATAAATGGCATAAATGCATTAATTCTCGTATCCAGATAAAAGTGGTCGTAATATTCCAGCCTCGGCCATAACTGCACAACTCAATCCGAGTGCCAAAAATAACTCCGTCATAATTTGTGCTCGTTAACAATTTCAGTACCAAGAACGCCATAATGTGTCAAATATATATGGAATTTAGGTACGAGTTGGATGGCACTGGTCCCATTTGGCAGCTAGACAACCGCAAATCATTTAGTATAGTAAAGTAAAGTATTCTTATTACTCAGCACTAAACGTGTTGTTGGGTAATTTATAGCTGCAAGACTAAACTCTTAGTTAGACATAGACATAAATACGAGTAGGCAAAATATAAAAGGGTTTGTAACATATTACTTAAATAAACGTTATATACATAGGGTTTTTGGACAGTAGTCATTCCTCATATTAAATAATAAACCATGGATAGGTACAGCAAATTAAATTCACTTGTACTTCGAACAATTTTCCGAGCTTTAATGAATGGCTAACGCAACTTTAAAAGATTCGGGATTCCTGTCTACGCGGAACAAAATACAGTAAAAAAATGCCTTAATACATACCTGATACAGCGCAGATTCTGTATCATCCTTTATCTTAACAACCAGTCGCGTGGTTATCTTCTCTCTGTCGCTGCTGCCTTCAGCATCTCTCCAGCGCTCCTCAGGCCTCGCGATGGGCTTCCACCGCCAGGCCAGGCGCTCTCCTGGCACGTTCACTGCGCACTCGAAGGTGACCTCGTCTCCTACGGGGGCTGTTACTGGCTCCGGAAACTTTGTGAAGTTCCATTCGAGTCCTGAAACGGACAGATTTGGTTGAAAACGTATCTAGAAGTTGTGGCTATAATTAACGTACATGACCTTATAGTATCACTATACTCGTTGAACCAGAAAGTCTGATTAATTTGGACCTGAACGGTGACTTCTTAATTGTCTTTACATGATTTCAGGGGGCTAGCAACCAATTTGCAAGTTGCAAGCGACGAGAACAATGTACGTACAGTCAAGGGCATAAATATATATACGTTCCCAAGATCTCAAAAATATCTATACGCTTTTATGCCACTGGCAATAAGATCCTTGTATACATATATTTGACGCGATGGCTGTATAGATAATAATGCCCTTGACTGTACCTACAGATCGATTCACAAGAGCTGGCACGAATAGATCGAACAAGTGAATGAAAGTTTACATGTGTGTAAAATAAATACAGGTTTTCTGTTTGAAATTCGAACAACGTTTAAAGGGACGGCACTCACACAATCATAGCTGACGTTAGTTTCGTTCGTTCCATTCGTACCGGCTCTTGTGAACCTTGTACCTACACTACTACTGTTTTGACCAAAGAAAATAAAGCTTTATTGTAGGTACGCACTACGTTTGATCCGCATCCGGAATAATGCTATCCGAAATGCCTATCAGAAAATAGTATGTATTATAGAAATGTCATAATTTTATAAGCAGTTCGTACAGGATCCATCAATCATCCGATCGTCAACATACATGTCTCAGATTCGATCTCTTACATCAAAATTCCCGCTTCCTTGCGTACTCATGACTGTCGTCCCTCGACTCAGGTTGGTAAAACCACCTACAGCACATTGCACTTTTACTCGCACTAAAATCTTTTCAAAGACTAATTGGACGTTTACAAAATACGACTCTGAACGGATACTGCTACAGATGAGATTCACCCCTTATTATATGGCTATAGAACCTCGCTTTTTATCCCTGCATCAGCCAAATGGGACCCGCTGGAACCGATGACAAAGGGCTGACGCTTTTAGTTTAATAGTCTTACGGCTAAAGACGGATCAAATACGGGTTTACTCGCCTTTTGTACAGATTTGCTTTGGAATGCCGCTTATCCAGCGAAAATGTAGGTGTTCTATTTGACACTTTTAATGGTCTTTTATTTCCTACGAAATTTATAGGCTATCGGCGAGGCAATACGGCTTACATTCCGATGCGCTTAGCGCCGAGAGAATGCCATCAGCAACGCTTTTTATTTGCATACCGATACAGGAGATTGTCGACCAAAATCAAATTAACAAAAAACAATCCTGTTGCCCTTGGAACATTGTTACCCACACATTGGGATGACGCATAATGCATGAAGAGACGTTCGATGAAATAAAAACCGATATTTTTTGAAGTTCATTCAGGTTTGTCGAGTTAATTGAGTTGTTTGGTATGTGGTTACCTTTTGTGTGCAATCAAATTTATTGGTGATTGGCCGCATGAGTCAATAATCGTGCTCTCTGGAGAATCTGATATGTACAGTCGACCAAATAAGTTATCATTCAATTTTGACACGTATTTCCTATCAAAATGAACGTTGAACGTCAACACTTCAAATTGGCAGACACAACCTTATTGTTTAATAACTAGCAAACGAAATTCAACTTTGGGTGGCAGACTACTTATCTGGCCGACTGTACCTCTATACTACAGGTGTGCAGCAGTATTTTGAAATTTGAGTAGCACCTGCAGCCAGCTACTGATTAATGTATAATTGGATATCATGATATTGTTTTAGGATATTCGTTGAAATAGTGACTGATGTGATGACGTAACTAGTACTTATCTATTATAAAGAGACTTTAAAAAATAAGAAAAGAATTGAACTATAAAATATGATTTTGATTGACTCCAGCCCGTACAACGTACTTGCATTGGGTTAGGTATATCCCGGATCACAGCGACAAAGAATCCGTTCCCAATTCGTACGTTACGTTTATAATTTCCAGATTTTCCAGAAATGCGTAGGACTTAATAAGTTTATTTAGGATGACGTCATATTCAGGCCGAGTCCTCGCTCACTCCTAATTGGGATGCTTTTGTGAAAATGGCTGAAATCCTTTCTAGTAATCTCTTTATTATATATGAAAGGGATTTCAGAGGTGAGATTTTTATGTTTAAGCTTAATTTAGCTACGTAGCTAACGTTCCCGTGTTGATTCCCGGAAGATTTTGTATGATGAGCGGGAGTATTTTTCCCTGAATCTTCGATGTTTTCTATGAGTTCAAATTTTTTTTTGTATAGAAGTATGTTTATTGTTGCTTTAGTCCTCATAGTACAGGCCCCTAGATACAGGTAGATTGTCCCCTGATTTTTATTTGTTTGTTTCCTTGCCTTTTATCTTCCAAACACATATAAGAGTAACATAAATACGAGTATTATACCTACGTGAAAGAGTCATTATCAGTTCTTGGAATGAAACAAAGGTAAATATTTATCTCACTAAAACCAAGTGCTTATTAAACCTTTATTAAGCCAATTAATGTCGATATTAACCTCTCTTAATTTGCTACCAGATACCATTAAAGTAAAACTTGGACAAATTATTTTCTTCTTTGAATTTCATTCATAAAATACCAAAAGTATTGTAGGTAACTTTGATTTAATCGCAAACGTATCTCGTAAATGTTGAATGAAATAGGTAATTCTTGCGACTACTAAGTACAAAATGTACTAACATTTTGGTAAGCTTCATGATAATCACAAATCCATCTTTCTATATTTGGTACGTCTTCACGACTAAACGACCCAATTTTGCTGACTTTTGTCCTACTTTTGACACGAGTTATTTCTCACGCCGGAAATTTTTGGAGCTCCCAAGAGATAACGGTAAACGAATTCGTAAACTCTTAATATAATAAACGATAAATGAATCGAACTGACGCAGAATTATTTAATAACCTAATAGGTTTAAGTCAAAAATGACACTTGAGACCAGCTTTTTTTGCCGTCTATATAATACTGTATTTATAAAATCATCAGCTACTATCTAAGCAGTCCAAACTCGGTGGGTATATGTTAAAAGAATAGAGCCAGATCCTGTTGCCATATTCTGACTGTATCATCAGATATACTTTTAGACTATATCCTGCATGCCGAATTTCAGCCCATTCAAATAACAGGAACCGGTTCTTTGACTTGCACAATCAAACGAACACTAACATTATCCAAAAAAAATTTGAAACATCTCTTTCATCTCTAACAATAATAATTTTGTGTACTGTTGGCCGCCTGTCTTTGAACCTGTCTGCAGTCCGCATGGTCTAGCGTGGGGTCAGGCAAGTTATTGACACTTACTTGGCTTGGGCAGTCACACGGCACTTAGCTTTGTGCCAAGTGCCAGCCATAAACGAGATTGCTAAAGCAGTTCTAATGTGTAAACTTGTAAACTTGATAGTCAGCCAATTTATTTCACCCGTAAATATCAATATTACTCTTTGTTACGAATATGATACTGAGTACAAACAAACGATCTATTCTTATAAATATTATTTGGCAATAAATTATTTTTGATTGATTGATTGATCTAGTTTATCTTGAGGTATCCTTATCAATCCGCGGTCTATGCCTAAATAGCTAGGTATACGGTGACCACATTCTTGTAGCGATTCGGATGCAGCAGAATCGATTCAAGTCGAAAATATAAGTAATTAAGTTATTCCCACTTCATTAGTTTCCATTAACATTATGTCTGAATAAAATTAAGTGGGGTTACTAAATTTCTTGGCAACATTCTGATTTGTTTGAAAACGTTGTACGTAGTTAACCGATGTTCGAGAAACTTTCTAAAGTATCCATTAAGTACTTAAATCAGTTTCTAAACTTAACCTAAATAAATAATCCCGTCGCAGAATTCGTAATTTTACTGATTTTGCTCCAGGGGATTTATATCGAAAAGTCTCCGTAAGTCCTTAAATTATTCAATCCATTGTTCAAAAGAATAATTTGCTATTATGTTATCATTACATACTCGTAGTATAAAATAAGTCGCTTTCCGCGTGTCTGTATGTCTGCTAACTCCTCCTAAACCAAGAAAGGGATTTTGATGCGATTTTCACCATTAGTTAGATAATTTTTCACGGAAGGTTTATCTATTATAATACCTGGAGCGAAGCGAGGGCGGGTCGCTAGTACAATATAAATCTGATGGGAGGTTAAACTGGATGCTTTATTATTATTTTTATCTATGAAGTGCTATAAGCAGATTTCAGTAACCGATTTTTGTGGTAAACTAGCTTTTGCCCGAAACTGTGTATGCGTAGGAGTCGTTCATTTCTTTTTCCGTGAGGAACAAACATATTTTCTGGGATAAAAAGTATCCTATGTGACAATCAAGGATGAGAGCTATCCGTGTCCCAAATTTAATCCAAATCCGTTTAGCGGGCTAGTATCATCTCGTCTAAAGCGCATCACACACGGAGCTATAAAATATATATTTTGGTAAATTAATATATATTACAGCAAGGCATCTTACGATATATTTTCGTATAGTTTAGGTATATTTTCCGTACTAGTTGACAGATTTATATTAATATACATATATTGTAGCTCCGTGAGTGACGCGCTTCAAACGCAGCATAGCAGGACACGATTAATATGGCGCGCGTTAAAGCGCTTACGCCGTTGGCCGAGGGTCTATTATTTCTTGTTCCGCGCGCCATGTTAATTGTGTCCTGCTATACATTATTGCGGATAGTTACAAGTTGTTAGCAAATTCATCGGTCAACTAAGTCTAGTAATACGTCGTCAATTTCGTCAACCAATTCTCATCTGTTTGCAAAAAATTGCTTGCGTATGGGGCCCGCTGAATTTCCGACAAACATTTCATTAAACGTTTAATTTCACCGAAAGCTGTTTCAGCTGCCATGTGATTCTGTTGACGTCTCGCCCTTCACATCGACTGAGATGAAGAATAACCGGCGAATTTACGTTGTCCGTCGAAGTGACAAATTCGTACGAAGGTCGTAAATGACATTTAATTTTGGCTGCCTGCATTTTCATTTAGTCGCTGGTTTCACCGGCCTCGCCGACGTTAATAGAATTACTCGTACACTGCGTTTGTTGTTTGCAGGAAATCCTGAACAGTGATTACTATCATAATAGATTAGGTTGGTCTTATGAAACGCGGCAGAAAGTTAAATTCTACAAATTGATACATTCTATTAAATAAGTGTCAAGTCAATGTAACGACTATTATGTATGTACGTGGGAAGTATTCAAGTCTATTTCTTTGAGACATCCGGTAGACTAAACAGATTGATGGATTTTGAAGTGAGGATCATGTGAGGATGGTTATTTATGTCAGGAATGTCACAGGTCTCTTTTATTAGTTAGCAAATACTGGCGGATTTTGATAGCTTGATTTTTGTTAGATGGGGTTATCTGGAAAAATACCTACATATAACACACGTATTTGTAACATTGTGATGTTAATAGTGAAGTTATGGCAAGCAACATGAGCGCATAAAGACGTACAAATGGAAAAAGTTGTTGTGAACCGGCCCTAACATTCAAATATTCAATTAAGTCCGTACTCTATATCGGAGCGTTTGAAAACGGACGTGCTATGTTCTCGGAAGGTGCACATTAAAGTGGTGACGCTTTCAAGACGAGGCGACATATTCCCTTTATTGTCAAAGCATCGAGTTCTGTATAGTGTTTCCAATTCAGTTGGTGTCGCTACTAAAGTTTATTCATTGAAATAGTTCATTTATATTATATTATTATACTACATCGTCTGCGCGGATAGAAGTCGATAATCGTTATTACCTCGGGAACTATCCATGTTTCCGGGATAAAAAGTTTAATATGTCTTTCTCCATACTATATGTCATAGCAAAATATTAAGATCCGTTCAGACGTTCTGTTGTAAAAAGGTAACAAACAAACAAACACTCAAAGTTACTTTCGCAGTTATAAATATTATAACTGCGAAAGTAACTCTGAGTGTTTTGAATTGTGAGTAGATATGGATTTTGTCGATGAGATATTAAAAGTTAGATATTAAAAGTTCCATAATGTTTTAGTGAATTACCTAACAATTTTTTTTTTAAATAAGTATAGTTATGATTCAACAGCGCAATCTATTAATTTCTCATTTTCTAAAAATGTGCTTTCTTATAAGTTTGGAATTGGTAACTTTTTATTGAAAAAATTAAAACAGTCACAAAACAACAAACTCCGTAGGTATATGGCTATCCACTCTAATTGAAATCCAATCGTAAACATTACTAAGTATACCCTTTTCGCTATTTCCTTAACCAAGCATTTCCCACGCCCACAAATTGAAACAATAAAGTCTATCTTATCTCGAATCTGTGTAATACGAGTAGATTTAGCCATGGTTTTGTCCATTTCCTAAAGCCATTTGTGTGTAGGCCTACACTACTGGTTTTACCGGTTTGGTTTAAGATTTAAATGCCTTTTCGAACTTGCGAATAAATGCCAGTAACGTTGTATACGCCACCCACTTACACTTACAATGGTTCGGGACAACTACACTGTGCCTCGTGCAACAGGATATTTAGAAGCAAGTTCGGACTCGCCAGCCACGACAGGGCACACGAGAGAAGATAGCAGTGGTCGCTGTCGTCGGATACGGCGAGGAGAGAACCGAATCTAGGTAATATTCGTTTCGAGTTGTCCTTGCAGCAGACGTCGTTCGGCTGGCACAATTACATACTCGTACAATTAGGATCGAACTTCACTTCAGGTAAGGGGTAATTCTTTGAGCGCTTCGACCACTCTCATTCCCCTGGTCACATTAATGTCGAATTTCCTGTACATTAGGATAACATTTTCAGTTATTTTGTAGAATTCAGGGCACTCTACAAGATAACCGAAAATAGCATCCAAAGCAACAGGAATTTCGACATTAATGCGACCAGGGGAATGAGAGCGGTTGAAACACTCGAAGAATTACCCAGTTCGTTTAATCCCATCATTATTGGGCATTTAGAAACTGAAGATAGAGCTTCCAATCCCGGGTTGGTTTGTATGCAATTGGTTCCGGTATTTCATACAAACTGATCCCGGGATTGGAAGCCTCAACTGAATACCAATGTTTGTAGGGGAATTCGCTATTTATGGAGACAAATATTTAGAATTCCCCTATAAATCTGTGTTTTCAGTTAAGGCTTATTATTTATGATTTAAAAACAAGAATTCTAAAGTAACCCGTTTTATTATTAACCCCTTAAGTATCAACAGGCACGGGAAATGACTTTTTGAATGTATAAATCCTTGAAAGAGTTTCCGCAAATGTTCAGGGGTCGCAATGATTCGCATAGTTTATTTCCTACCCGACTCATGGACGGTGTCACGCATGGGTTCTTCGCAGCCAAGAAACCTTCAGTATTTACTAACGGCACCTAGTGGAGATTCAGGATTTATTTATTAAAAAGTACTTCCACATAACATATATGAAACAGATTCAGACAAATATTGACAGAGTACCTAACAGAGTTTGAGAAATATGTAAATCATCTCTTTTCACAGCTACATGATGAAGGCTAGGAAAATAATTTAGCTTAAACGGAAGAGTACAAAGAGAAGGATCAGTTGGGTCAAAATAAAGTAAAATAGGCATTGGGTTTTAAAGGCCATTTTTTCTTCCCAAAGAGTCTAACCAGATCTCGTTCCCCCTTTTTCCGCCCTCAATCCGAGATTGCTTATTACCATTTCCCCACTCCAATATATTTTTACAATAAATCAAATAATCTATCCATTACCTTAGTAATATAAATCCGCAGAAGCATTAAACGTAGCAAACGTCAACCATCTATTTTGCGTTTATAACCTTTCAGCGCGCATGACGCGCATGAAACGTAAATCCACACAAAATGATGACGATGGGCACTGAACGCAGAAATGGGATCTAATCTTTGGGAACGCCAAAGATTCACTCAAGCACTATTTACCCAAACTTACCGCCTATCTACAAACACTACAAGAGCTTTGTTGATTGTTGAACATTACAGCCGTGACGACTTCGGAGAAATTCCGACAATTGACGACAGATTCCGACAAATATTAGACAATAGATGTTTAACGTTTGTTCCAAGGTGGGAGCTAGAACTACGTGAAATTTTGCTTAACAGCAGCTAATAATACTTATGAAAGACGACGAGGTAACCGACGGGAGGCAATTTGTAAAGAGATTACTAGACAGATTAGCCTAGGAGTGTTTAAGCCATTAGGCTAGGTGACAGAAAAATACAATAAATTATATCAAATATGCGGTGTTTTGTTTAAGCAAGCAGTTTTCTCTCATAAATAAACCAAGTTAGGTTAGGGTTGTTTAATAAAAATACTGAACAACTAAGGGGATATCGCTTGAGGACTTGACCTAACGTTACATATGGAACTAATCAAAATGAATTTTAATAGACTGCTATTTAAACCAAACTCCTTTCCCGAAGAGCTCAGGATTTGATTATCAAGATTTCTTATCCCAGAAATATCCACTTACTTTTACCGTTGGCCTTTTGTACAGGAATATAGGTTAACCGTTTCGTTCCAATTACGTTTCTTCGCCAGCAATATCGGCTATAAAATAAAACAGGAATAAACGCTGCAACCGCGCTACTTTAGCGCCTGTATTTTCCAGAAACCATCACCAATTTGTCTATTAACTGACCATTCAAATAGTCGAAGCCAGTCATCTCCAAACCTCTATCAAACATATTTCCTCGGCATTCACCGAAAATAGTACATTTTTTGTCCCGTCAACAAGTCGTTCGTAATAATCTGTCCGTGTGTGGGTAGCTACCTGCCGTATCCGGGAGCTACCCGTCACGCCCCCGCACCAAATAGACCAAAATATAAATTATCACTTAACACCCCATTCAATACGGCCCGTCAAAAGTTACACAAAAACTACCGGCGCGCCGACACGGCAGTGTATTCAAAAGTTCTCGTTAATCCCAGATAAGCATCGCATGCCAGGGATTTCGTGTAATAGCCCGACCCATGCAAGGGACAGGTCCCATCAATTTGTTCGGGTTTAAAAAGCAGATAATCATTTGAGCAATTAATTTTAATGAGTACACACATCTAGTTTGAGCGGATAACGCATATCTACTTAAATTAATGCTGGAACTTCGAGTTCGTTATTCGCTCCAAAATTACTAAACTCGTTTTTTAAAATTCCGGAAGCTTTTGAGTCGTTTTATGAAGCGTATTTACATACCAGCTGTTACCGAAGCAATCACCGCTATGAGCAGCGGGAGGAAGGCAGACTCCATTCTCGGTCCCTGTAACAAATTATGAAGAAACTGAATAAGTAGCTCTTGAGAAACATTTAACAAGGAAATTGCTTATTTACAGAGTTTTTGCTCGTCTGGGTCGTGATTGCATACGCTTGACATGAGTGGTTGCTCATAAGATGTAAGAAGTAAGTAACTTAATATGAATAATAATTTATGAATAATAGTAGTAAAAGTAAATTAATATGAATAATAGTTCATGAATCAGAGAAAAAATGACGATGAAATAGTAAGTATGTTAAACCATTTATTTAAAAATTGCACCCCGTTTTCCATCCCATCATCAACATATCAATTGATATTATTTGAGTTTATCGACAACTTTTACGTCGTTCCAGCCTAACCTGACTCCAGAACTAACCCAATTCAGTAGGAAATATCTAAACAGGCGCACAATTGGCAGGATTAGCAGGTACCCGAACGCGTTTGTCGCATTTGTGCAAGCGATTATAAATCATCTGTCAAATAAATCTCCTTCGGACTGAGTTGGAATTTAAACCACGATTTATGAGGTATGAGGTCTCACTATAACCAATATAATTATATCTTTTACTAGCAATTCAAACATAATTTACAATTTCTTTTGAAACTATTCAACATGAAAGCGGATTCCAATTATCAAAAAATCCTAAATTGTTTGTCAGCTTAGGAGACTTTTGGACGTCCCCAAAGACAGCATTATTATTCCCCCAAAATATCAATTTAGTTTATTGACGTCAAGCTTGTATTATTTGAAGCTTTTGATTTGTGGTACCTTTTCTTCAACGATATTTACCTATTATCGGAGAAGCAAAATCTTTTTCACCCAATTTTAGGGCTTTACTTTAATTAATACTACTACGTTGTTAAATGTAGTTAATTTTAATGGTGTAATAGTATCTTAAATAAAAAAAAATAGTCTCTAAAAAAATCGCTGGGGATTAACTGTAATTGAAAAGTTTTAACGTTTCGCTTCATTCAATTCTAGTAACAACCTTTCAATCTAAACATAGCCTATAAACCCCTCGATCTCTTTTAACGGCTAAAAATATTATTATTGTAAGAATTTATCGGCGCGTGTAAAACAGCAAAACACACAATGGCGCGTGCTTTTTACTCAAAACTAGCACGACAGGAATAACTTGAGAATTACCGACAACGGTTTATTTGAGTCTGAAGATAAAACGAGCTGGGGTATAAAAACTGGAGAACCCTGCGTTTTATGTTCTCGAATCTTCATATTTTGTCCGATTACCGTCCATATGGAGTTAGAGCGTAAATTGGGATAGAAATTGCATTTTTGATGACAGTGCGCCTTGTGTAGCTAAAGAGGGAAACTTCCAAAAATTATGTGCGACCCAGCTTCAGCGTAACGAGTTCTGACAAAGTTTTGATTATGGGGCTCCGCTGACCTGCACTCTTGCACGCTTTGAACAAACGTTGCCTTGAGAGGGAATTTAGGAATGTATATATTCATTCGTATGCAAGGAGATGGCGGGATGACCTAGACGCGTTTGCGAGGGATTGAGAGGAGCGTGCTCTAGACAGGGACTAGTGGAAAAAGGAGGGGAGGCTTTTGCCTAGCAGAGGGATACAAAATCAGGCTAACAAAAACTGCAACCTTGGAACCCCCGCAGAGTTTATCACCTACAATATCTACATATTCAAATGGTCCTCATTGTATTGGTCATGCGTAAATTGTCGCCTAGCCTGTCTATATCATTGTAACAGATACGGACAATTACGGGCCATTTAAATTCTTCTCACGCTAAATGGTGTCTTATGAACTTGTACTTGTGCTTTGATTGACGTGATCAAATTGGGTGACCAATTTATTTCAAATTATACCGTCTATTTCCTGCATCTGGCTTGGACGTCTAGAGTACAGTAACAATAGAAAGGAGAGACCCGTATTTCATGGAAATTAAAGCTTGGTACTACTTGACCTGATTCTTGGGAATAGAATCTTGAAACCACTTTATAAAGAACATGACAGAGTCACGGGCAAATATAGTACTTACTTGAGTTATAATTATAGGAAAATGCGTATTCGACTCCGCAATTAATTATCTCCGTACCAAAATTTACATCGATCCTTTGAGGGTTATAACCGTGAAGTCGGATCAAACACACTTCCAAACAAAGCCTAGTGCATCTTGACATTCTTGACTAGGCTAGGTTATATTAAGATAACACCTAAAACTAATAATTCTCGTCAATTCATCCGGTTATATTTTTTTTAGCCTATGTTAGTGTCCCACATGCGACATGCGACATGCGACATGACAACTTTCTAAGAAATATAATTGAAGGAAAGATAGAAGGGAGGCGTGGAAGAGGAAGACCAAGAATGAACTATATCGAACAAATTAAAAAGAATGTAAAGGTCACTTCGTATCAAAACATCAAAGAGGCGGCCTGGGATCGAACAAAATGGAGGGCTTGCTTTGAGCTACACCGACAAGAGCATAGCTCTTAGATAAGAAGAAGAGAAGTAGTGTCCCACTGCTGGGCAAAGACCTTCCCCCTTTTCCGCCATTCGTCCGGTTATTATATGATTTAAATACCTACTTATAATAATCTTTTTGACTCCCCTAACACCCGTTCATTAGGATGCAAAACGTCTTCCTAAAATTCAAATGTATGTTGGAATTATTGACAACCGCATTGGACTTGACACTTTGACAGGCAGGCGGATATTGCTGAAATCCTCCACGCTTCTCGGAGACCTAAAAATGGAGATCACGTAGACCAATCAAGTCTGATAATAAAAGTTTAGGTCATAGCGTTAATTAGTCGCGCTGAAACTAAAGCAAGCACTTCTCTTTTACTCTACAGTTATTGCGCGATTGAGAGAAAGGGACAGAGCTAATGTGATTTTGAATATTTATTTTAAAAACCGTGTCGCCAAACCTCAGTCGTCAACTACTGGACTAAACTTTGCAACTTTTATTTAAAACTGGTCTGTGAATCACTGAACTAGACCGATCGGTAATAAACTTACCTACTAAAAATATTCAGGTGACTAGGGCAAAATTGGCTAAGTAAAGTTTTTGGAAGAAGTTTCCTAAAGATCAAGGAACTGTGGCTCTTTTATTTTTATTTCTTCTGATATTTTAGAAATATTTTTATTAGTTATTTTGGTGCAGCAAAGGCGACGAGGCTCGCGTACCCTGATCGGTCTAGTATTAGTGGCTGGTCGGTGCGGGTTAAGGTTCTCACGCTCTGCCGGCTCTTCGCTACTCTTACCGGACTGGGTGGGACGCGCGTTTTTTTCCCCGCTAGCCTAATCTAACATCTCCTCCTCGCCGCGGTCAGCGCGTACGGGTCCTTGCAGCAGAATTGCTGGCTGGAGGTGTCACCAGAACAGAAGTTGACATTTGTAAACTTTAATGACCAACAAGCTTGTTGCCTTCGTACTTAATGTAAAAGAAAAATAAACTGTCACTTCTATATATTTTTTTATACTATGTATACGGCGAGTTTATTTTATACTATGTAAAGAGTGAATGAATATAATATATGATTTTTGCAAAATCGACAACCTACTTCTCTTGTACCTACATATCCTTCATACCAGCATTTGCATACAAATGTAAAACAACAAAAATAATTGAAGTGATGGCTATTAAAAATAGAAACAGCCAGCACATAGCGTTGAGTCACGATGGAATAAAATGATACGAGTACTAAAAGAGGTGATTACGATTACTTTATGTATTATTAGTACCTACCTACCTATAAAACTCATAAGGCAATTAAATTCAAACAAAAGTCCTTTCATTAAACCCACTCGTAAATGTGCCCGCATGCTTAGCTTGCAAGGAAACCATTATCTTTTTCCATTGAATTGCACGAGGCTCACGTTTCGAGTCTAAGGGCCGTGTTAATAAACTCATCTCAACTGTGATGCCCGTCTCAAGACACGTCCAAAATCTGTCATTTTTGACGCATCTTGTGATGGGCATCTCAGCGAAGCTCAGTTTATTAATACGGCCCTAAGAATTCAGAGCCGCAGCGAAATCGAAGCCTGCCAATTATGCTAGTCTATTGATGACATTAGAGATGATAGTTGGTGGTAGGAGCTTGTGCTGTGTGTTCCGTCCGGGAACTATCCGGGAGAATACCCAAAAGTTGGTGTTTACCCGGTGAATTGGGTACATACTGGGTATATACCCGGGCAGCTACCCGGAATTTGTGTATCCAAGTATATAACGGGTGGGTATATATTGTGTGTTTACCTGTCGCCCATGTCTAGTGTGAGTTCCGATAGTAGACTAGGCTATCATAGAGACTAACTGCCGCACTCAGAGACGTCAAATTTTTTAAGTTTGATTAAGGTTGCTGCGTCTTATTCTATTGCTATAGCAATGAAAGTGACAGCAGCAACTTTAATGAAACTTAAAAGTTAAATGAAGTCTCTGCGTGCGACCGTAAGTGTTTATTATTGTCTAGTACCTGTTATAAGTACAAGCCTAGAACTTAGTCTACCGTTTACCCCTTATATTATTTTATTTATTTCTTCTTAGTCCCCAGGGATGGCCATTTGAGCCCATTCGCAGTCTATGGCCTCAGAGCCCACTAACCATCATGTGACATCATCCTTGTCCATGTCATAACATAAAATAAAGATGCGGGGCAGATAGAATGTCGAGGCTACCCAGGGGCATTAACTATTAGGTAATCTGTCCACCCGGGGACCCGTCGGGCTTCCGAGCCCGGACGTCCTGGATTAATAAATTTTCGAACGCGATCGATTTTTAAGTGGCCTATTATACATACCCTTCCCCTTCCTCCCTTAAGCTTTTCCTTTTTTAATAACTCCTTAATCGATGTATCCTGAGATAGGTATGTACTGCCTTTTATGAAATGGACATCAGTGTCAACAGAGTGAATAGCATGATTAATTGACACCCGGAATAAAAGGTAGACAAATATGCATTCTGCTTCTGAAATTGTGTCACGTGTTGTAAATATTAAGCGTGCAAAAAATGAGGCAGCTTATCGTTGACGTTTCGATATGATAAAACTACTTCAACACGTTCGGGCGGTTGGGCCAACTGAGAGGGACGCAGCTATCTGTCAAAATGAGTTAGTAATATATACGTCTCGTTCTTACAGATACCTACGTCCCTCTCGGTTGGCTCCACCGCCCGATCGTGTAGAACGGGTATAATGTAGTTAAGATATCCCCAGCAACAAGAAAGTAAACATCCGTAATGTAACGAATGTTGGTAAAGATGATATTGCTCGTTTGCAAAACAATTTACATAAGATAACGCCTGCTGCAATCAAATAATTTTCATAGAATAAACTGTCTGGTTCAATTGCTAGATCATCCCATACGGTTTCAGATTTCTGCAGATTACCTTACCTAGAATCCAACATGTAGTTCAAAGTATACACGGTTTCATACTCTTTGTACAGTTGAGGACCGAAAGATGTATACACTTTTTCACCTTATTCCATTGTAATAAGGTCCAAAAGTGCATACATCTTTCTACTGTACTATAAAAAACCTCTTAAGAGGAAACGCGGGCGATGCAGTAGTCTCCTTTGCAAACAAAGGCAGCGAATTGCTACTGCTACGCTATTTTAACCGACTGTCCAAGAGAGAGGGTAATGTTTTTCTGGTAAATGATGACTGTATGGCTGTTTATTTGTGACATTGCTTCTTAGACTTAACGGCTTGTCGGAAGTAACGCCTTATAAAGTTCGGGATATCTTTGGAAGTTTATTTATCAGTTTAAGTTCTAAGCTTTTTCTAGCCGCTCTTAATAAAGAAAAACACTTGTAAATGGTACTTAAGTAGTTCCTAAAATTTTAAATTTATATATGTAGTTTAGTTTAGTTTATTTATTCATCAATGTAATACATACATATGTTAATCTGTTTCGGTTTCCCAAGATACAGGCTTCGCCTAGTTTGGTGGCCTCTGTTTGTTTTATCTGTAAGTCGAACTACGCGTCTGTACTTTTTAAGTTAGTGTACTAAATAATTTCAACGTGTAATTGTAATGGCGTACACATTTAAATAAACCATTTTTATTTATTGTTTATTTATTTAGTTCTATTACTTTATATTTTTAGTGCTGGAATTTGACCTAATTTTGACTATTCAAACGTTACTTTCCCTGCCTTTCATGTTTGTAACGGCGGCTTTTGGGTACATACATACATACATAATTATGTTTGTACTAGCTGTCTAAGTTTGCTACCAACTCTGTAAACGTTAATTAGGTTTGTTGGTGTTTGTGTACAACGTAGTTTACCGACGCGAACCTCCTGCCCCTATTTATTACATTGACAGCATATTGTAAAACGTAATTCGACCTGCACTATACCAGGAACTGTGTGTGGTCTTAGTCAAAGGTATTGATTAACGTATCGTGTTTCAAAACAAACGCTTTGGCAACGTGTTTATTGATTTGTGAGGTGAGTGTTGGACGAGTCAACACCGAAAATGCGACAGTTGACTTATTACACGCGTGATACGTTTAACTGCGGCGCTCGGAGGCCATCAATAAATCATTGAGGAGGAAATCCGGGCAGTGGGTAATATAAACGTTTTCCCCCCGGTTCCTCTTTGGATTTCAGGAGATTATTTTTTGAATACGTAAACTATAAGTAGCATTGCTGAATGGTTTGCGTTTTTTGATAGGTTATTTATTAGATGAGTTTGGCTTTATCGTTACTCATACTCACACTTATTTATAATAAAATCAAATATTTATGGCCAAATTATGATAAAGTTATATATACGTAGAGTTAAAGATTTACTATTATTTTTACTGATTTGCCCATAGTTCAACAGATACAAAACGCCATTAGGCATTAAGTTCACCTTTTGTACCTACTCAATGTTTATTTTTGTAATAAAAATAAAATACTAAATAAATAATACAAATGACATCTAGTTATATTTTTTTAAACTTCGAAACCGACTAAGCGACAGCACCCACAGTAATTTCCTCTTTAGGGAGACTCGAGGGCAATAAAAAACGGACGTAAGACTGACAGGAATTAAAATGGCGTACACATTTAAATAAGCCATTTTTATTTATTTATTTATGTGTAAATACATTTTAGTACCTAGTCTATTTAATGTCATGTTTAAACTGCCATATATGAATGTCACAGCGAAGTGACAAGGTACTAAACGTGTACACATATTTGGGTAATTTGCAAAAATATTGTACATAGTTAAGCGAGCTCAATTAAGGAACAAACGAATTTCATTTTTGTGTAACGAAAATTTGTCATACATTCATTATGGTTAATTTTCGTTACACAAAAATGAAATTCGTTTGTTTCCTTAATTGAGCTCGTAACTTTGCTTAACTATTTACAATATTTTTGCAAATTACCCATTTATGACCTTGACATACATCTATTTAGCTTTAATTGGCTAAGTAAAGTTTTTGGAAGAGATGTAAATTATATTTTTTTTAGATAGTCCTCATCCTAAAGATCAAGGAACTGCGGCTCTTTTATTTTTATTTCTTCTTATATTTTAGAAATATTTTTTTTAGTGATTAAGTTGACATCTGTACACTTTAATGACCGACAAGCTTGTTGCCTTCGTACTTAATGAAAAAGAAAAAAAAAACTGTCACATCTATATCTGTCATTATCAAGTCAAATCAAAGTAAACAAACGATTCAATACTAGTTCATTATTCAAGTCCAAATATCGTGCAAAGATCGTAGAGCAAGCGGCAAAATCGAAAGTCCGGAGTTCGTTAAAAATATTTCTAAAAACACTGATCACATGAAACGCAAGCAAACAGAAAAGAGCCGTTGAATTGAATCGTTTGCTTACTTTGATTTGACGATGACAGATATAGAAGTGACAGTTTTTTTTTTCTTTTTCATAAGCACGAAGGCAACAAGCTTGTCGGTCATTAAAGTTTACAAATGTCAACTTAATAACTAAAAAAATTATGTCTAAAATATTACAGGAAATAAAAATAAAAGAGCCGCAGTTCCTTGATCTTTAGGATGACGACTATCGAAAAAAAATATAATTTACACCTCTTCCAAAAACTTTACCTACCCAATTGTACCTAATAGTGTTTTTAATCCACGAAGGCGCCCCCCGCTCATTGACTTTGACCTAAAAGGCATAATTTTTAACCCATTAATCAAACGTATTTACAATTGCCGGCGGAAACTGTTTTAATTTATCAATAGTTATTACTTCTTACGGACTCATATCCCAAGTAGGTAGGTACCGTAATTTCCATGTTTCTTTTTCCTTGTCAGTGCCAAAATAAGCGTCGTTATAATGTTAATGATAATAATATCGGTACGTCAGGTCATAAGACTACTGTCGATGATGGTAGCGGCGCTGTTTTGAGACGGAAGTAAGCACCAAGTAGCACTCATTAAATTAAACTAGGTACTTTTTTGGCACTCTTTAAATTCGAGCAGCCCCTACATCCACGTGCTAACGCTAAGTGCGCCCATTAAAGACCTCCGTGAAAAAGGAAATCTCGAAAATGACAATTTATTAACGCACCCAACAAAATTCCAGATGCTTTTACGTCATGGTAATACGGGAGAAATTTGTGTTATTTCTGGATTTAGTAGGTGTATTTTTAATTTTGTAGTGGCCCGTGCTGAAAAGCTTGATGGTGGCACGCGATGAAAAGCGGTGGCGGTGTGGTGGAGTGCCAAGCGGCCTGTGGGGTCCGTGTATTTTAGCTTTAGTACTCGAGGTGAATCACCATGCATATTAATTACTGGCAACGTTGGCGATACAATTGGAGACGGTTCCGTTATGAAAATAAAAATTATAATAATTAAAAGAACAGTTTTCTGTTCGTTATTTAAATTAAAGTTCAGCTCTCATTTTTGTTTGAAATTTCGAGCTTATTATTAGGTATCTTAATTAACCGTGCACACGGAAGTTCACGTAAAATTAGCTGTATTACTACTTCTATGATTTAATCCAGAACGTGGACTACCTGTTGGTTAAATTTATCCAAATGTCTGCGTGATTAAAAGATAAAATACAAAACTTCTCACCAACTTCACATCTTTTAATACTAGTAGGATATGATATGTAGTATAGCAGTAGGACTGTGTAATAAGGACTAGGGCGCATCTTCGCGGAACCCTATAATTGTTGTCACAAACAAAAGATCAGGGGGCGATTTTTGACCTTCGAGTGCACGAAAGTTTCACCCGAAAGTGAACAAAAATGGTAAAACCGTATTTTTTTAAAATACGAGCGATAGAAAATTTAAAAGACATTTTTTGACATCGGTCCGTTGTTGACAAGCACCAATTGATTTCGAACACTCGAAAATCAAAATCGCCCCCAGACACACTTCGAATGTTACTTAGCGTCAATAAACGGCCATAACAGATTTTCTTAAGAAAAGAGCCGATTTTACTACCAATAATTTAGAATCGTGAGCTGAACTACAGACTCCTCAGCACGTCTACTAATGCTTTATAGGACAATAAGACTTTACGACGTCCGTGGTACAGATACCATCGGCTCGCCAGTTTACTTACTACGTATCAAACTATAGAGCATTACTATCTCGGAGATAACATTAGAATAAATTAAAAGTTACCGACAAAATGGCAACACCTATTTCAAGAGCTGATAACTGGAACGGCTTCACGTTCAGCGCCATTCAAGTCAAGACCCTATCGTGTGAAAGGAATGGAACTATCTTAACTTTAAACTTCAATTTTTCAAATTAGGGTCCCCTAAGCTGTGCGTATCCCAACATCCGGGTCCACACAGAGCGAGCAGCCTCGCGAGGCATTTGCCGTGCGAAGCAGCTCGGGCTGTGTGGACGTGCCTCGCCCGAGGCCAGCGCGCGAGGCACGTCCGTGGTGAGGGCGAGGCACGTCCGTGGTGAGGGCGAGGCACGTCCACAGAGCCCGAGCTGCCTCGCGAGGCAGCTCGCTCTGTGTGGACCCGGCTAACTATGGTTGATTTGGCGCTAGCCAGCCAAAGTTGAAGACACCACCGCATGTAGAAATAGCGGTTCAATATTCCCCTTCCGATTGAATCAAAAAAAAAATTGCTGCAACTCTAAACTGGAACCGGATGATTTGCTGGATTTACCGGATGATTACACCCGTAATTATGAGAATAACAAAGTTATTTTTATATAGTTTTTTATTTTTATCTTATGGCTAAGTATATTGTTGTCTTCTGATTGTTACTTTCAAATTTACTTGCCGTTGACCTTTAACTATGTATTTATAACAAAACTGAAATGTTTTCTTCAACGCACTCGCCGTTTTAAAGGTTCTGACAGAATAACAGCGTAGGTAGTGATTGCTCTGCAATCGCTACACAAGCTGAGTCAGACCCTTTTCACCCACACACTGCCACAGAACATCTAATTGACACTGCTGGCTCCTACCATACCCAAATGCCTAAATAACTTTGCATATTTTTAGTAGCATTTTTCTGTAACTATGTTGTTTGAGCGGTGTGTGTGCTGAATAAATAGTTTTTCTTTCTTTCTTTTCATAATCATTAAGCGATTAAGTTTCAAGATAGACTCTTCTCGACCGCATAGCAGAGAAATAATTCCCCTCTCATTTTTCCCTAACACGTTTTTAACTCCCCGTAACTCATTTGTTTTACGCCCCGCTCACACTTGGCCTCAAATTAATGGTTATAGACCCGAGTAACAAGATTTTAAATTGAGTAGATTCCATCATCACTATAAATAAATCGGAGTAAATCGTGTTATGGCCGGCGGCGCCTGTCGGCCTGTCTTTACCGCCCGATTACCACGAAACAACCTGTTAAATAGACCTGGTGATTAAATTTTTTGTGAATTTTAGACATGGATGTTTGAGAGGGATTTTATTGAGGTTCAAGCTATGCATAGATTTAAATCACGAAGTAGAATGAAATATCAAAACATGATTTACATTTTATTAACATATGCGTTTTGATCATCAAATCATAATTTTTTGAACAATGTTACCATCGTTTTGTTTTGCACTGTTTTGGTCGAATTCTTTACAAAATGCTTGCTTTGTTCCTAAATACGGTAATTTTTGGAGCAGATTAATAACAGTACAACAGAGAAGCCGAGTTTAATCGGATCCTTTGTCAGGGCTCAAGACGCCTAAGTAATGCTCTAACTAAGTCGGATAGAGTATTGCACCAGCTTGTTGACAGTGGCTGCAATCACAGCTCTAGGTGAAATCGATAGCTTAAGGTCTCAACACACGACACTGGTCGCTTTTCCCAAGCGTTATTACAGCGACTGAAATCTAAACCTCAAGATCACTCGGAGAACCACAAGATCTCTCAAGTACACTTCGACCTTATAAAATATTATTTTTTTATATAGTGTTTATCTTTCGTGACCTTCTTACACTTTCAGTTATCTGAATGTGCAGGTTTTCCTAAGGTGATTTTCCTTTACTGTAAGAGCACCAACCACTAGGGCTTGCAATCCCGGAAGTTTTGGGACTGCTTTGTATGGGGGGCTAGTCCCGAATGTCCCACAAATCTCGGTTTTAGCCTATACAATGGATCCTGGGACTGCATGCCCTAGCTACAAACAACACTCGGGCTTAGCATGCAAGCACGAGATGGAATTTGACAGCTGCTAGGGAAAGAAACACCTCTATTCCATATTCTAACGTAAGAACGCTTAAGGTTGAAAATAAAAGTGTCTCGTCCTGTCTTATATTATATTACCTTTTATTACTAAGTGACTATTGCGATTTTTTCCTTTTTTTAGCGATTTTATCAAGACGGGCGTTAAGTTTTACATTAGGATTTGGAATAGATGTAATATTCATTTCCCTAGCATCTGTCAAAGTTTATGTCGCGCACGCATGCTAGGGGGCCTGGTAGTTGTACTTACGTTAGTAAAACCCATTGGTTTCTGGGCCTCTTGGAATTAAACGCCTTAAGCCAGGCCAATGGGCCACTGATGATTTTCGGACGCTTGATACACATACAAACACTATTCATTATTGAAGGCGTCGCTAAAACGCACGATGTCAATATTAATGTCGTTGTCGACGCTCGTGCACTTTTAATTGTTCGCAGGTCTCGATGAAGACTTCCTTGTCTACGCTTGCGATGGAAGTTAAATTTGCCGGTTAATACTTTGTTGTCGGGTTAAAAAGCGAGTGGTCTAAGAAAATAATAGCCAAGATATACGTCATAACGCGATAATCGCCAATCGCTGATGCTACAAGTATTGTGCTACGGCCCTAACTCAGCACAAACTTCCAGGTCTGATTGGAAGAAATCCACTTAGCTACTAATACACTTAACTGTCCTGCTAGTAATTTAAAGTCAGCAAAATAAATAAATAAATAAATAAAATATCTGCAGAGACAATCTCACACAAATTGACCTAGTCCCAAAATAAGCTCTAGGCTTTCACTATGGGTACTAGGCAACGATAAACATACTTATATATGTAGAGAAATACATACTTAAATATATAGAAAACATCCATGACTCAGGAACAAATACTCGCGCTCATCACACAAATATTTGCCCATACCGAGATTCGAACCCGGGACCGCTAGCTTCGAAGGCAGGGTTACTACCAACTAGGCTAACCGCGTCGTCAATAGAGTAAACTTTTATTGGGAATTTTTGACAAACTTATAACTTGCAATCATAATAAGTATAAGGTCAATAAGGTGGAGCAAACCTAGTTCTAAGGTTCTAAGTCTGAAACAAACATTTAACTTGGATGGTTATAATTTATTATACGACGGATGACGTCATCGTGCGTTGTTGACAAATTCGACCACTCGAAAGTAAATTATACTCGTATCACTAAAAAGCGAAAAAAAAAATGTAATAAATAATAAAAAATAGAACCGTCTTCAAAAAAAACCCACTGAACAAGACTAAATAATGACCGGCTTCCTAGGAATTGCCTATTTGATGGGTGCCTAATAGGTACATGGAATATATCTAAGCCGGTGTCAAGTAGGTTTACACAATAGCAATGTCACATGATTCTTGCCACCGACTTCGATATATTCCATGTACCTATTAGGCACCCATCAAATAGGCAATTCCTAGGAAGCCGGTCATTATTTAGTCTTGTTCAGTGGGTGTTTTTTGAAGACGGTTCTATTTTTTATTAAAAAAATTATTTCGTCTTTTTTTATTACATTTTTTTTTTTCGCTTTTTAGTGATACGAGTATAACTATCACTAAAAAAATCGCGTCAACACAAAATCGGTCGAGTTGAACTAATATATCGCTTAATAACGGATCCATGCGGATGACGTCACGTGGTATCCATTATTCTTGTATACCAAAACCTTCTCCAGAATGTAACAAATACTTTGCTGAAAACCGCATCTAAATCGGTTCAGCCATACATACATACATACATACATACAAACATACAGGTCAAACTGAGAACCTCCTTTTTTTTTTGAAGTCGGTTAAAAATGGCTTCAGCTTGGCAAAGACGAGAACGGTCCGTTAGCACAGCATATACCCATGCATTCAGTAAATGCCGTTAGTATATTCCAATCATACACAAAAAAAAAACATAAATACAGCTGAACATAGAACCTCTTTCTTTTTTGAAATCGGTAAAAAAATTAGAATATTAAGAATTTAATAATAGTGTTTTGTGTTTTTAAGTTTTGGGATTTTCGTGTGATAAACATCCGATCCCTACTAATATTATAATTATAAATGCAAAAGTAACTCTGGCTGTGATAAAATTTGGTATGTAGATAGTTTGAGTCCCGGAGAAGGACATGGGATAGTTTTTATCCCGGAAAATTTGATAGTTCCCGTGGGTTACACGACAAATGACCTCTACGCGGACGGAGCCGCGGGCAAGAGCTAGTAAACAATAGCCAATAGTGGCAGCCACTAGTGGCCGCCAGTCAGCCATCGGTGGCCGCGATTGGTGGCTGCCTCTAGTGGCTTAGCCGAGCCACTAGTGGTCGCGTTTAGTGGCGGCCACTAGTGGCCCAAAGTGCGGCCGCCCTTAAAGTTCAAAGATAACCGTACGAAAAGGGTCTATGATAATATTATTAGGTACCTAACCCATTCTTGAAAATAGTTTCGCTGACCTTACAAAGTCAAGGCGAGAAGGTTTATTCACCTATTGACAGTGACACTGTCCGCGGACACCCGGGGCTTAAATTACAAAATTTGAAACTACCTCGGGTCAGACTTGCCTGCCTACCATATTTATCAGAATAAAGTCATAACAATTTAAGCTCAGGTTTTAATTACATATAAATTGTACCTAAGCCCTCTCGTTCGACTTCAGTTCCTTTAACATTTCAAGTAGTCCGTCTAGTTGTTTCTGAGATTTTAGATTCCTTCGACGGTACATTTAAAAATCTTTTACAAGTGTTAGTTTTGCGGAATTTAGCTACATTTTTTGCCTAAAAATTATAGTAGTTAGAAGACAAAAGTCTTGAAATATGTAGATGTAGTTTGTAGTTTATTAGTTATTATTTTCATGGTCTTAATTTTCTAGAAGAGACTAACTGCCGCACTCAGAGACGTCCATTAATTTTTAAGTTTCATTAAAGTTGCTGCGTCTTATTCTATTGCTATAGCAAAGAAAGTGACAACAGCCACTATAATGAAACTTAAAACTGAATTGGCGTCTCTGAGTGCGGCCGTTAATAAGATAACCGCGTATATAACCAGACGTATCTATAGATAACATAAGCGTGTTTTTCGTTTTATATAAGCCTAGTTTCATGTTTAATTTTCGTAATCTATTGTTTTCTTAAGCTGTATAGCTAAACCCTGAGGTCTAAGGTGATTTTCGAAATGAAAGAATTGTATAGGATTGACGTAAATTACATCAGCCGCTTATGTCAATTCTATATAATTCGTCGATTTTCAAAAATCGTTAAGTTAGCTTAATGCATCTTGGGCTCTAGTAGGTCTTGGTCCCCAGTAGGGCCAGACAAGTTGGACGTAGTTTAGCGAAATGGATCCAATTCAACCGTTTCACACTTTTAGAATTCGACACAATATTGACAGCAATAGAATTCAAATTTAAATACATTTGCTTTGTGGGTTGGATGTTTCTACCTAAAGCTACATCCAGTTGTATTCAGTGAACGTTACTGCTTACGTTACGATAGAAAAATATATGGAATTGACATTAGCAGCCGGCGGCGCGATAGATCGGCAGCTTGCGTCAATCCTATACATTTCGGGTTTTCGTTTCGAACGTTGTTATGGGCCGCTGATAGATTTAATTTTAAGCTACCTGAAATATTCATTACATCTGTTTCATTAACATTAAGTATAAAAACTACCTAATCACAATACATACCGTGAAGTCCTCTACAAATACACAGAAAAAATACCAAGATACTATGCCTCTCAAATCACGTACGCATATCGTTATCACGCTATTAGCAATTATACAAGTCAACCGATCGTATATCACTACTTCTATATGTATAAACAAAGTCGCTATGACATATACAAGACGAGCGCTCCCAACAAGGCCCGCAGATAAAATTAAAAGAATCGACACGTAATCGTTAGGAAATCAGTATTCTGTTGGATCGATCCACACGTCAGACCTATGAATGCTTCATTAATAGTTTCTTCGCATAATCCGGCTAGTTTGGCTCGACTATTTGCTACTGCTTAGCAAATAACAAAACTTAATTACAGATTAATCTCTTGGGAGTAAAACTGATTAGCTAGTTTTACTTTTGCTAAATATTGTTTTCTTTAGTAGAAAAATAATAAAAGTAAAGGTCACGGCCCACCTAGTATGAAAACCATACCCGGGGAGTACAGAAATGAAATAGGGCGGGAATTAAAGATAAATATGTATAGTTTATAATGGTATATATAAGGACAAGCTACGAAGACTGAACTAACCACATTAAGGAGGGATTTCATATATCTACCTAATCAATGATACATTAATAGCCAATCTTCTTTGCACTGTTACATATTACCTCCATGGCTTTTTTTTTTAATCTATTTACTTAAAATAAAATATGGGTTATAACTGTATAATTTACCACCAATTTGGTTTTTGTACGCAAACATTTTTTGACCGGGTAGGATTGATCTTTGTTAAAGATAACATCTATACACAATCAGCCTTTTTAAAGGGAAATCTCAAGATACCTGGCGATAGGACAGGAGCCGGGTTCTACGGGATTAGCCAATTATCGGTGGATTATTCACTAAACCCCTCTCGGTGGTCTGCCTCTAGATTCGCTTTTATTAAAGGTAAGCAGTTTTGGAGCCATTGGAAATTCACACAAAGTCTAGGAGACGTACCAAACTCACTGCTGGACACAGTCCTCTCATGATCAGAGGGTTTTGGACAGTCCCCACAAGGACCCAGTGCACATCATTTACACACATTAAACTACTTCGCAGCTTTGTACAAGTTTACTCAAGTTTTTCGTCATCTAATACTAATAATAATAGCATAATTAGTAAAATAACTTTGTAATTCTACAGATTAGTAACCAAATTACAAAAATGAAAAACATTTTGCAAACAATTTAACCCTCCCTCAGCATGGTTTCGACAATGTCGTGTCGCTCGTGAACGCCACGACGCTGGTCTTCCGTGGATCCAATGGGGCTAGTACAACTTATTCGCGACTTTAGTCGCTCTAATATCCCTTTCTTACTAGTCTGTTTCGATGGAGACGTACTGAGCGGCAAGCCAGAAAATACAAGATGTGTTGCTGTTCAGGCACCGCGTGTGCGAGACAGCGGACAGGGAATAACATTAAATTAAGATAACATTTACTTATACCGTTCATGGCATTCATGACATCTGACATTGATATGTTATCCAAATTATTTTTAATAATTTTTGGTGAAACTTTGAGGATTTTGTGAGTAAAATTAATTAGTTCACGAATCTTTGTGATACGGGTGTTGAGGTGACACAGCCGGTGAATTGACTCACATAGAGGCATTCCATCTTGGCCCTTGGGGTTGGCAACGTTTTTGCAATCTTGGTTTGCACTTGCGTGGACAATTTCCCATGGGCCTCAGAGCCCAATTTCCATCACATGGTCTGTGCGCTCAGTTGCCTTCTCCATGCCATAAAGAAACGCCACGATTTAATAGGAACCTACAAGCTGCTTTCGACCAACCCTCCGTTTAAGACGCACAATACTTCCAGTTTCTAGCTATCATCTTCGTTTTTCTATGACACACGAGTGACAAATATACTGTCAGATGCGAGAGCAAGCGTGATAACGATAGCCACCCGAACGTTAGAAGCTGGAAGTACTGTAACCGTTAATTTCTATTAATTACTTAAGAATTCCTTCACCTTTATTTTCCCAAAGCCACCCCTTGCATTACCTCTCTCTTTGGCTGGCTTAAGCCTACGTGATGACAACCGCGACAGTCGGCTTATCGTGTCCATGGAGCACGGCGATCTGTCCTCAGGCTGTCAGCTTAGAGCCAAATCACTCATCCCCGTGAATAATCCTTGAGGCTGCCGAATGCATTTTCTTCTAGGATTTTTAAATTCTTCATTTTGTTGTATCTAGTCTTAATTCTACGTTACCTTATCAAGATTATTTTTGTGTGGAAAGGAAAATATGGAAGAAGACAAAACAGCAAATATAGAAAACGTACGAAAACAAATTGAGCGAATTGAAAAGTGATTGATTATGTAGTTATGCGCTCACAAAGTTTAGGATTTCACGGCCTTTGAAAGACTGGCTGAAATAGGCATCCTTGCTGAAGCAATATATAGACGGGGTACGTCCAGTTTTTGAAGACCTATATTCTGTAACAGCTGTATTCTCTGCAAGAATCGCTCGAACCAAACTTCCGAAACACTAAATACGAAACTTTGAAAGATCTATCCCTTTCTCTCTACGGTTTATTCATGGAGAGGAGACGAGGTTAACCTAAACTTTCTGCAAACTCCCGACCCTCCAGTGAGCCCAGCCGCGACTATTGGCGTGAAAAATTGCCCATTTCGAAGCACCCTAACACTTAGGTACTGCAACAGTCCTTTGTTGAAGTAATGGTTCAACAAAATACTCGGTTACATTCAATTCCCAATACTCGAATGTTTGTATCTACTTGTATCTCCGCAAACTAACTTTTGTTGAGATCGCCAGAGTATACTTGTATATATTTGTATGTTGTCAAGACCCGAACATGGTTCGGTCCGTTAAAAGAGGCGATACTATTATTAGCTAGGAGCACCTGAGGTAAAGTTACATTATTTTGAACCCTCAGTTTATTAGTAGCGAAATGAACAATACAATTAGTCAAGAACTTTTTTATTAGTTTGTCAAAATGTATAAAGGCAAAGCATATCTATTTATATGGCCACCACTGTATGTTGTCAAGAAACCCAAACTTGATTTGATTCCATAAAAGAAGCGTTACTTTTGGCTAAGTGTGGCTGACTGATAAATATTAAGCGATGCATAAATTATTTACTTCGTATTAAGTTCAGGCCCTTTCACCAACGGTGTTTCAATGCCATTTCTGTCTGGCCATCCGACAAGCCCTCAAGGATGTGATCCATTTAAAGACCTATGCGATACTGACGTTTCCTATAAACGCATTTGGACTAGGAAGGACGCTTTTGTCATAAACATAGAACTGAAAGAGTGATTTTGAATAGTAGGCTGGCATATGGGTTCACCCTTATAGAATTTTCATTTTATCGACGGGGGTTTCCCAGACAGAATGTTGTGGCATATGTCGTGCAAGTCTAGCCTTCTCTAAATTACGCGCGTAATCAATTTAATTTGAAAACAACAAAGATTCTGCTGATAATTTCAGTTAAGTTAAATTCGATGAACTGAATTCTATGCAACTTTCGTCGGAAATTCAAGAAGTCCGCCCAGCGTTTGTTAAATAAGAAAAGAGGATGCAAATGTTGGTGCAAACGTTTCTCAACATGAACATTTAGTCCAATAATTCGATATAGGGTTCCTATATGTATATCGGTATAGATTCCTATATTAAGACACGAAATCTGTCACAGAACAGAGATTAAAGTGTTACGGGGAGATTTTAAGCTTTGGTAAATTTAACAAATGCGGTCGAAATTTCTTGAACGCTTTGAGCGCTAAGCTAGAGCGAATTTATATTTAATGATTTTACTTAGAAAGTGACAATATTGCCAATTACTTTAAATAAATGGTTTTTACGTGACATTTTTGATTTGAATTCAAGTATTGTTGTGTCATGATAATAATATCCTCTTCATCTTGTTAGTAGTGTAGTAGGTAAGCACTACAAGTAGTAACTATAAGTAGTAATAAGAGCTAACTACATAATGTTATATATAACGTCGACAATATGGTAGCGATATATTATATTATAACGATTTAGGGGCAAGATTGGTTGATACTAATTGAAATGGACTACTTTTAATATTTTTCTATATTAGTTAACCTCTCTAGGTTCTTCACAAGGAGTGAAATCCGAAATTAGCTTGTTAAAGCTAATGTCGGATTTCACTCAACAGACGATTAGTGTTAGCAGCTGTCAAAATGTATGAACTAACAGTCGATTAACATTTAACATCGTTTGGTGAAATTGGTACTTTGTACCAATGCGTTAATCGACTGCTAGTTCATACATTTTGACAGCTGTTAACACTCTAATCGACCTAATCGTGTGTTAAGTGGTTGGTGAAATCCGACATAAGTCTAGTAGTCGCAAGCCAACCTAGACGATTAGTACTTGAACGTTGTTTAAAATTTGTTCCTAGTGCACTTGCACAACTCTAACTACAGGTGCTTTCAAACTTTAAGCTCCACTCACGTCATTATTGAGTCCTCAAGTATTAATGAATTCGTGGTACTGATTGGTTTCCATTTCATAATTTTCCGAAGCAAGTTTGTTCGCGGTTTTGTACATTCACAATTGTTGCTTTCCCGCCAAAATGCGCGTATCCCACTTCTGATACGCTCGCGTTTCGTACATAGACGTGTTGTTCCATAACTATGATTCTCAGGAGCTCAGTGAATAATTGGGAGATAATCCCTATTTTAATTTGAAAATTGACATAAGTAGGTAGATAACTATCACATAAGGAGGTAAAGTATTACCAAATTGTATGTAACCCTTTGAAATATGTATGTGACTTGCCCCTGCCTGACTCCTTAATTATCTCGTATTTTGGATTTTGATGAAGATAGAAGTTGTCACTATAGATTTCATTATCACAAGATCGTTCTGCCGGTTTTGCCAGCATTAGTATCGTATATTGCTGAGCCAACAATACAATAATTCAAGTACAAATTATGTACCATTTAGTTATAATGCTTTTGTGTATACGTATTTATTTAATTGTTGAAGTATCACAGACCGCTTACCACCGTTTCGGCGAACATTTTAAAACGTATTCGTAATGGTTCGAAGGACCAATTTTAAAACCCCACTTCAAGTATCGTATAACCTTTAAGCGAAACTGCAGCTAAACGTTCTTTGTTATCCAAGTAGCATGTGTCTACCTACGTAGGGAGGGACCGATGTCCGCTGATACAGCTCTCGCAGGTATCCTATCAAGTGACCTTAGTGTCCATTGTGTTGTAAACAAAACAGTTTGCCTCGTCCACTTGTCTTGTTCCCGCTATCTCTGTAATTACATTTGTGTAACGATTGTGGGGTTCAATATTTTCGGTCACTCGCAAGGTGCGCCCGCGGCTACGACTGGAAGTGCATTCCTCCAAGAGGGACGCGAGGGAACGGGTTGCATTCTTCAAGATTCTTACCTCAAAATAGGAAAATCCACACAAATCCTCGTGTTAGTCAGCTAGAAACACGGCTACCACATATTTATAAGTCACGCTGTCAAAAAACAGCTATTAATAACACAGTAAATTGTTCTTTTTGTTTACATCACTGTTTAGATCGGGGTAGCGGGCAGACACACGCTGCCGAACGCGCCGGCTATAGCAAACTGGATCCATTCGGCTATTTGCTGCGGAATGCTTTTGTTCCGTCCTTCTCGCGCGTGGTGATTACGATGTTTCTTCTCGCTCGCACGGAGAAAGGCGCCAATGCGCGGGCGCCGACTTCTTCCTTCGGGAGTCAAAAAAAGTTTGAAACAAGGTGGTTAACTGGTATCGGTAATGGGGCTTACCTGCCACGCGAGGTTCCGGCGAGATGAGCATTTAATGACCAGCGTCAAGATGTGATAGCGATAAATTATGATTGTTGCCGTTTTTGTGGATAGTTTTAATTTAACTGGCGTGCCGAGGCAATGACCTTTAACTAAGCTCGCCTTATCAGCCGGACAAACAAAGAATTTAGGATTTAAGTAAATATTTTTACGGTTTACTTTCTAGTAAACCTCTAGTCTGTCTTAAATATTTTTAAAATCTCGAATCTGCAACACAATTAGAAATATTTCGAATTCTTACCCTTTGACCGCTGTCTGCTAAGCATGACAATGACGGCGTTCAATAAAATTGCAACCTTCATGCAACATGTGTAGACCCATTTCGCTTAAGTTTGGTTATCAAGCTTAAAAATGCTTAAGTTTTACATTAATTGAATTTCAGTAAAAACTCAGTAGGTATAATTCTTACATAATCCTCCCACAAGACGAAATGAGGAACTGATAAGACTTCGGACTTCAAGCATCTGCGGCCCCGTACCTATTTAAAGCAATCGTATAAATTTTTCTTTCGTCGCCTCCGGGTCCATACGACCCCAATTTTCACCCAAAAGCAACCGTATTATGTTCCGATCGCTTGGGTTCAGATATTCGGCAAAAGCTAGCGGCGGACTCAGCGCCGGGTTGAGCCTCCATGGTGCACTAAGCATTTTCACTTGCCTGCTTGTATGTCAATTTGTGTCAATTTTGATCTATGTTGTCTCCCTGTAGTGTCCCGTGCCCCCTTGATACCCTATCCAGCTGCTGACTTTGTTTAACGAGTGAGTGATCGGAATAGGTAGTTTACCTAAACTTGATGCGTTTTCATTCAATAATGTGTTCCCATCTCACTCACGCATGAATGAACATGCGTCAAGTTTAGGTAAAAAAAAAAGATAAAAAGATAAAAGATATTTATTCAGTAAGTAGGCCGCACGGGCACTTTTACACGTCAAAATCTACCAACTCAAAATAGAACCGGTAAACCGGTAAATTAACTCTACCTATTCCGATCACAATGACTAATCCGGCACTGGGTGGCCGAATAAATTTCTCTCCAGATCCAACAAAAGCAAACGGACCGCGTGTTGTCGATAGCATGCCGAGTATTGCCGAGCTCGGGGCAAGGTTGCGTGTCGCCGGTAGCAATCTCCGCCGCGGAACTGGAGCAGCGAAACTCTGGCAACGAAATAAAGTTCAATTTCGTATTAAATATCACGATTCCGCCACTGTTTCGCGGTTTCGCGGCGGAGGTGTGCTACCGACATGAAACAGCTAGACGCGAGTTGTTACTCGACGACCGATCATAGATAGGACAATGGAAATGGCGTACCTAAGCCTATGTCCAACAGTAGACGAGTTTTGGCTAACATAATGGTGATGATGTGATGAAGATACTCGTAGGGAAATGAACTTTAATGGTCATGATGATGATGATTGACACTTAATAAAATGATACTTGTACGTACATGGATTTGTTGAGCCACTATAAAACCTTGTCATAATTGGGGCATAGGTACAATATTTTTATAAAACCTTTGTTTTAAACTTTTGTATTTTTACATAACCATTTCGAGGAAGACTTACTGACCCATATTGAACTGTCAGACTTCTTAAGATATATCCTGGACTGGTATAAAGAGTGCTTTCTTATGCCTTAATATTTTCGTCAAGTTTTGTGACAGCCTGTATATGTTTACAACATTCAGGTGGGTGATTCCCCTCTTCCACCCTGTCCACCCTAATTACTATGGAAATCTAGGGTGAGCTAGGTGGAAGATGGTAACACTGTAGTGAGGTACCATTGTAACAGCTGATAGTTATACAGCTGATACTTATGAAACATATGTTGAATAATGTTATATGCCTTGACATTAATACCTATTAAGATTTATTACTTATGATTCATGTTACGACTTCCTTAAATGGATCAAAACTCTAGTATATAAGCAGAACCTTTTCTAATAAATAAAACAGTTTACTCTCGACTCTTGAGTTGTCATTACAACGCAGCACCCTACACTTCAACACTATCCAGGAAGCTCGATCCGAACACCATCCAAATAAACCAGAATCCATAATTAGACAGACTACGTAGTTGACTTATATTATGTATGGTATGAACTATAGATGAGAAAATGTCGACATTTCAGTATCGACTCGACCTACGTGCTCTATCAAGTTTATCTATCAAACTAGTCCGTCGAATTATAGATTATATTATAGGGTTTTAGGGCGGCCGCACATTGAGCCACTAGTGGCCGCCACTAAACGCGACCACCAATCGCGGCCAACGGTGGCTGAGTGGCAGCCACTATTGGCTATTGTTTATTTGAGAAGCCGGCGACTGTGGCCGATCAGTGTGCGCGCGAGGCGAGCGACAAAACGCGGCCACTAGTAGCGAGCGCGGGCGACTACCGCAGCTTGTCGCCGGTAGCCCATCTCCGCCGCGGAACTGTAGTAGCGAAACTATGGCAACGAAATAAAGTTCAATTTCGTATCACGATTCCGCCAGTTTCGCGGTTTCGCGGCGGAAGTGTGCTACCGGGCTGTGGCTCAGACGCGGCCACTCGAACGCTCGGTGTGCGCCGATGCTATACAAAATGTATGAAAAAACTCGTCCGCAGCTTGTGGCAGCCACTAGTGGCTACGCTGTGGCCGCGACTAGTGGCCTAATGTGCGGCAGCTCTTAGTCAGCCAATTTGATTTCTAGGCCACTTGTGAAAGCAAGTCTGAAGGTACAGGGTATCCCATAAGTCGCATCGCACGTCACAGTGACACCGGAGGTAGACCAGCCTAAGATGGACCCAACCAGCCTGACATGACGTCGTCGAAGTCGTATGGTTTTCAAGATATGCCAGTTTAAAGTTTAAGTTTTTTGCCAATTTAAACTTTAAACTGGAATTATCTTGGAAACCATGCGACTTTTATTGAGGTCATGTTAGGCTGGTTCGATGTGGGAATGATGCGTAACGCATTTCCACCCGTCAAAAAATATATGGCTGGTTCGGTCCGTTTTAGGCTGGTCTACGTGCGACTTATGGGACACCCTGTAGGTGCATATTTATATCAATAATCAAAATAAAACTACAATTTACTTTACCGTATAATATATTTCCTTTGCGACTGGATGTTGAACAAATATCACTTAAAGACTTAGGTACATTTGCTTAAAATTCATACATTGTTTCACACTGTTTTTCTGCTACAGACAGTATTATAACTTCACTATGATATATAAATGACATTGACAACGGAACATTGCTTAAATACAAAAGCGAAAAAGCTAACAATATTTTGAGTCTTTTTGCGTAACCTCCTTACAACATTTTCTTGCTTTAAAACATACGGTATTTGTATAACGTTGTACTCAAAACAATAAAAACTCAACTCCATTAGGTCGCCACCCATGGAAGGAGCTAGAGTTAACTCTAGTCAATCGTAGAATAAAGATAGCCTGATCTTTATCAAGTACCAAGGAGTATTTAATTGTACTAACTACCAACTTACACTGTCAAGTATTATTAAAGACCTTCGGGTTCGGGTGAAATCGGCAAAACAAATCTCAAGGGCACAAGAGGGAGCGAAAAATCAGCACATTCCCAAAAGCCTTTTTAATGTGCTATAATATAACACAGCAGGCTACCTATCAGTGTAGGGCGTAATTAATTTAATAATTAAATTACATTTAATTGAATTACTTGAATTATAAATTATTGCAATTACATGTAATTCCAATTAAACATGAATTGTTAATTGAAATTACATTAATTAGTAATTTAATTACTCAATTACTTTATGTTATCAGATTATTTTAGAGTAGACAAACTAATTTTATTGCTCTGTGGCACAGTAGTCGCGGGTAGTCGCCTGATGCGCGTACGCATCTATTTGTCAATTTATTGAGTGCATTTAAATACATCCGCGAAGGCATTTTTATTTGTGCAGCAAGAACTTGTGTATTGTGGCCTATGATAGACATTACATTTGTTCTTTAACAAAGATTTTGAAATTATTTTTTTCTCTCTATTTATGTAGAAGCTTTGTTCAAACTTGAACACGCCAGCTGGCCTAAATTTAAATGATATTTTTATTGAATAAAATTAATTTATAATTCGGTACAGTACAAATTTCAATCATTAAAAGTAATTAGTATTTTAATCACTAATTATGTTTTTTAATTGTAATTGTTAATTTATAGTAGTTACTTTTCCCTTGTAATTGTAATTTGTAATTGAAATTCTATTATGTAATTGTAATTGTTAATTTGTAATTCAACTGTACCTTTTGCCCAACACTGTTACCCATTAAGAAGTCCTACACGTTTTGTTATTTATATATCACATAGGCCTTTTCCTCTAGTTTCACTAACAAAACGTTAAATTTATATAAAATCAAATATCGTAGCTTAGTGCTATCGTAGCTACTCCATTTTGGAAGTTCAGACTGATGAAAATGTTTGAACTGAGAACCTCATTGAATTCAAACTCTGTCTATTGCAGGAAAACTCTCACAAATCTATAGCCATTTATATTATATCACATAAATTATAATTATTATAAATACGATAACATTCTCGCGCCATTCGCCATGGGGACTCTGCGTTAACCATAGACAAGAGAGAAGCCGCGCTCAAATAAAAACAAATTTATAAAAAAGTAACTAAACCACAGACAATATTTTGGAATAGAAAGAAGGCGGCCATAAAATAGATTTGAGATTTGTAAATTTACCAATGTTCGCTTTTCGTACTAATTTATATAAAATCTCATCTTATTGATGAGATCTTAAGTCAACGGATGTGATGTAGCATGGTCTTCACTCGTCGCTCAGAGCAAGAAAATAAATTAAAATGACCGAGCCACTGACAAAATGTCACAATCCATGTCACAAAAAATATAAAACAACCAACAATTAAATCCCTAATACGAAAAGCGAACAACCTTCAGACTTCAAAGGTAAAAAATAAATTATAATAATAAATTAGAATACCTCACTATTATAACTCGGAATGTTCGTCCTTACCGTCGGCTATCTGCGGCGTCTCGGTCGTTTCCCCACCTGAATCTTCTGTTTGGTTCTCTTCTGGAACATTCTCGATCACTGGCTTTTCTTCTTGAGTGTCTTCTGCTTTATCACCATCCTCTTTTACTTCTGGAATAGTTTCCGTTTTGTTGTCAGTTTCCTTTTTAACTGGTTTCTTCGGCCGCCAAATCTTCATCTTGTTGACAAGATACTTCACTTCGCGGTCTAGACCTGCCATCTTCTCTCTAATACTGTCAATAGTCATCTTTATATCATCATTCTTCTTCAGTTCATCTTGCTCTTTGATGGACTTGGTGAGCCACGTTTCAGTCTCCTGTATTTTCTTCTCAAGAACTGTTATTTCCACTTGTGTGAACATGTCCTTTTCGGGGCTTACTTCAGCAGTGAAATTCTTTGCCGATTTAAGGAATTCGTTAGAAGTATTGAGCATGCTGCGTAGAGCAGCGATAGCATCAGGCCTCTCTCTATGTTCCCAATGTTTGTATAATATGGGATTGGCTTTCTCTTTGATGACGGCAAGTTTCTTCTCGTACATTTCTGTGGGTGCTTCATAGCCATCTTCGTAAAGCCATTCAGAAGTTTCGCTGCACAGTTTTCGGACTTCTTCAATTTGTTCTTCAGTTCCACATTGAGAATACTCTTCCATATCAATTTTCATTTGTGTATCAACGACGAAAGCTTCTAGACTGTTCAATGCGGACTCTCTCTCTGCCCGCTTCCTGTCAATAGCGTCTAATTCAGACACCTTCGTTTTGGACCTCTTAAACTGTTCAGGTGAAAGGGGTTGTAACACTAGCACTTGCTCGTCAGATTTTATAGGTTCTTTCAATACTACTACTTTAGGTTTCGGCTTGACCTCTGAATCGGTAGCATTCTGTTTCCCAGCAGTAGTCTCATTGGCCTTAGCAGTGTCATTCTTCTCCGTTTCTGGCACTTGTTCTTCTGGTTTCTCTTCAGGTTTTTCAGTAGTTTCGGAATCGGAACTGAACAGTTTGCTGATAGTGCTTCCGAGTTTAGAGAGTGTGCTGTCTTTGTCTTCTTCTTCTGTGACCGTTTTCTCGGCGACAAACTCAACGTTAACTAGGTTAAGTACACCAGAGTCATCCATGTTGAAATGTGCTTTGATTCCCTTATGTTCTACATTGTCTCCTACGTGCTTATTTAAGGCTGCTCCAACACCGGTAAGAACGACTTCGGTGAGGTTCAGAGAGCCAATGTTTTTGAGCTCTGCGGGTGGGATGTGATCTAACTCTGCATAGTTGACATTGAACGAAAAGTCGTCTGTGTGTTTGTTGAACGTAATCACTTTCTTTTGCGGGTAAGGGTTCATCGGGCCGAAGAGCGTTCTTCTGATCTGTAATAAAAATAAAAAGATTGTTAAGTCGTCGTCTTAGAGGCAATCTTTTAATTCCCGTTTCCAATAAACACTTTTGGTATAAACTGAATTGAACCGTGTTTGTATACTATCATGAAACAGAAAAAGGAGCACACAGGCCAGCTGAAGATTGAAGGATGATTTCTTGATTGCAAATACGTCGTCAACCTTGAGGAATAAGATGAAGTGGGTCGTTATCAAATTTTGCGCAGAACATTGGTACTATTTGTATGGAGCTACCACTCTGTTACCGTGAATTATTACAAATATTACATAAATACTAAGCATCTTTTTTCGATTCCGATAATCAATATCAGCCGCAAGACGTCCACTGCTGGACAAAGGCCAATAATCAATAATTATCTGTGGTATATAGCTGACTGCAAATCATTCATCATTTCACTAAAATAACCGCAGAAAATGGATATTGTATAAGTTGGGACAAGTTTACCTGCACAAAATTTTGATAATGACCCAAGCGCCTTTAGCTTCAAATGATTCTTTGCTTGCTTCTGGTAATTTCACCAGTTCCACCACACCAGAACAACTGTGCTGACGCTCCTAATTAATGGGTAAGATAATGGTGATAGTCTACCGGGTGGTAGAGATCCACAACCGAATTTAAAGTGGAATCTCCAAAATACGAACGTGTTGTTAGTAAGAAGTTCAATTCATTGTTAAATCACAAACATATAACCCAACCGAAATGCGCAAACGATAGCAAAAATATACCTTACCGATTCCTGAAATTAATAAATCAAGAATTTAATAAATTTGAAAAAAAAACTAAGTTGACAGAATTTTTGAAATCAGAGAAATTAGTCAAAGATCCTAAACTATTATACGAGCAAAATTTTGTATACTATATATATTTGTAATAGAATTTTTAAGTTCGACCATTAATTAGGCGGGATCGGTCAGGGTGTTAGGTGTTAGGTTACGTTAGTTAGGGGGGAATTCGTTCGAGGCGAACTGCTTGTAAAGTATAGTTACCAATTTGTCGGTGCCGTCGACGTGCCGGGTGAAGACGACCTGCACTGGCAGCAGCACGGCGTCCTTCACGTTGAGAGCCGCCACCTTGTACCCCGTCGCCTGGGACGCCGCCCTGCAGCGATACATATTCCATGTAAGGAACGGGAATCAAATCATTGCGGATTGAGTTTACGCTATTCTGATTAATGTTGTCTTCTTAACAAGGGATCCGCCGAAAATTTTAAGTAATATTATTTTATTTAAAGTATTTATTTTTTCATTAAAGAACCAGGTTTTTTCATCATTTGGGGCTCCGGAAATATTTAGCGTTTCGAAATGGTTCCGTCGACATAAAAGATTGAGAACCCCTGACAGACAAACCCTTAATTAACAAAACGAAACCTGACCTGAGGAGGTCAGCTCCCCCCCCCCCCCCCTCCCTTCACCCCTCCCTTCACCCCACCCCCTGAATGAAATCCTGGATCCACCCCAATAAGTAAAGATATTGACCTGTAGACAGCGCCCATAGCAGCAGCCTCGTCAGCATTAATAGACCTCGAAGGCTCGTAGCCCAGCTCTTTCAGCGCGTTGAGCACAGCCGGCACGCGGGCGGCGCCGCCGGCAAGCACTAGTCTTGCGTTAGGGTTCGCCCCACCCGCCGCCGCGGCCCGAGACAAAACTGAAGTCACGCGCGGCCATAGGTCGGCGCAGAGCTCGTCGAGTTCTGTGCGGGACACCTGAGGAAGAGACATATATTTTCATTGCGTCGGAATGAGTCGGAAAGTAGCAAGGGATAATTTTTTTAAGTCGGTCATTCTAGGAGCGTCTCAACCGCCCGTCGCCATTATTACCGTGTCACCCCATTGTGTAGAATGATATAGCTTTAGGGTTTTAGTAAGGAGGTTGATTTATTATATTTTTAATATGTCTTCTTTGAACACTATTAGTCAATGTATCACATTATTGTTTCCACGGATCTGTGTTAGGTAAATGACTGTTTGTGTTCTTTTGAATAAATAAATAAATAAATAAAAATCTTGACATTGAACCATAGAGAATACAGGCCTGATCAGCTAAGAGCATTAACATTGTCGGAAGTTGTCCATATCGCTAAAGTTTAGGTGGAACGGTAATTAGAAATGCAACGAGCGGTTGCAACGCTTGGAGAACGAACGGAGTATTGTTTTTTTTTTTTTCTTTAAATCGACTTTCCATATAAATCCCTCACCAAGTGCTTAAAGTCCTTGTCGTCCAGCAAGCTCTCTATCTGCGCGTTGTGCTCGGTGTTGGCCGAGAGCACGATCTTGAGCCGCTCGGCCTCCAACAAGAGCTTCTCCATGGCGCGCGGCGAGGCGCGCACGTCGCCGCCGCCCGCCGCCTGCCACGCCGCGATCAAGTGCTCGCGCAGGCGCAGGGTGATCTCCAGCCCGCCGAGGGTTCTGTAAACGTATATTAGTAGTGAGAATGGTATGAATTGACTGTTGCCACAGCCAGACTACCTAGAGCAAGGGAGTCTTTATGTTGCAGTGCCTGGCGGATTTTGGCCGAAGTGCAAGTCGAAAAATAACATGTAAAAGGTCAAGTTCCATGACATTTAGGAGGGTTACTTGATGGAAAGTAATCATGCAAATGCTTTACTGGCCTGTATGTAGAAAAAAGAAGCCTAATTCTTTAGATGTCTCGCTCGTCTTAACAGCTTAGCTTTTGCGGACAAAGGATAAGTAACTAACCATATAAAGTAAAACTAACCACAGAATAAAAAAACCGCTACACCATGCCGCGCCACATGCGCGCCACAGGCTTTCTCAGTCGCTTTTTGTTCGCCGTTTGTATGTTTTAAATGCTGTGTAAGTTCTTGTGAGATAATTTTGGGTTTTCTGTTGTTATGTTTTTTTTTTGTTTTTTTATTTGTGTTGGCTGTGTGGCCTGCCGTGGTGTCACCAAATGGTTCCGGCGAAAGACCAGCTCTGGCCTCAAAACCAGTACCACGCTGAGCCGGAACGTTTTGCGTCGTCTGGCATTAGTGCAGTTTTTATTATTTTTATTATTTTTGTCCATTTATTTATTTATGTTCTGTACTTTTGTTAGATGTATGTAAATAAACGTTTTTTCTTTCTTTCTTTCTTTCTAAAGTTGTTTCGGTAAAATAAGTTAAAACATACCTATGAAATAAAATATACCCTATGTTACGTCTGGATAATGGTGAATGAATAATTAAAATCGGTTCTATATATATTACAAACAAACAAAAAAATCATCTTTATAATATTAGTAGAGATTTAAATATAAATACATTAACGAGCAGGTAAATATATTTGGCAAACCGTACTTAATCCGTTTTAAATATTGATACAAACAGCCTGTTAAACTGGTTCGCCTTAATAAAAAAATCCACTTGAGATGTCCTCTTGATGTCTCGATTCAATCGAATTATGGAAGCATCTCTAAGGAAACAATCGATTTTATTGATAAGAGAGTATATCAATCATCGTTTTTAACAGTACCAAGACCGAGGCAAACTTGTTTACAAAATATTTTCAAACAATCACGATTCTTTGTATCGCACATTACGCAAGTAAAGTCGCATTGTATCGATATAGCTGATGCTGAGCTGATTTTCTAAGAACGATCAGATACCCACCCTGCTCACCATGGAACCGTGTTACAGTGACGATATAAAACAAATAGATGTGTCAAATCAATTGTTTTATAATATTATTGTGACACAGTTCTATGGTGGATCAGGGTTTGATTTTGCTGATTGTACAATAACGAATTCTAACAAATGGGTAAATACAGAGTGTTTTTTTATTCGTCTTAAACATTTTGGGGGTTAAATCAGTAAGTCATACTGACGAACTTTCACTATGGGACCAACCCCGAAATCGCGAAAAAAAAATTGACCATCCCATATATATTTTGGCTAGTCAGCTGACGATGTTTTGTATGGGAGGGTCAATTTTTTTTTCGCGATTTCGGGGTTGGTCCCATAGTGAAAGTTGGTCAGTATGACTTACTGATTTAACCCACAAAATGTTTAAGACGAATAAAAGTACCCTGTATAATGTGCCTTGAGGGCGGTGGGTGTTTTTTAACAGCTTGTTAGTCCCCACATAAGTAAAAAGGCTGCAAACTAATTACCCGACCGGGGGCTAGTATGACGCACCCTTACAATTTTTATATAGCCTATGACATTCGCACGTTTTAGGGTACCGTACCCGAAGTCCGTCTGTCCGTCGCCGGGCTGTATCTCATGAACCGAAATAGGTAGACAGCTGAAATTTTTCACAGAATGTGTATGTTTATTGCCGCTAGAGCAACAAATAATAAAAATTAAATTATAAATTAAAGAGGGGCCCATACAAAAAGCGTTATTTTATTAAATTTTGTCACACCGCGGGCTGTATCTCATGAACCGTAATAGATAGACTGTTGAACTTTTCAGTGTGTATCTGTATTGCCATTGTGACAACAAATAATAAAAATGTAATTAAATTAAAAATTAAAGGACCCCCTTAAATAAAGGGATGTAATGAATTTAGACAATTACCTAGTTTACATATTGTTATAGCGTCTATCTTGTTTCTTTTACAAAAGTATTTAAAAAGAAAAAAAAGTACATAGTATTAAATCTTGTACGAAGGGTTCCCTTCGTGTGCGAGTCAGACTCGTACTTGGCCGGTTTTTTTTTGACGATTCATAACACACCCCATTTATTAAAAACCGTTTAATAGTTTAGGAGCTAGAGTGGAACATCCTATTTTTGGTATCATACATACATAGCCTGTTAAAATCATTACCCTTCTTTTGGCTTCGCTCAATGCGAACCATAGACACGACAAGTATCTTATTCAATGGGTAATTGTCGCGTGTGCAGAATCAATACCGACAAATAAACAAACATACGCGCGGGCACGTTCCGTTTTGTCACGTTACGGCTCTCAATGTTTTACATCAACACTAATATTATAAAAAAGAAAGATTTGTATGTTTGTAACGAATAAACTCAAAAATTCTTTCACCGACATTTAGAATGAACTTTCAGGGTGGACGTACGCTATATTTTAACTTACGAAAGTACTGACTCTCCGCAGGCGAAGTCGCGGACGGAAAGCTACTTCTATATAATGTAGTTCATCCACTATAATATTATACTCGTAGACTACTTTACGCTACTCGTTTATCAATATACATTGCAAAGACAACGTGTTCCTAGCAGGGATTTTAGCCGGTTACAAATAAACCAGTACATATTTATTTCGGTTAAATCGATTAATTATTAAGGTTACGTTCGAACGAATTTATTTGGGAACGTTATTTCGAACCGCTCCCTAACCGGTTACTCGGTGTTTTACGGGATCAATGACCGCTGCCGCGCCGGTGGCTCTGCCAATCAAATCCTGCAAACCAATCCCCTGTATTCTTAAGCGAGCGGTCATACACCCTAGTCTCCACGCATACGGAGGAAGCGCTCTCTAACCGGTAAATGGAATTCGTTCCCTCTCAGCGCACCGAGATATTAACCGGTTAGAGCGATGTTGTAACCTTTATTATGGGTTAGGCTCTCAAAGTATGGCTTTAACCGGTACGGAAAATAAACCGGTTTTCAAGCCTTGGTTCCCAGATCACTTGGCTTCGTATAAATTACGCAGTGTATATAGAATAGTCAGCCAAAACAACCAGTAATCCACTCGCCTATCATAAGCGACCCCTACCACCTGCAGCTGCGAAACCGTCTCGACTTTGAACTTCTATCAAATGTAATAAGAGCGAGCTCGTCCTCTTTTACTATTACCACAGTATAAATATAGCTAAAGCAGTAAAGAAACGTCCCACTCACACAGACGCACGTCTCAACCATTCGTCTCGACGCGACACCCGCCACTGACAGCACTGCCATTTTCGCTTAGAGGTCGCGTTGAGACGTGCGTGTGTGTGAGTGCGACGGTTTGAACGTTTTTCCTAGTTTATTTTCTTTACTGATTTAGCTATATTTATTCTGTGCTATTACTCAGAGATGCTAAGAGAGCTACGAAGACAGGAAGAGGTGGGAAAAAGATTTCTCGAAAGGATTGCGCCGGAAAACAAAAAATAGAGGGCAATAGTAAAAACTGAAGGCCGTTTTCGAAGGACAACCTGATCCTGATAGTAAAGTAAGTAATATTGTTTTACCTATTCTATTAATTTACTTTTATTAACCTCTTGAACGCCATTGACGGCTATAGCCGTCATGGTTGAGAGCGTAAAATAGACCTAAATGTATTTGAGGAAGGTTGACATTATGGTATGGTGTGGTGTGTTATATATCAGACAACGGCGGTCAAAAGATTGATAGGAGCCCGCGATCCACTGACCTGTCGTAAGCGACCCCCAGCACCTGCAGCTGCGGAACGGTCTCGACGTAGCCGCGCTCCTTGACCTTCACGTTCTTGTACTCCACCAGCGCCGCCTTGGTGGACCCGGCGCCCATGTCGAAGAACAGCGCCTGCCACGCGGTCTCGTTGATCTCCTGCGAATAAATACGAACTTCTATACTGCTACGCCTTATACTGTATTTCCTGAGATATCTTCGTCATTTACCTTTGAAGTGTTTCCTATAAAATTATTACAATTATTAATTGATGGATAAAAAAGTGGTATGTATAAATTATACAACATAAAAAATATTACCTCTATTGAAATTATCCAAAGAGAAAACAGAGGCATATGTTTGACATAAGGGAGCCCGTTGACATGCATACAATTGTTTGATCTAATGTATTGTTTGGTCGAAAATCTTTTTGCCTAACACCCTTTAGGCTGAAATTTCAGGATTTAATAAATATCTGATATGTGGATTAGTTTAGGTTAGTTTTACAATAATTCTGGAAAAAAACACTTTCAATTGAAAAAAACGTTTTCGACCAAATGATTTTCGACCAAACGATACATTAGGTCAAACAATAATTATGCCATCCGATATAGACCCTTGACATATATTTGTGTTTAAAATTCAAAATCAGCACTTAAACATTTGAAATTGACATAACTAAATGATACAAAACGCTTGATAGTCAATCTCGTGTTCGTAATATTTGCTCTTTATCACCAAACAGTTTGCAACTGTGTAAATATTACAGCAGCGGGCTAATTTAATAACTCAATATAAAAAAAAAAGTTCCTGGGTGAGGAACTTTTCATATAATAATGTTAAACTATACCTGGCTGGATCAATCCAGGGTGATACCTGTGACAGCTGTGACTTTTCCGTAAATACGACAAACTGTTTGAAAGTACGAAATAAGTCTGTCACAGGGATCATCATACATTTACCCAGGAGGTCTTTGTTGTAAATCCTAATTGTCATTTGTTTTATCGCATCCATTTCTGTCTGAATTTTACTAACATAACTGGGTGAATCAACTTTTAAGGTACTCCCCATTTTTCGAAATGTTTCACAAATTATATTTTTATATAAAAACTATTTATTTGCTAACGTCGTGGCTTACACGTTTATAAAATCAGTAAAACATTAAAAAAAATTGTTCTAAAATAGTACAATTTTATATAATAATATAGGTTTTGTAAGAAAAATGTGCATTTTCCCTTGAGTTACCAGGGTTTTTCGAAAATTAAGAAATATTTGAGGTGTCTAACATGTGGGATCTGTAAATTTGAAGGTCTGATTTTAATATTCATAAATTATTATTAATCATATGTCACCAGGAAAGTTTTAGTGCCATAAAAGAAAAGGAGTACCTTAAAAGTTGATTCACCCAACTAATTTAAATGCAGGCATATTTGAAAACCCTTAATAGTTGTCTGACTTAGCTGAAAATCAGTTTACGACAAACGATAATTCGGACTCGCGATGCGTTAGGACAAATAATGTTACGACGAACGATGGTCCCTCTAACCCAGGGATACATCCCGATATCTACACAGATGATTATCTGTGTAGATATTTTAGACGAAAATCACCAAATTACAATATATGCATAAAAATTCTCTGACCTTTCTTCTGAATATGCCGTAGTTGATTGCAATAGCAGTATAATCGTTGATCAGCTGCAGTACATTGAGCCCAGCGAGGGCAGCGGCTTCCTTCATAGCTCTCCGCTCCGCCTGGTTGAAATAACCGGGAACTGTGATGACGCATTCGCTGATTGGTTGACCTGTGAACATACCCAGATGAATTGAATATACTTTTATGTATATAGTATTGTATTAATATGATTTTTTTTTGTTTTGTTTGTATTCCTTTATAACTATTATAGAGAACTGTATTCTCTGAAAAAAGTACTATGACGCCACATTTGAAAATCAGAGTTCAAAGTTATGTTGTCTCATCTGTTTTTGCTGATTTAATTTTGAGTGGCAAGTGAAAGAGACAAAGCATTCAAAGTTTTGAATTAAATTTTTCATAGTATTCAATTAGTGCTAGCCATAGCAACATCATTAAAAAGCTACCTACATAAATCATCTTAGTTAGACGAAAGACCATTCCTGCAAATAAACTTCAGTTTTTTTTAAAGAGCATAATTACTAGTGGTCAGAATAGGTAGAGCTAATTTACCTAAACTTGACGCATGTTCATTCATGCTGACGTATGTTCATTGCTCAAGTGAGATGGGAACACTTTATAGAATGAACATAGCCCAGTGCTAAATAAGCATTTTTTAATAAAACCTACCATGGTTGGTTTCAGCGAAATCCTTGGCCTTGCCCAAGAACTGTGCCACCAGCTCCTCAACTGTGAACCTGGTGTTCTCATCATGCACAAACTCTACAGTGCCTCGGTCAGACTCCACAATCTCATAATATGGGAAGCGCTCCCTAAAATGAAAAATATATTGTTATACACAACAAGTACATCATACATGTAATTGTAGACTTTTAATTCTATAAAATGGAAGGAAAATTGTATTGTTTTTAAACAACATCCATTAAATAGTTTCACAATAAAGAAAATGTCATGTTCATATAAAAGAAATAAAGTTTGATTTAGACTTAAAGACTTATTTTCATGTACTGTATAGTCCAATGTACTGAAGTGACGTTATCAGGTTTTCTGACCCAAAACTATAAAAATGAAAATGATAAATGAATGAAGTCCTCCACTTGGACTTTTTTATTGTGCAATAAAATCTAAATAAATCAATTAATAAATTAATGAATAGTAATAATATAGAAATTGTAAGAAAATAATACATATATGTCATTCATAGGTACTGGGCACTTTTAGTCTTATATGTTAAAACCAATTAATAAATGAACAGATTTGAAAAACTGTGTAACTAACTACCTTTTGCAGTCATTAATATTTGCCCATGATTATAAGTTACTTGAAAATGTTTAGGAACTGTAAATTGAAAAATGATTGTGATAACCTCACCTATACACTTGAACTAGAGGGTGGTCGAAAGGCTTTCCAAGCAAATCTAGTAGATATTTATATGAATTCTTCGGGAACCGCACGCCGACGGTGACGGCATCTTCCCCGAACGTCCGTTCGCCGTTCCTGAACGCTACAACCGCTGGGGTTTTTCTTTTCGACTCCTTATTCAAAACTATCTCCATCGGCACCCCAGGTGACACGATGCCGATCTTCAACCATTCTGATCCCAAGTCGATAGATATCACCGCAGCACAGTCCGCAGATTGCCCCCAAAATGATGCTAACACCACCAAACTCCACACTCCATACATTTTCTAGAAAATAAAAAGAAATAAACGACGCGAAACGCAAACACCGAAAACACATCACCGATTTCACACATAGATTGACATAAATTTGTGAGTATTCTACGAATAGGATACACTTACAAGTTTAAAAGCCATGTTATTTTAATATGCCCACATCAGCCTCAATATTTTAACACGTTTATTCAGTTATATTACAGAATAATTAAATCATACGCATAGTACCGCTGAAGTTCTTTCTAAAATAGGCCAGCTGCTTTCGTCCACGTCAAGTTAACGTGTTTTCTTCTTTTTGGTAGAACGATAGTTGCCAGCCTATACATCCACATGATGCTAGTAAAGCTTCAAGTAAATTACTATTTACTCAAATTGTGTAGGTTTATATTTGTAAATAAAATAAAATAAAAATATTCAATACAACTTACTACTCATTTTATAAGGGATGTAAGGAGTTTCTCGTGCTTTATTTGGATACCTACGATTAAAAAAGTAAGATGGCAATGTTGTAAGTTTATTTTGCTTTTCTCCCTAAAAGGATTTTTTAACAATAGCTTGTTACTATTATTTACTTTTCTATTTTTTATTTAAATGCTTTTGTAACATAGGTAATCAAAGCAATTATGCATTGAAGTTATTTCTCACTTCACGCGTAATACTTCCATCTCACTCTAACGTATAGCCACGTCCGGTCCATTCTCATCTATGGTCCAGCAGCTCGCCGAGCGTGGAAGTGGTAGAAAGTGCGGATACTTGATTGATTTAAAAAGTCATGGACAGGCACAGAATATGTACTTTCATGGAAACCGGACTATAAAAAACAGCAAAATAGGTATATTTTACCTTTTCCTATTTAAGGCATTCATTACGAGTTAGAAAGAGATGTCCTTATAGGTAATCTTTCGTTTTCCTTCATGTTGTCACAAGGATCTGTCAACACCAGTGTTGCTGCTGAGTCTACAATAATATTCCGCAGTTGTAATTAGTTCTAATGATTTAAGGGCTGATTTTTCTAATTTTCGAATAAAAGCATCTGGCAGTAAAAGTTATCACTTTCCTTTTTTTCAAGCTTTAATTCAACTTGGAATGTTCCAATGTTCATAATAAAAAGTAACTTGTCCATTTCAAAATTTGCAGGCCATTTTTCAACGACTTTTAGTATACGTAACGTAACGTATGTAAACCCGATGACAATGTAATATTATGGTATCAATGAGCAGATCTGATGATAGAATCGGAAGGTGGCAACAGGATCCTGAGCTGTACTTACCGTAGACCCACCGAGATGGGACTCGTTAGTTTGGTCAGTGACAGTTCAAAAAACCCACAGTCAATAAATCCCAATCCCAAAATGAAATGTTTGACAGAATATTTTTGTCATATGAAAGAAAAGAAGAGAGCTAAAATTTATCAGACAGAAAGTGTTATCTCGAGATTAAAAAACTCAGTCCTTAAACATTATAATTATGTTATGCTAAACTTTAGCAGCTTAAAGTTATACGTACTAGGTATATATATACGTAACGTAATACGTAATAGGTATTTGATGTTTTTTGTTCACAGCAGGTCAAGGATATTTCAAATATTGTAAACTTCTTTCTTAATCTGGAAGATAATAAAACATTAAACACGCAATACCTCAACATTTATTAACAACTTTTACAAATTCCACGGAAATACTAGATGGTTACTTAAGCTTCACTACTGGGGAATATTACTCGTAGTCTTTATACACATAAAACATTTACTATTCAAAAACGATGTTTTTTTAACGTTACTGAATAAATGGGGAAATGATAGGAACGATACCAAACTGCAGCGCCTCACTATCTTGAGTAACAACTACGGTATTCTCTTAGCTGGGAAGTCGCAGAACGGCAAAAGAAGAAGGCCTGCAGCCTTCTTCTTTTATGGCTGCTCCTTTTATAATTTTCATCCGGAAGCTCCACGCAGGGGACGGAGGTGACGTTAGTGATGGCGGGATTTGCCGCCATTTCCTCACTGCCGTGTAGCTTCACCTCGTAACGAGAGATGGCGCCACCACTTCAGTGTATTTTCTAGTCTTCATCATAGATGTCGCCAACAATATGTTCAATAATTCAACAATGTTTTATTTAGAATATTGGGGATAGCAACCAACCAAAAAAGGATTACAGGATCACTCGCGTAACTGTCTGTTCCTTTGTCATAGTTTGTTTGTTAGTTTGTTTGTTTGTCTCTACGGTATGCAATTTTCCCTGCTTAATCGCCGAATCCATTCTATTATCTGGTTTTCATCTTTTGGAAATCTTAAAATATCGATATACAAGGTGGGCCAAAAGAAATCACCCTATTGGAAGATGCTCTCATTTTTGCAAAGTCGCCAATGTCAAATCTGTTTTGACATTTGTGGACTTGACAGATGCAAAATACAAGTGAACAAGCCATGGAGCGATACACTCCCCAAGAACGCGGAATAATCGTGTCTATTTTTTTGCGTAACAATTCAAAAAAAGAGAGTCAAACAACATCGGATGACTTCTTTTGGCCCACCTTGTATATTCACAACACTGTCAAACTAATAAAGCTACTAAATGAAGAAGTCACCCTGACACAAAATTAACTATTCGCGTATCGACTTTTTAATTTTGTAGTACTGGAGGTTCGAGTGGGAGGTCCACTGGCCGGCTCATCGCGGTCCATTCAAATTCAATTTGACGCCTAAAACCTTTTGGCAATCACAGATAAAGAAAAAAACAGTCTACTTTTAGTTTTACTTCCTCTTATGGAATACGAAATCAATGGGAATACGTAATCTAAAAAGTAGAGATATATAGCTGGTGCAAAGTTCATCTTATAGTGCGGTTTCTATGCTAGTACTAATTCTGTGTGGACAACCATTATATTTGGATACTCTCTCCAGCGATTCTGTCTGTTTTTTTGTTAGTATGAAATCCGTAATGCATTAAAAATTATATTTATGCCGATGATTGTGGCAGCACTTTCAACTGCGGTAGGAGGTATGTCTTCCAAGCCAGCCAGCCCTAAGCCAGGGCTCGATTCCATTATTTGGGGTTGGGACACTGTTATAACATAGGTACCTACAATAAATAACATAGGTACAGTCACCACACGGGATTGTTGAGCCACTATAGAACCCTCTCACAGAAAGTCGACGGAAAATTTTGACGTAATTTCTTTTGAATGACTTGACGTTGTCATTATGACAGGGTTCTATGGTGGCTCAACAATCCCGTGTGGTATCTTTATGTATACTTGACCACATTGAACATCGTTTATGCTCTACTAAGAACCTTGTAGTTATTTTGCATCAGGTTTTAGCGTATCAAAAAGAGTGTGACCTAGTGACAGGTACCACAATATTATCTTAGGCGGCAACCATAACATCCAACATGTTTTGTTACGAGAGTAAAAAAAATGGATCATGTTATCAATTTCACTCCAAACAGTGAAACCAAATTATTTTTGCTCCAAAATAGTGCATTTGGCCATTGTTATATGAATAATTTTTATAGTTGTTTTTTTATTGAGCGAAGTAAGTACGATTTTATAATGAAACCGCTTCGAGACCGAAACCGGTTCGGTATTTTTTATGAAAACCTGTATAGCCTGGCAAAAAAGTCCACCCAAAAAATGAGGGTGCTGTTCGGAATGAAATGATCAAAGTTTTACTCTAATCTGGTTCTCTTGCCAGTTGAAAATATCGTAGTTCGAGCGGTCACCACCGGCTCAACTTTTTTGCCAGGCTATTAATAATTAAACTACGATTAAACCTTAGAAGTTATTGACCCTTATGCGCGAGGGCGAAAAAATCCACAACATTTCTAGACTTTTTGGTATTTGATAGTACATGAAAAATGTGTAGTCAAGGTCATAACATAAATATGTGTACATTTTAGTACCTTGTCTATTTAGGCAGCCCCAATCCTACCGATTCTGTTCTGTTCTACCTAGATCAGAAGAGAAAAGAATTGAAATCGGGAGGCTAGAATGCAATACATTTTGTACTGGTACCACTCGTCACATACTTATTTACCTATCTGGATTCTAGCCGAACCGGGACGGTAGGTACATATGTGACGAGTGGTACATTTTGTATTGTATTCTATCCTTCCGATTTCAATTCTTTTCCGTTCTGTTTTAGGGGAATTTCAAAAAAATAGCACACCTTTCACTTTTTCTTCAGATTTGGGAAAAAAATTGCATTTTGGTTGGGACCACCATTCTGAACAAGAAAAAAAGAATTCCTTATATTATTATGTCCCCAAAAAGATGTATGGAATTGACCGTTTTGCTACCTAAATTCAATACATTTCTTGGTAACAAAACGGACAATTCGATACATCTTTTTGGGGACATATCAGGAATTTCTATTTTTCTTGTTCAGAATAGTGGTCCCAACCAACGTGCAATTTTTTTCCCAAATCTGGAGAAAAAGTGAAAGGTGTGCTATTTTTTTGAAACTCCCCTTTAGGTAGAACATAACAGGATCGGCAGGTGTGTGGCCGGCCTTAATGTATATGTCACAGCGACTAAAGTGACAAGGTACTATATATGTACCGTGTATCCGAACTTAAAAATACAAATCATATGTTTATATGTAGGTTACTCTTTAGTTTATGGTTTGATTGGGTGTTGATTACGAAGCTCGGAGGACGCGGAATGCTGCTTTATAGTTTATGTTGTTAATTCTTATTAGTGTTTTTATCAAAGGATTCATCTGGAAGGTGAGTGCATTTGTCCCGTCGTAACTGACGATGCATCGCTTTCTTGTAATCGCCAAGTTGAAATGGCATTGACGACATCGTTTCTTAAGAATTTATTATTACGCATTTCGTATTCTATTCCCTGAATAACAAGAAATAACAGGGTATCACGTTGCACCAGGCCGATTTGCGATTGTGGGTTGAGCGAACCGTATCGTTTACATGCGGTTCTAAAAATGTGTTGGGATGCGTGAGTGAGGAGCGTCGGGAGCGTTCGGGAGTCGGGTCAGTGGGCTCCTTCTATAAATGGAACGTGTGCGTGGAGGAGTCCTCGGGCCGGGTGGTCCGCGGGCTCGCGTCCCTGTGCCGCGTACTTATATAATGGCCCTTGGCGTCTCGCCGCACGTGCGGTGCACGCGGCGCTTCCACGTCGGAGCACGTCGCGGCGAGCACGCGGTCGCGCCACCCTGAGCCCCAGTCTCCTAGCAACGCTGTTGACGCGCTGCTGACCCTATAAACAGAATATCACCAAGCTTGTTGTTATATCACACCTCTCATTATTTTCGCGTAATACGCGCGTTGCTAAGGAGTCGACATCATAACAAATTACGTGCACTACAGTCAGTTAAAATTTTTATTAAGTGGACTTTGGTTTGCCTTATTCTGCCTATTAAAAGAGTAAGTACATTGTTTTTATAATTCATTTACCTGTTGTTATGACTTGGATTTTGGTGTCATAATGTGGCTAAATGGAATGTTTATGCAGTTATTCAGTGGTTTGCACCCATTGTAAGAGGTTCAGTATCCTACAGTGACACTAGTGATGTTTTCTAAAAATAGTGCTAGACCTTTGTGTGACCTAGTTAACAGTTACACTTCCTAAATGTGTTCTAAATTTAATTGTCACTGCAAAGCAATGCTCTAGTTTCATCACTTCCAATTTTCTATTAAATAGATGCTTTTGCATATATTTTTTTTCACCTTGTAGCCTTTGGCAAAGTTATGTACTGTGAGTTGAGGATGTTTATGTATTAAATCCATACACACAACCATCACCATCACATAATAACATTACAATACTTATTATTGCACACAACCAAAACAAGGAAAAGTAGGTACAATTTCAAAATATAGCATTTAATATAGGTAACAACAAACAGGTCTTACTGCTGAATAGTGATCTCTTCTGGACAACCTTGAATAGAGAAATATGCTAAGGACAAAAACAGTCAGGTGATGCAATTTCATTATATTTGACATAAAATCTTATTAAACTACAAGGGACACTTATCTACAAAATCATAATCAAAAAATAAATCCTATGAATACAACTTGTGAAATATTTTATAGTCTATGCATAATTAAAAAATGTAGTATACCAGTATATCTCTGGTACCAAGGCCATGCAATCATAAACAATAACTTGCATATCTGTTCTGTAAAGCTGTAATACAGTGATATTGTTTCATACCCTTAATTTATCTATAAAGGAAAAAAATAAAATATGTAATTAATGTGTTTGAAAAAATAACTGGAGTATTGTTTCTTTATTTATTAAGGATTTCCAACAGATAATACATCATACTAATGCTTAAATCTAGGTACTTTACAATCTAGGTTGATGCTTATCCAATTATGGGAAACCACATCTAACGCCAGTATTTTTAAACTACAACATACTTCAACATAATTAAGAAAAAATATGTAAAGATATATACCAACTATGCTTTAACTATAACCAAAGTGAAAGTGATTACAGCAAGTGAGGTCACAGCGAGTTTTAAAATACAATTAATACTGAAAGTGAAAATTCACATTTATTTTTACCTATATATATATATAATGACGACTATCCCGCGACATCCAGGGAGCTAAAATATGTCAACACTTTTCTTTTATATGCTTTGAGTCTGTTGCGGAATATATATTGTATACATATTAATTGGAAGTAGCTATGATGTTTTTATACCCTTCTGCTGTATCTTGTAAACTTTTGTAATTCTTCCTTATTCCATTATGATCATGACTATTCAATTTCATTTTATTTTCTCCATTTTATTGCTTATGCAGTTGCCATCTGGACCAAGCAGCAGTGATTTTTTTGTGTGACATCCATGAAAACATATAGCAATCTTTTTTTGCATTTTAATTTTCTCTCTTAGTCCCCTGGGTTGCCAATTAACAATTGTGGAATTGCAAATGTCCATTAATTCTGTTTGTTCTTAACACCAGGCTGCCTACTTGTTTATCTTTTCCATGTTACAAAATAACCCTAACACTATCCATCTATCCAACCCAAACATATGATGACATAATCTAATCTAAACACAATAGTTACAGGTACGTATAACATCCAACTGGCACACCCTTTAAAAATTTAAATTACCTATTAAATACTAATTTCCTCAATGAATTCCAGAATAAAAAGTACATGTTGGTTATTCATGATTTTAAGGAAAATATATTTTACTTAGTAATAACTACCTGTTGAAATTATTGGTTCTCTTGGCTTGTGGTTAGTTATACATTGTTTCATGTATCATTGATTAACCATAATAATATTTAATATCTATGAATACTGGAATTCTACACAAATCTGTATTTGAGACATTGTGTTAAAACATAAGAAGATTATCAGTTTAGAAAGAGCTTGAGTGAAACAGACATGTTTGACAATATGTCCAATGCATTATTATGGCTTCATGGATATACCTATCGTTTCAATTGCTTGTTATGTGAAAAAATAATAACATTACATTTGATTGTACATTTTCTACTTTATTTTTATTTATATAGCTTACTTTTTAGTGTTCATGTTCTAATAAGATTCTAAAATTCGTATAGGTATAATGTAATATGTAGTTGTTTGAATATACATATTTCGGTACATAATTTTATAATTATTATTTGAGATTTTTAACCGACTTCTTATTCTTAAAAATCTCTTTCCTTTGAACAAAATAAAGAAAACTATGTCAAAATGTCAGTGCCCTATTTTTCTCTTCATGTTAATAACGGGAATCTGTCTGAATGGTCGACCTTATTAAACATTATCTCCACAATAGTCTATGCTATATCCTTTGCTATATCACAGCTACATTCTTTGGTGTCTGATGAAATTAACTCACAGAAAATCCATAAGCCAACCTCTGGGAAATATAAGTTAACCCATTAACCACCCATGATGCCATCGTGCATCATAAATCAATACACATGACAGAAACGGGCACTGTTTTCAAGGTACAGTTTTGTACGCAAGGCACGGGCATGTTGTTCTTTACTTTTTGTACTTGGCATGGACCGCGTGGTGATGTAACGGCATCGAGGAGTTAATAAGCAACACAATCGTCACTGTTTGTTTTGATTCCGTGTTTGTTATGGTTTGTTTATAGTCGCTTGTTTTTTTTTTTGCACCAGCGTCTCTGTTTAGGAAGCTAGCGTTTTTAAGAACATTGGTCGATTTTTTTTTATTTATTATAGACTAGATACGGCCGTTGCATAATATTGGGTGACACAAAAGTAATTGTTATGCAAACACCAAATCACAATTAGTTTATTTGTTTGCTCGACTGGCAGAGGACAGACAACACTACATAGTATAAAACAATGTCGCTTCCCGCCGTCTGTCCCTTTGTATGTATGTACGCTTAGATCTTTCAAACTACGCAACGGATTTTAATGCGGTTTCATAATTTAAACCATCAGTTACATAATTTTTCACGGAAGGTTTATGTATGAGCGAGCATTGTTAGATCTTTTACGATACTTCATAACACGGCTTTCCATTCAGATTTATAATGATAACTATTCACTAAAGTAATCGCATTCAACCCTTAAATTGCTGTTATAATTGTACAGTCACGAACGTTAATTTGAGGCTCATTTCAAAAAAATATTGCTTGAAGTTGTCAATATCATTAGAGATGCCAGGTCCACCTTATTGCTGTAGAATGTCAGATTTACTTTGGACCTAAAGAGGGTCCCAAATTAAAGTTCCTGACTGTACCTATATAGGGTACCGTGAGTTAATCCAACAGTATTGTTAACGGTCTGTTTCTATATCGTATTGTTTGTTCCCTTATACCTCCTCTAAAAGGAACATGGACAACAAATAGCTTAAACGATGTTATGTAGGTCATTATTTGACCTGGCCTGTAATGTAATCGGTACCTACACGTGGATATTACAAAGAACGAACGTAACGTCTCTGGGTCGAGTTAACTATAGGTACAATTATTTTGTTTATTTATTTTTATAGTTGTTACTGGGTGACGCAAAAAGCGAGTTTTATCTATAAACAAAGGCGCGTGAACCTGTTACGTTGTTAAATAAACGGCGCTTTATCTCTGATTATACCTATTTATACTTTTGTGAATTCTTAATGCGTAGTTATTGAACATTAAGTCGACGACGACGTGTATATCGTACCTAACGTGATTTTGTCTGTTATATGTGTTTTATTTGTTGCTTATTACCTCCTAATACCCCTTCTACACAATCTAGTCTTATGAGATCTAT